>CM037852.1:125512678-125831390 GCA_021234595.1 Delia radicum
TATCAATTAATTGTGATTAGGTGAAGGAATTAGGACAATCCTTGCAATTACAATGAAAACTTTCACAGGTTTTTATTTTTTCTGAAAAAAACTTGTTCACATTAGTGTTAATTTATATTTCACTTAGTTTATTATTCATCAAAAAAATTTCCTAAATTTAATGCCTCGTCCGAACAAGAGTATAAAATCCAAAACCAAAGTGTTCATGAGAGGTAAAAGATAAAAAGCTTGAGTTTTGATAAGTAAGCTCCCATCTTTTTAAACCTTAAAAAATAATATTGGGACTATAAGAACTAAGATTAACTTAACTTACACTAATGGAAAATAATTTGTAAACAAACTTTGCATTAAAATTTGATAAATTTAGGAGTATTTTCTGTTACAACAACTTCAAAATTTCAAGGTTTAATTAATAGAAATTTGCAAATAATTCAGCTAAAATAAGCAAGACAATTTGGTACATAATTGTAGTATTTTTTTTAAGTTTTTTTTGTACGAATAAAACCTGCCCTTTAAAATCAGCAGCTTGAAATTTTCAGCTAATATTTTTGCTGTTTTTAGCAGAATATTCTGTTATTTGCATTTAAATAAATAAATGGCCCATAGCTCGGCCCCTAAGCACAGACCTGAAAAACTTTGAATGCAGAAATTAAGTAGGATCAATTGGTTACCTAATCCACCAGGTCGCATCTCGTTTCCTCTTAAAATATGGCCACAGTGTCATATGAAATTAACGGAATTTAAAAATTTTCAATATGTGATATTGAAAATGGCCCATAGCTCGGCCCTGAAGCACAGACCTGAAAAACTTTGAATGCAGCAATTAAGTAGGATCAAGTGGTTACCTAATCCACCAGGTCGCATCTCGTTTCCTCTTAAAATATGGCCACAGTGTCATATGAAATTAACGGAATTTAAAAAATTTCAATATATGATATTGAAGATGGCCCATAGCTCGGCCCTGAAGCACAGACCTGAAAAACTTTGAATGCAGCAATTAAGTAGGATCAAGTGTTACCTAATCCACCAGGTCGCATCTCGTTTCCTCTTAAATATGGCCACAGTGTTATATGAAAGTAACGGAATTTAAAAAATTTCAATATGTGATATTGAAAATGGCCCATAGCTCGGCCCCTGAGCACAGACCTGAAAAACTTTGAACGCAGAAATTAAGTAGGATCAAGTGGTTACCTAATCCGTTTCCCTCTTAAATATGGATCTCGTTTCCCTCTTAAAATATGGCCACAGTGTTATATGAAAGTAACAGAATTTAAAAAATTTCAATATGTGATATTGAAAATGGCCCATAGCTCGGCCCTGAAGCACAGACCTGAAAAACTTTGAATGCAGAAATTAAGTAGGATCAAGTGGTTACCTAATCCACCAGGTCGCATCTCGTTTCCTCTTAAAATATGGCTACAGTGTCATATGAAATTAACGGAATTTAAAAAAATTTCAAATATGATATTGAAAATGGCCCATAGCTCGGCCCCTGAGCACAGACCTGAAAAATTTGAATGCAGAAATAAAGTAGGATCAAGTGGTTACCTAATCCACCAGGTCCAATCTCGTTTCCTCTTAAATATGCTTCATAACAAATTCACAATTTTTATTTCATTTAAAAACACAAATATTGTTTTTTGTAATGTTTTGTTATTTTTTTTTCAACATTTAATGTAACAGCTGATGGTAAAATTGACTGAGAATGAGAGAGAATAGAAATTACTAGTGTTATCATTCCTGGGTGAATTTCAATAAAATGTAATTTAACTATGGAATTTATCTTCACACACATGTTAATTTTAGCAGTTTTTTTTGCTACGTACTTTTTAAATTATTTTTAATAGTTTTTTTCTATTATTATTACAATTTTAATATATCACATTTTACTTACTAAAAGTACTAGTGATAGCAAAACAACTAAACTAAGTAGTCTATCCCTGACTTTGTACGTTTAGATGTTTGTTTGTTGGTCTGTATAAATTATTTTCTTAAGTGTTGATGATGTTCATCATTATCACAATCTTGATGTTGGTTGTACGTATGAGGGTATTTTTATAGATATGTTTTATATTGTATTGCAGTCTTTTGCCTCTTTATAGTATTTGACGATTAAATTAGATAATATCTATCAATTGTTTATTTTATAATAAATTAATATTTTTTTTTTTTTTTATATGTACCCTTTTTTATATTTTAAATAAACAATACGGGTTGAAAACATGGCATGAGATCCATGATACATCTTAACTGAAATTGACCGAGGGTCTGCCAATTTGATTCATTTGTTATATACATGTATAGATGGAGGTCATAACACAGCCTCATATTCAGTTTTTCAAGAACTCGCAAATTTTTCAAGGTTTGAATGTTCAAGAAAAAATTCAATATATCGGGAAAAGTATATACTTTTGAATTCTAAAAGCATTCGATTTATATGGTCATCTATTATTTTCCAAACTAATGCAATACAAAAAAAAAATAATATTAAAAAATAAGCATTTTTTAAGCAAATGCAATTTTAACATACATTTTTGCAACTCCTCTTTTTTAAACATGACTAACGAAAATCGGAAAAAAAAAAATTTATTTAAAATTAAATTTCGATTTTTCAAATTTTATAGATTTTTGTAAAAAAGACCTCATCCATTATTTGCATAAAACAGTTAATTTTTTTTGTATAATTTGTAATTATTATATTTTGAACAGGTTTTACACAGTTTAAAACTCACATTACAGTCTTTATAAACAAAAAAGTGATTTCTTTCCCAACAAAACTTTTTAGAACAGATTACCATTGCACCTGTTCTAGAACAGCTTCTTTTACCACCGGTTATATGGACCCGGTTCTAGAATAAGATACTGGGTGTCAAAATGTAAGGTTTCACTCTCCCAGGACCAGTTCTATAACTGGTTCTAGCACCGTTTCCAAAGCAACCTGTTTTAGTTTGGAGGTAAATAACCTATTGCAAATAGGACAAACTCCATATAAAAAGAACCAGTTGTAGAACAAAAATTAGAACCTATAAGTTGTTCTGCAACCTGTGATTTGGATTTTATTATTTTACTGGGTTTATCTGTCCAAAAAATTAATTTTTTTATACAAAACCAATTTTTGGATGCATTAACAAAATTATTTTTTTACACAAATTAACTTAAATCATGTTTTCGTATTGTTAATAGTGTGTTCTGAATTTTAAACTGTTTTAAAACCTTTTCAAAATATAAAAAATATTGTGAAACGTGTGGTAGAGAAGTACTAGTGTATTTTCTAAAAATCATAACTACATTGCAAATTTTCAATTTCTTCTGAATCAGACTGCCCAGTTTCTGGTATTGAACCTTCGTCAGTGACCCTGTTTTTTGAATTTTTTTGTATAATGTTATATTTGTTATGTTTTTATTTGTTCGATTGCATCTATATGAAATTTTCTGTGCAATCACTGACCGTGGTATAGATAAACTGATTTCTAATGCCACATGCACTCGCACTACACGTTAGACAGAGCGCTTTAGCCCTCTGAGCTATTGTCAGGTCGAGTTTTAAAAATATTAATTATACAAAAAATTAGATATTTTGTATGGAAATAATGAATAAGGTTTTTTTTCGAGAAAATTAGATGACATTCCCGTCACGGAAAAAGCAAAATTTAATTTCATAAGAAAAATATAAACTTTTCGAATTATCCATGTTTAATTTTTTTTTTGAAGATTTAGACCAATTTCGAAAATGCATCTAAAAATTGCATTTGCATAAAAAATTATTTTTTTTTTTATTTAGGAATGTTATTTAAGAAGATGAAGAAATAAACACTATTTATTTTAAAATCAGACAAGACTAGTTTCTGCCTTTTTTTTAATGGACAGGCATCATCAGTGATTTTCCATTTAAACTGTATAGTATTTGTGTCGTATAATTGTCAGATTGTCTCTATATGATCAATTTTTCAGCAACCTGCCGGCTGTGAAAATCAAACTTGCGTTTCTGCTCATAATCACTTACCGATCACATCCAAGTATGGGCTCGAGTGTAATGCAGCTAAATTTCAGTTTTCTTTCCTATTAGCTTTTCTGTTATTGTATATTATACTAATTTTAAATTATTCTCTTTATTGCGTTTTTACGGTTGTCCGTAAAAATTTAACGCTTTTCGAATCAGCTAAATCCGATATCAACTTTCTCTTTAAAGTTACATACTTTTGGAATTTTTTAAATTTTTTAAAAATCAAAACCGTGAAAAATTTAAAAACTAATTATATACACTCAAAAAAATAAGTTAGTAGAAAAGTTAGTAAAACGTCTTGTAAATCAGGTATACTATTTTTTAGCAAAATTTTTGCTAAAATCGTGTTTTCAGCTAAACTTTTTGTTATACTTATTCAGCACTTAACTGTTTTATACTAATGCTTTACTAATATACTAATGTTTTACTAATAAATTTTGCTAAAAAAAAAATTGTGCTGATAAGCACATTAATAGTGTGGACGACAACCAGATTGAAAGATATACGCAGAATGAAGTAGATGTCGCGGCATGTCAAGATGTAGTAGAGAAGAGGAAAATGATACTAAAAAGTACAACTCTAATAAGACATATAAAAAAAATTAACCATGGAAGTTTTTGTATCTGTTTTTCATATATAAAACAAAATTGAGGACTAAAACAACTTAAATTTTGCGTTGTCACCGGCTTGTGAAAATAATTGTCTATTAATTAAATATATATTTAAATTTAAAATGTTTATAGATTAATAAGCTAGTGTGGTCAAATTGCAAGCAAACATATATAGACATGTAAACAGAGTAAAGGTAGATTTTTATGGTTCCTTTTTGTTATTGCAAAAAAGGGTTGTTTTTTTTGTTTCGTTTGTGTTTGTTTATTTTTTCGTTTCGTTTCAATAATTATCTTCGTCAGTTGCGTCCTTTAAAAAAAAAACCATCATTTAGGTAACCATTGATGTAAGTAGCTGAAAGAAAATGTTTGTTATGTTATATATATTTATTTCTATATATTTTCAGATATTAAATTAATTCATGTCAATGTGGGAAAATGAAAATTTTTATATTTCGTAACTATTGTAAATTATTTTTAAAAGAATCACAAAAATATGTTTTATGATTTTCAGCAAATATATTAACTAAATTACAATTTTTCTACAAATTTTTTGCGTTTTTTTCAGTCTACTAAAATTCAGCAAAAAATTTATTAATTTCTAACAAGGCTTTTTTATTTCTAAACTACTAAGTGTTAGCAAAACTTTTGCTGAATCTACTAATTTTGTTGCTAAAAATCAGCTCGCTGATTTTCAGCAAAAGATTTTGCTGACATTAGCAATTTTTCTGCAAGCACCCTCTTGACTAAAATTTTGCTGACTCAGCAAAATTTTTTGCTGACTTTACAAACTTTTTTTTGAGTGTAGATGTGTTACGGGCTCCGTAGGGAATATATGTTTTTAATATAAAGAAAATCGGAAGACATGAGGAGAAAACTTACAATTTTTTGGTCTTCTTTCAAAGAATGCATGATATATAAAATTATGAAAAAAACTTTATTTCAACATATATAAAAATCTAACAATTTTATAAATCTATTTTATCCATTTTGATAACTTTTTTTTTTGTTTCATTGCTAACTCTAGAGATAATTTGGAAAAAAAAATGTTTATTTGTACAAAAAAAAAATGCATTGCATTTTATTTTATAATAATTAAATTCAAAACATAAAGGATAAATACTAACTCCACAATAAAAAATTCAAAGTGTTAGATTTTTTTTTTTTTTATATGAAATACTAAAATTTTTATTTTATTTAAAAGTTTTAAAAATCCACTCTATGTTAACAAAAGAAATTTAACAAAATACTCGACAAAACAAAAAAAAAAAAAAGTTTGAAAAACTACAAACAATTTGTATGCGGAAAAACTGTACATAAAATTACCATTATCAACATCTGAAAACTATAATTTGCATATTTGTAAAAATAAAACATATAAACACGAATAAAAACAAATAAAACGGCAAACAGCAAAATAAATCAAGGGCAATCAAGACCATAGAATGACCTACAATACGTTGAATAAATGATAGTTAGGACAATACATTATTTCCTATACTTCAAAGAGTTTTCAGTAAGACAGGCATTTCGTTTGCCTAATGACTGAGTTTTGTAACAAAAAATTATGGAACCTAATATTACAAACCCTCCTTTTACAAACTCTATTCCACTACTCGACGGACAAAAAAAAAAACTTTGCTTTGAAACAGATCTTTTTAATAAACCTATGTACGCTGATTCCAAATCTGATAACGCTTTTTTCACGTGTACAGTTTTTTTAAATATCGCTGGTTTTACATTTACATCATTCACCCAATTTTTCCGTATATTTTACTTCATTTTACAAAATTTGATCGCAAAATCGTGATTTTTTTTTAAGAATACAAATCTTTACAAAATTATATTTAATTTGAGTATAATCCTGTCGGTATTTGTATCAGGATATCGCACTGGTATTCCAAGGAAGTTGAAACTTTTGGAGTTTATAAATTTTATGCATTCCTTATAAATTTTATGCATTCCTCCAATAAACAAATTTTTTGTATTAAACTTGCAAATCGATAGAAAGTGATCTGAAATATTTAGAAAAGAACTTCAACTTTTAATTAGTTTTCCACATGCATAATTTTCCATATCCTCAAACAAACACCACATGAAGACAATTTTGTGTAGATTTATATTATTAAAAAAATTTCATGATTTTGGGGCTACATTTTGAAAAAAGTTAGGTGAATGATCTTAATATGAAGCCGCGATATTTCAAAAACTGCAGGTGAAATAAAATTTTCGCAGATTTGAATTCAGCGTACCTAAGTCTATTAAAAATGTGTTTATCAAAGATAGGTTCTGCAGAGAATTTAAATTTACAGAGAAGTGTTATATGATCGTTGTAATCACTTATCACGTTAACACGGCCCGAAAATATTTATTCGAAATTCAATATTCACAGAAAAAACAGTAGCCACCAATAAAGAAATTTATACGTATCAATTTCTTAATTGGTGCCTAATGTTTGTATCATTTAATATGTGATATACGCCCGAATCCAGTTTAAAAAAAAATGTTGAATATGATAGGTAGCCCGAGCAAAAATATGTATATGTAGTCTTGTGTTCTTCATCTTAAAATGTTCTATGTGCCTATTAGAGTTCCCCAGAAAAGTATAAAATTTCTTTGTTTTTGCCATAGCATAACTTTTAAATTTGTTTTTTTTTTTCAATGAAAAATAAAAAAAAAATGGCGTTACTACTTTTTTAAAATTCCAACTCCTTGCAGAAAAAGTGAGTTCGATCGGACACTAGGTATTATTGAGCTGCTTATTGATAGAAACTAACAATTTTTTAAAGGTACATATTTACAGTTTCTACCCTCGATCTTCGTAGTGTATTTTTAAAATTTTGGGCACAGAAGAGTTTAAAAGTTTGGCAATGCTGAGCATAGATTAATTTTGGTCCACCACAGCATCATTTAGTTTGAAACAAGTAATTTTTTTTATTATTTGTTTTAAATTGAAAGATTATAAATAGATTTTTAAAAATATGCTTAGCATTAGCTAACTTGAGCCCGATTATGCACAAAAATCTAAAAAATACGAGTAGCGAACTATAAGTATTCTCGATTTTTTTTATCTATTTGTATCAGTTTAGATATAAACTGATATAATTAGAGACAGCTAATACAATATAATACAATTCTAGTGTGCCATAATTCGGATAAAATTGTACTGGGCAATTATTTATAAACTTGTATTTATTTATAGTTTAGATACAAACTGATACAATGAGTTACAAATCTGATACAATCTATTACAATTCTGTTGGGCCATAGTTCGGAAAGAATTGTACTGGACATTTATACAATTGCATCGGATTAGA
The DNA here is from genome assembly GCA_021234595.1 of Delia radicum. Lineage (NCBI taxonomy): Eukaryota > Metazoa > Arthropoda > Insecta > Diptera > Anthomyiidae > Delia > Delia radicum. Next base: position 125,520,607 of record CM037852.1, read on the forward strand.
TGTAAACCCATGCCAATTTATACAAATATATTGTCCCATATTTCGGATGAAATTTAAAATGATTACATATAGCGGCACATTACATTGATTTGACTGCATAAAGCCCCGAATCAATTTTTTGAATTGGGTAAACCTGATATGGATAATTTTTAAGATTTCTTAAAAAAAAAAAACTTAACCACGTATTCTATCATTGTGAGTAACAACTTATTTCTAATATAAAAGTAATTATTTATTCTTTCGCTTTAAGTTACCAATCAGGTAACTCATTAATCTCACTTTTTTTGTAAGCGAGTGGGTAATGACAACCCATGCATTTTGGTCATCGCGAACAAAACTAATCAAGCGAGTAAATAGCCTGGTAACTAGTGAACACCTTTGGCGCTACTTACACGCTTAATATATTGGTAATGTCGGTTTTTGCTTGGATATAATATCATAATACATTAAACTGAATACAATTACCCAGCAAAAACAGACACTAAAAAGTAATTAAGAGTGTAAACAGCGCACAAAGTTATTCACTAGTTACCAGGCTATTACTCCCTTGATTACTTTTGTTCGCGACGACCCAAAATGAATGGGTGGTAATTACCTGCCCGCTTACAAAAAAAGTGCGAATAATTAGTTATCTGATTGTTTAATTGATTTATATTAGAAACAAGTGGTTACTGACAATGATGTAATAAGGTATTACCAAGGAGATACAAGGTAATTGGTTATGTTTAAGTTATTTTGTTTTAAGAAATCTTGAAAAAAAAGTTTTAAATAACTTTAGCTTGAAAAATTTACTTGTAAGCAATTTAATACAATATTAGAATAAAAAATATTAAATCGATACTTATGTCACCAATTACCAGTAACTCATTATTTTGCAATTACATATAAGTACTTCTGTAATCCTTTATCAGTAAGTCATTATTTTTGTATTTTAAAGTACTGTAATATGTAATGACATGCCATTTCTTGGTAATCTATATGGTAATGACCTGTCATTAACATATTTTCGCTGTGTAGGTCCAATTTCGTATAAATGGTTAAATTTCTACGTTTATTAAAAATAATATGTAAAGTTAAAAAATTTATGTATGAATTATAATTTTAAATTATTTTACATAAAGCATTATTGAATTTTTTACTAAGGGTTAGATTTTCAAAGTGAGAAAAGTTCAAATAAAATTGTTGTCTTTAAACTATTTATTTTTAATAAAGTTAAGATTTCACATTTGATTACCATGAACGGTAATTTAAACGTTTCAAATCGTATCGAATAATTCTTTTGTAAGAAACATTCGACTTACACAATATGTTTCATATAAAACGAGAAAAAATATATTTATCAATATTTATAGTTTCCTACAAAGTCTTTAAAATTTAAAACTATTTGAGAAATTGTGAAATTATTTCATTTGATTTCTTAAAAAAAATTATTTTGCGATACATGTAATCAAAAAATTAAGTGTTTTTCAGTTTAAAATTGTTCAATGTTCAAAAAAAAGAAAAATATGGTAGAAAGTGCAAAATTTGAGAAAGTTCGTATTAAAAATGTAAAATTTAATGATATTTTGTTAGTGAGACTGCCAGAAATAGTTTGCCTTAGCCGTGGGTTCGTAAGCCAAAAACGTCGGGACTTTGAATTATTTTAAATAAAACATGAATTTGTTATCTGAATTCACTAAAAGTGCTTCTTATAAGTAATTTGTAACTTGTTTTAAACACATAAAAGTGGAGTTTTTCTAACAAAAACCAAATAAATAATACAACACTCCACACAATTTTTTTATAAATTGTTCCCATAAGAAATTTTCAAATAACATGTTCCAATTAAAAATGGAATGTAGTTCTTTGATTAAAATTATTGCATAATTTAAAATTGTATATGGAACTGGATTAAATTCGATCATGCAATTTAAATTCCTTTTGGCAGATCTGAATAAATATGGTCAGATAAGTAAACAGATACATTTAGACATGTGGCAATATAAAATTTGTGCGAAAAGCCATACTAAGCAATTTACAACGAGATATAGTTCTATTAATTAATATCAAATAATATATAATTCGTTTTACTCGGGGTAACAAAACCATATACAACTAACAAAATATTATTACACATTTCTGTTATTTATATTTATTTATAATGATTGGCAAACAGTGCAAAGACCCATGTATGAAATAAAAAGGTGGAAAAAATTCTCAACATAAATGACACACATGGTCTGGAAAGGAAAACTGGCAAAAAAAAAAATGCTCCACAAATATTGAGTATAAGGTTTAAAAGCACTATACATCCATATTCAAGAATCGTTCATAATCGTTGTTCAAAATATCCAAAAAAAAATCCAACAGACCCTGGGATTATAACATAGTTTTCTAAAAGCTGACCTCTGAACTTTTCCATGAATTGGGAGATTTTTTTGAAATTAAGCTTAAACTAAATAAAAAAAGGGGTTTCGCTATATTTGGGACTGTATAAGATCGTGGATTATGAATTATTCACTCACTTCGTTATATCACCTGAAAATCCTCCCTAATGCCTTTAAAATTCAATATTAACCTTTCTTATGCCTTATTTCTTCTTTGAGAAATCTTTCTTTGTATTAGTAGCGAAAATACTATGAAGGAAATTCAACCGGTCGTTTATTCGGGAAAATAGGATATTGGAAAATCTTTACCTAAATTTTGAAGGCAACTGGTTGGACTTTTAGATGATTAAACAAATTCACGATGTTTTATACTCCCATTTAAACTTTTAAGTTTATCCAAAGATTTTTTTTTTAAATACGTTAAATACATGCTTTCAAATAATAAATCGCGACCAGAATCCGCAGATTTTAAAAGTTTGCATATGTTTTGGATCAACAATTAAGACATACGTATTTTTTAGCTGCCCAATCTATCGTTAAAAAGTGGGGTGAAAAATTTATATGTTTTTGTTTGAAAACATATCTGAAGCTTACGGAAATTATATCTGATTGTATGCGGGGTTAATGTAATCAAGAAAACAAAAATATGTATACCCTTTTCGCATACATCGTGGACGCCGAGTGGCCATGTTTTTGAAATATTTGAAACGTAAGGGAAAAACTCTAAGAGACCACTCGCATAAAATCTGAACGATAAAGAATATCTTAAAACGCTCATATACTCTTTTGCTTAAATTAAATACGCATTATTGTGAATAGTTTTAGCGTAGCCAGCTATAATTAATTAATAAAGCGACAGATTTCGTATTTATTAAAACAATATTTTTCGGAAGAGTACCTTTAACGTTTTTAGAAATACACAAGTAAGACTAGCGCATGAAATAACTAGTGCGCACATTTTCTCATGTAAAATCTTACCTAAGCAAAAAAATATATTTTTTGTAATCACGTTAGCGTTTAAAAATGTTATGAATGATTTTGTTCAAAAATTGTCAATATTACGTATTTAGTTTGCGTTAAAATTGATATTCAAGAAAAATTGCATGCAAAAATAATAGGAATTTTGAATCAAAATTTGAATTAAAATATAGCGGCAAATACGCTAAATTGTCCATAACTCTGGCCAGTGGAGATATATTGGACATTGGTAAAAATGGAGGAGAAGAGCACAAAATTAGTCTCCGACGAGGTCAAACATTTTTCTTAGAATTGGAATAAGTCAAGCAAGAAGGTCGTAAAAAAATTAAATGAATGAAATAATCTTGCATGCAGTTTGTGTTAGTATTATAATGGTTGTATTTGTTTGTATCTTTTCTTTTTTCTCTACTTCGTCCATACAAGCTGAGACATCTACAGCTAGTATGTTTACTTGTTCGCCATGCTATTAATGTGTTTACAGCATAATTTTGGTAGCAACATAAATTAGTTAAACATTAGTCCAAAATTAGTTTTTTTGTAAAAACTTTTAACTAAAGTTTTAGCTGAAAACGCGATGTCAGAAAAACTGCAAGTTAGTTAAATATTTTTCAACAAACTTTTTTTTTTGAGTGCAAGTATAAAGATTTCTATCCTCTTTAATATATCGAAAGCTCAATAAGATATGAGGGATAACTGTCTTTTAAGTTTTTGTAAAGTATTTTTTTTTTTAAAGTAAATATTTCTAGACCATATGTGATGTGTGTTAAATAAGTTTGCAGGTCTATTTTTGCATAGCATACAAAAAATTAAAACGATAAAAAATTTTGTGTTGTGCTGTTCGATGCTCAAATTGTGTAAAATTGTTATAGGGAAATTTTAATAACTTTCGACACACCTTTCAGATAATGGTTTTTCAAATTTCATGAAAGTTGTTATTCATATTCTCCTAATAAATGTGGAATTTACGTATTTTTTCTTTTTTCAAAATTCGTTATAGTTCGCGTTTAGCCGCTGCTTAAAGTTGGCGGTGTTTAACGAATATGTAAGATATACATAATGTTTAAATTATCATAACTTTTAAACGTCAACAAAAAATTTAAAATTTGGTGTCATTTTAAAAATAAAATCGTCAAATTAAGTTTTTTTTTCGCGAAAAGGATAATATAAATGAGAATAGGTCTTTAGTTCGCTAATAACACAAAAAACCCATAATTAATTTTTTCTAAATTTATTTTGCAATTAACTCAAAGTATAACTTGCAATATATAAAAATTTCAAGTTGGGAATCAGAGGGATTTAAAAATAATTGAATTTTTCATAAAGTATGTTTGATATTTAACATAAAATTTTGTATATTCACATAATAATTCACATAAAAAATTTCAATCACCCCTATCGTGAATATTTGTTCCCTCGAATTGTTTTCCCTTTTCACTCAATTCAAATCGTGAATAAAAGTTCCCTGGAAATTTGTTCCCTTTGTCTAATCATTCACTCGTGAATAGCATAATACAATTTCAGGGGAAATTCACGATACCAATTTTCACTTGAGGGAACAAACATTCCCTTTTTACTCACGATAGGGGTGAAATTTTTTGCCATGCATGTGAACTCGATATATGTTAGTCATATGTTAGTTAAACTGCGTACTCAAATTTTCGTTATCACATCCTATGTCCATACAAAAGGACATTAAATTCTGAAACAAAAATATTTAAATTTTTGTACACATTAAATGATGCCAATATATATATTTTATATATTGTAAGTTATACGTTGAGTTAATTGCAAACTAAATTTCATAAAAATCACTTATGTTTTTTTTTAAAAACATTTTTTCAATTTCGTTATCCTTTTCGCGAAAAAAAATATTTTTGTGCAATACTGTCCAAAGGAGAGAATTTTATCGTTAAATTGACACCAATTTAATTTTCTGTTCATGCGTTCAAAAGTAAAGATAATTCAAACATTGTATTACCATTTCTCACACATTTGCTAAAAACCCCCCATTGTGTGCAGCAACTAAACTCGAAACTTACCGAATTTCGGATAAACAAAAAATACGTAAACACCATTTTTACTAGGAGAATGTTTATAGCAAGTTTTACTAAAGTTGAATTTGTCGTTTTTGTGCTCATTATTTTTAAAATGACCTAAAAACAAAATTTACACTAAATTTACAAAGTATTTTGTGAAGTCATCTTTTGACTTCGTGGCAGAGTTTGGAAGCGAGGAAGAGTGAAAATTAGAATTTCATAAAATTTCAAAAAATAAATAAAGGGTCCGCCAAATAACTTTTTTTTTCTTGAACTCCTGAACCAATTGGACTTTGTATGGCGTCATACCAAGGTCTTTATGCAAAATTCGTCTCAATGATGTCTCCGAAATGTTCAATTGTTGAGAACGACGGTGAATTGATGTTGATGGCGCTTCACGCACACTTTCTGCCACAGCAGCAATATTCACGAGTGTACGCACTGTTTTTGGCTTTTCACGCTTTGGTTTATCGATGAGGATGCCAGTTTCTTTCACTTTTTTCACAAGATAACGAACATACGGACCATATTCGTTCAGCGGAAGGATAAAACTAATTATCTGTCAAATCAGACATGAGCTAAGTGTTACCATTCACGAAATAAGCACTAGTTGAAAAAAAAAACGTTAGATGGCGGACCCTTTATTTTGAAATGAACACAGTTATAAAAAATTTTGAAAACATATTTATGTTGACTAGAAATCGTTGATACTTAACACAGTTTAAGATTGAATCTTAGACTTTTAAAAAATGCTCTAATTTTGGTCCAAATACATGCACAATTCCCTTAGCGTAAATGTAAAGTAAATAGTCTTAACTTGAAAACATACGGACGGATTTCATGAAATTGGCAGAAATATTATATATAATACATAGTATTGCACTCAGGGAACTTCTGCTTTAAAAATATGTAGTTGTTTGGGTTGTAATACCGTTTCTTTATTTTAATGTAAATTTCAGTCATTTTTAGAACAAATTAAATTTTTTACTAACCTTGTAATTCATTTAAAAAAAAAAAACAAACCACATCAAATGACTGTTTTATGATTTTGCATTAATTTTTTACAGCCGTTTTTTGTAATTTAAAAAAAAAAAAAAAAAAAAAAGTGTTTTGTTTATTTTGTACTAACATAAGTGGTTTATTTTTACTGCAATTGTGGTCCATTTTTGGAGCATTAAAAAACAAATGACAATGTTAGTTGAATTTACTGAAATGCAAGTCGTCCTTAATTTGTAGTATATTTATATTTATATCTATATTTTTCTTTATATTATATTATTTTTATACCCATATTATTAAACGTTACCCTAATGTATTTTGGAAATATTGAATTTTTTAAATTGGAAATACAACAACTATTTCATAGATCTTGTATTTCCAAGGATACCGTTATCTTAGTATTTAAGCAGACCAAAATTCAATAAAGGATCACAATTTGTTAAGACACAAATCACAAAACGTCTTATTATTTTGGCATATAAATCTGCCAGTAAAAAACCCAGTTTGGCATATCAATCTGCCAAACTTATAAAACTGAATACCAGTGGCGTTAATTAGCGCCGGTAGCATTTAATAGCAAACTACTCACCCGACACTACTCCGGACATATTACAATTTAAGTGAAATTTCATTTGTTTTTACTACATTTGCAGTGGTCTTCACCTACATAGTATTCTAAGTGTAGGAAATCCCTTAAGTTTATTCAAATATGTTGAAGTTTAGGTGCGTTTTCGCTCAATTTTGTGTATTTTGAAAAACGAAAATCGGTAATTTTTGGATTGGTACACTCTCATAAAAATTCTAAAATTTCTTCCAACCGAAGCGATTCAGTTGCTGCAACCAAGTAAATTCGGTTGTCGCGACCGAATTCAGTTTTCCCTAACGTATTCAGTTGTTTCAACCCAATTCGGTTAAAACAACCGAATTCAGTTGTGACAAAAGAATTTACGAGGTAGCAGCAACCGAATCAATTCGGTCTGTTGAGACAACCGAATTTGTTATGTGATTGTAAGAAGAATAACTTATTCTTGTTTTAGTTTTTTCGATTCGCTCTAAACGTATTTTGACACATTACAAGATTTTGTGTGCAAGAACTTAATGTGTGTGAAGATAAATTCGATAGTTAAATTCCATATTATTGAAATTCACCCAGGAATGATAACATTAGCAATTTTTTCTCTCTCTCAATTTCAGTCAATTTACCATCAGCTGTTAAATTAAATATTAAAATAAATATCAAAACATGAAAAAGAAACAATATTTGCGTTTTGTCGTGTAAATGAAATAAAAATTGTAAATTTGTAATTAAGCAATGGAATCAGTGAAATAACGAATGATAATTTTTTTATTTATTAAAACATTAAATAACAAATGTAACTGAAAATTTTTTTCTCGAAATTCGGTTAGAGGCGATACTATGGGCCATTATCAATATCCCATTTTAAAATTTTGGTACTTTTATATGAAAAGGTTGCCATTTTGGAAGAGGAAACGAGATCCGACTAGGTGGATTAGATAACCACTTGATCCTAGTTCATGACTGCATATAAAGCTTTTCAGGGCCATGCTCAGGGGCGAAGCTATGGGACAATTTTAAATTCCATATTGAAATTTCTACATTTGTTTAATTTCATATGACACTGTGGCCATATAGGAAGAGGAAACGAGATGGGACCTGGTGAATTAGGTAACCACTTGATTCTACTTTATTACTGCTTTCAAAGATTTTCAGAGCTGTGTTCAGGGGCCGTGCTATGGACCAATTTTAATATCACATATTGAAATTTTGTTAATTTCATATGACACTGTGGCCATATTTTAAAAGGAAACGTGATCCGACCTGGTGGCTTAGGTAACCACTTGATTCTACTTTATTACTACATTCAAAGTTTTTCAGGGCTGTGCTCACGGGCCGAGCTATGGGCCATTTTTAATATCACATATTGAAATTTTTGAAATTCTGTTAATTTCATATGACACGGTGACCATATTTTAAGAGGTAACGAGATCCGACCTGGTGGATTATTTAACCACTTGATCCTACTTTATTACTGCATTCAAAGTTTTTCAAGTACAACAACTTATCGATCTGGATCGATGGAAAAACATCTTACCGTTTTTTGTTAATAAAAAGTATAAAAAGTATAAAAAATATTTTAAATATTGTTGTTTATATTTATGTCTAAAGACTGCTAATCCCTTAAGCTATTGAAAAATTTAATTTTTACGAAAATTTTATGAAACATTTCATTGATATTAAAAACAACAAAATTCTCTTAGTGTAACTATTCAAATCTGTTATTCTCTTTTACAATGAAAAATCTTTTAGTTTTTATATGTATATTTAATTTTTTTTTTTTATTTTTACAACAACAAAAACCTTGAAATTTTTTTTACATACACATTTTTTTTAGTATTATCACAAACTTAATTTTTTTTTGTTGTTTCAATTTTATGTATTTTATTGAATTAACAAAAATAGTAAAAACCTTTTTAAAAAAAATATAAATTTATTTGTATTAATTTGAAATCCATTTTTTTTGTATATTTCTAGGTATGTAAATATGGATATGTGTACTTTTAATGGATAACGTAATCGTAATCTATACTCTGAAACTGTTTTTTGTTTAACTGGTTGACCCTTTTAGACTGACACGACTCGTATATTCAAAAAAAAAATTATCGCAATATACCATTAAATGCATTTGTTAACACTTTAGAGGGTAAGCTTTAAAAGTATTTATAAAAAAGAAAAATTAAATAACATATTTATAAAAAACAGGATGACCATAAAATATTTCAATAATAAAATTGATGTTATATTAATTTTATTGCTATTGGACTTTTATTGAATTGTGCACTTTATTAATTTAGTAAATTATTAAATAGAATAATAGCATAACATATTTGTTGTGATTTTTTTTTAACAATATCTTATAAAAATTCTTATAAACTTTTACAACTTCAATTTGATTATTATGTATTACTTTTGCTTTTGTTCAATTTTCAAATTAAACTTTTCCCATAAAAAAAGAAACTACTCTATTTTAATAGGATATGCTTAGAGTCTTTTAAGGACTAAATATAGCAAAGGAATCTTATTAATTGTTTATAAGTTTCTTTGTTATTTTCTTCTTAAGTAAACAAATACTTAATTTAACACTGTAGGTGGTAAATGTCCTTATTACAAGTTTTTCAACTGTGGCAATACATAACATTAGTTAAACATTAAATTAAGTGCAGTAGATATAATTTTTATAAAAGAAATTCTAAGAAAACTAACCCTGCGGGAAATGGACCAGTCACTGGTGTGGTCACGTGACTAGAACTTTGTGTGTATGAACCTGTCCTAGTATCGGTTCTGTTATATGAAAGTGACCGGTACTTTTAACATGGGCTTGTCATAGGAGGTGACAATTGCTACCTGTGGAGCACTGTGTGACATGGGAATAATTTGATCAAGGTAACCTATCACCGTACCGACTGAAATGATTATGCTACGGGACAAGTTATAAGTAGGTAGTGTCAAAGTATGACCATTTTAGGATTTATGTGATATGCAACAGAACCAGTGGGAAACAAATTATCACGTGACTGGTGTAGGTGTGCGTATCGTAGAACTGGAGAACAATTTTTGAAGCAAAACTAGTCACATATTAAGCACAATGTGTTCTGTTATAGGGGTAGTTTGAATGGAATAGTTTTCAACGTGCGACTGCGCTGGTCTAAGGGCTACGTGTCGTCGGGCATGGGAAAAGTAATTAGCAAGAAAAATAATTAGTATGCAACAGCACCAGTGGGAAAAAAATTATCACGTGACTGGTGTAGGTGTACGTATTGTAGAACTGGAGAACAATTTTTGAAATCACATATTAAGTGCAATGTGTTCTGTTATAGGGTTAGTTTGAATGGAATAGTTTTTCGACGTGCGACTGCACTGGTCTAAGGGCTACATGTCGTCGGGCATGGGAAAAGTAATTAGTAAGTAGCCTGTCAGTTTTTATTCAGAGTGTGTCATATTATGTACGGGTTGCGAAATGGCCCGTCCGGAACCAGTCACTGCACTTATCCAAAACATTGTGTCATACCACCTGTTCAAAAAACCTTCAATTTCAAAATATGTTTATTTTTTCTATACACAACAAAAAACTATAATATTAAATTTGTTATAACAATTTAAATTTGTAAAAGCATATAAACTATACAAAAAACTAAACAGCTGTTTAAATGCCCGAAGAAATTCTAACAAATTGTCAATTACTGACACATAAAAAATCGTTACCAAAAAACGTGTAAAATATCTAGACAAGATAGTTCGAAACCAATATGCGAACATTGCTCATTTTCATTTACAAATATTATTGTAAAATGTTTCAAGTGTTGCATAAGTTATATGCTGGTGATATATTTTGGTGATAATTAATACTTTTTTGTATACCACAATTTTGGTTTCACCAGTTTCGTGAAACATATATCACAGAATTGTCACTTTGGATCAATCGACTCTTCATTTCCCGCAGGGAAAGAACAGGGAAAGAAAATCATATTTTCTATTCTCTAAATATTTGATAACACTAGTCAACGGACAAAAAACCTGGCTTTGAATCACATCTTTTTAATACTCATATGCACAGTGTGATATATTACAAAATGTTTGGAACAAATTCGGCTATTTGTTACTGGTGCTATGACATAATCCAAACGGACATTATCCCAATTTCCATTATTGGGAATTGACATAACCTCAACGAACGAACTCCAAATTTCCGTTATTAGTTAAACATTAAATTAAGTGCAGTAGATATAATTTTGATAAAAGAAATTCTAAGAAAACTAACCCTGCGGTAAATGGACCAGTCACTGGTATGGTCACGTGACTAGAACTTTGTGTGTATGAACCTGTCCTAGTATCGGTTCTGTTATATGAAAGTGACCGGTAATTTTAACATGGGCTTGTCATAGGAGGTGACAATTGCTATCTGTGGAGCACTGTGTGACATGGCGAATAATTTGATCAAGGTAACCTATCACCGAACCGACTGAAATGATTATGCTACGGGACAAGTTAGAAGTAGGTAGTGTCAAAGTATGACCATTTTAGGATTTATGTGATATGCAACAGAACCAGTGGGAAAAAAAATTATCACGTGACTGGCGTAGGTGTACGTATTGTAGAACTGGAGAACAATTTTTGAAGTCACATATTAAGCGCAATGTGTTCTGTTATAAGGTTAGTTTGAATGGAATAGTTTTCGACGTGCGACTGCGCTGGTCTAAGGGCTACGTGTCGTCGGGCATGGGAAAAGTAATTAGCAAGAAAAATAATTAGTATGCAACAGCACCAGTGGGAAAAAAATTATCTCGTGAGTGGTGTAGGTGTACGTATCGTAGAACTGGTGAACAATTTTTGAAGGAAAACTAGTCACATATTAAGCGCAATGTGTTCTGTTATAGGGGTAGTTTGAATGGAATAGTTTTCGACGTGCGTCTGCACTGATCTAAGGGCTACATGTCGCCGGTCATGGGAAAAGTAATTAGCAAGTAACCTGTCAGTTTTTATTCAGAGTGTGTCATATTATGTACGGGTTGCGAAATGGCCCGTCCGGAACCAGTCACTGCACTTATCCAAAACATTGTGTCATACCACCTGTTCAAAAAACCTTCAATTTCAAAATAAGTTTATTTTTTCTATACACAACAAAAAACTATAATATTAAATTTGTTATAACAATTTAAATTTGTAAAAGCATATAAACTATACAAAAAACTAAACAGAAGGTCCAGCTGTTTAAATGCCCGAAGAAATTCTAACAAATTGTCAATTACTGACACATAAAAAATCGTTACCAAAAAACGTGTAAAATATCTTGACAAGATAGTTCGAAACCAATATGCGAACATTTTGCATTTTAATTTATAAATATTATTGTAAAATGTTTCAAGTTTTGAATAAGTTATATGCTGGTGATATATTTTGGTGATAATTAATACTTTTTTGTATACCACAATTTTGGTTTCACCAGTTTCGTGGCACGTCACCAAACATATATCACAGAATTGTCACTTTGGATAAATCGACTCTTAATTTCCCGCAGGTAAAGAACAGGGAAAGAAAACAATTTTTTTTTATTGAAATATTTTCTAAATATTTGACAACACTAGTCAACGTACAAAAAACCTAGCTTTGAATCACAATCTTTTTAAATACACATATGTCCAGTGGGCTAGATTAAAAAATGTTTGCAAAAAATTCGGCTATTTGTTACTGGTGCTATGACATAACCCCAATGGACATTATCCCAATTTACATTATTGGGAATTGATATAACCCCAACAGACATAATCCAAATTTCCGTTATTGTGATTACGTCTGAAAATGTTTCGAAAATAATCGCCAAGGCAGAAGTTGAGACAGTGACCGAACAGTTTTTGGTAATTATACCCAGAAAAGGACATAAAACCTACAATGTTTGAGATTATGACCATTTTCGGAACGGTCATAATCCCCATTATGGGGACTATATGCATTGTGTTTGCGGACATGAAACAAATTATATGCATTTTAGCCGCCATGGAACTGTGTTTTCTGCATTATTAAAACAAAATTATAATATTTCTTTCATTTAAAAAATATGTTCATGATCTTCAACCGAATGCAAAACATAAGGTGTGCGTTCGAAAAAATTTTAACACAGAAAAAAATCAATAAGAAGTTAAACACTAAATTTATGATCCTTAAAACCATTTTTATTAATAAAACATATATTCTAGTTAACAAGCAAAATCTATTTTATTTTCCATTTATAATTTTATTCACCCTTTTGGAAAACCCTGCCATTAAGGAGTTTGAAGTACTTTCTGTAACCTTCTCGGATCAGGCTTTCCAGCTCTGCTTAAAATCATCCATGCCATGGGACACCCATTTTGTGGCCTTTAATTGTCATTTAGCAAGAGCCCAATATCTTTCAACTGGTCTTAGCTCCGGGCACTTTGAGGGATTGGCTTCTCTTGGTACAAAAACAATGTTATTTACTTCATACCCCTGTAGTGGCAAGTTACCAAGTCAGACCTGAAGTATGTGGAAATATTGTGTTGGCGTATTAATTTAAGTTATCTTTTTAAAGTATTCTTTTATATAAATTTCGGCTTTTATTGTTACTGACATTACAAATGACTTGGTTCTTTTTCCAAAACTGCATATTGTTGTCATACCAGGAACTTTTTAGGGAATATTTTTATCGTGACCACCTCGTTTCTGAGGCAGATTTTCTCTCAATAGCCAAGTCTCCCTTAAACCGTTGAACTTCTTTTAAAACAGTCTGACAACTGACTTTTGATTCCTTCGCTAATTTTCGATATGTCCAAGAATAATTTTGTTGTCAAACTAACTTTTTTTTTCACCACTCATTTTCTGAAAAGTTTAAAAGACAAATTATAGACTGTCATTAATTTATTTAACGGCATAGTTTTAAAAGGTACTATGATAAAAAAAAAAAATGTAAAGAAAGTTTATGATGAAAGCTATAAGGGAAAACGCATGTTAACATTTTTTCGAACGCACACTTTATAATAAAAAAATCGAAATATGTATCTTATTTTTTTTAAACCAAATTGTCTAACTGTTCGAAAATCTTGACGCCACTTTCAAATTAATGAAACATTTTCGATTGTTCCATCTTGCGGAAATAAACAGCTTCTTATTATATACTTTGGTGTAAGCTTATAAGTTGGGCAACCAAAAAAACAGCTGTAAAAACATCATTTTAAGCGCTTAAAAAAAGCTCAAAACAGTAAAATACGCCGGTAAATTAAAAAAAAAAAAATGCCCCGTTAAATTTAATAACTTTTTATTAAACTGGTTACTACATTGCTACATATTCTCTAACAAACATCGACATGATCATATTCAAAATTTATGTCAATTAATATTCTTTAAAAAAATTCATGATTTTGCATTTAAATTTCAAAAAATTAAGCAAACTATGAGAAAAAAATTGTGTGAATGGTGTAAATTTTAAAACAGCGATATTTAAAAACTGCAAATAAGAAAAAACGTGTTTGACAGAATTAGATAAACCATTAAAAATGGTATATTTCAAAGACAGGTTCTGCAAAAAAAAAATCAAAATTAAAATTGTTGAGTAGTGTAATGTGTCATATATTTTATGCATATTTCTAATTAAATCCTTTTTATTTAAGAAAACAGAGCTAAATTGTAACAAGAAATTTTCACTTATATATCTTTAGTTTAATAACATTCAGTTAGTTAGAATGTTCGGTATATTAAGTATTAAAGAAAAAAAAACTTCTTAACGTACATAAATTATAAAATTTTTCACATTATGCGATAGTAACTAAAGTACAGTATAAATAACAATGACAAAATTTACATGCGTTTTCATTTTACAAAACATTAAACATAATTTTTATATTTCCTGAGTGACCCCCACAGAATAGTTGTTCGCATGATAGTTTTTTATAGCGTTGGTCATGGGTTCGATTCTTACCTTAGCCAATGGTTTGTTGCACTGCATTTGACCGTAAAATGGAGGACATTAGTTGTAATTATAAGTTTTAAAATTATTATTTCCTTTAAAATATTTTAACATGTCTTACATGTTTTTAACGCATAAAATAGAAAAGAAATTTTAAACTTTTTTGTTGTTTAATGTTGTAAAATAACGAAAAGTACTTTAGATGTTCTGTGTGGTGGAACTAAAAAATTAGTTTTTTTGTTTGAGTTACTATTTTTTTACGGTCTTACACAAAATGAACTTAACATAAAACTGAAAAAGGAAATACAAGGACTTTAAACAAAAAAAAAACAACGAAGGTAATATAATTTATAGAAGATGGAACATTAAATAAATTTTACAGCAAATATTTGAAAATCAGTTTTAGCTTTACAATTGTATTTGTAGCGCAAAAATATATGGTGTTTTATTTCATTTGTAATAAAGCTTCGACGAAGCAGTCTCCCTGTTTATAGAACCACGCCCTAATTAGAAGGCGGAACACTAAAGGTGAATTGAATAACATTTTATATAAGAAATAAAATTTCATAATAATGACATACATTAGGGTGTCCTGACAAGTCATGTTTTTCACTCAAACTATGCGTATTCGAGAGCTAAATACGAAAAATATAACGTACATTTATTAGAGGATACTTTTAGGATCCGACAAGAGTTTTAAGATATCTAAACTGGTGTGGTTTATTCTAAAAAGTCTTACTTTTTATGGAAATAGTGTTCAAAAGTGTCGTTATGCAGAGATTATTATGAAAAAAACATTTATAACCTTCTTATAGAACAGTTTTGGTTTGTTTTAAGTTTTCATTTAGTACATAACTCTCCCTTTTTGTTTTATTTTACTACTTTTTTTGACATTAGTTAAGTGCCATTTAAGTGTTTTTGTGAAAAAAGTCAAAATAATTACTTATATGTATATGCTGAAAATTTAAAAATGCAGCGGTGGACCGAAACTGCGGGGGACCGAACGTCATTAATATTTTTCTCAAAATAAGCCCTACATAAATGAAGTTTTTATCCATATTTCGATTAAAATTAAGACAACTTTTTGGACAAAACATACCATTTTCGACATTTTAAAAAGTCATGTCGGAAACTAAAAGTACAATCCAAAAAAAAATTTTTTTTCAATACGAATTGTTTTAGTGCTATTATCAAATAAATAATTTCATAAAAAGTAAGAAACTCGCCATAAAGTTTTCGTTCACTTTGTGAAGAAAATTTTCATTAGCTAATTACAGATTTTCATTATAAAGGGTGTTTTTTTTATAGAGGTATAGAACTTTGAAATGGAATAAAAAAAGATGAATTTTTTAAATTGACATTAAATTTGCTTTGTTTGAAAGATAATCTTTTGGCATTATAATTTAAATATGACTTCTGGCATATGACCGGCACGGCTGGCTCGGGCGTATCTAATCTGGAGGTCCAATTTTCGATGACTTTTTCCAACATTTGTGGCCGTATATTGGCAATAACGCGGCGAATGTTGTCCTGCAAGTGGTCAATCGTTTCGGGCTTATAGGCGTGGACTAGCGACTTTACATATTCCCACAGAAAATAGTCCAGCGGCGACCTTGGATGCCAATTCACGGGTCCGAAATGTGAAACTATGCGGTTAACTAACGTTTCCTTCAATAAATCTATTATGGCACGAGCTGTGTGATATGTTGCGTCGTCTTGTTAACACCACAGCTCCTGCACATCATCGTTGTTCAATTTAAGAACGAAAAAGTCACACATATCCAAAGGACACATATCCAATTTCTGTGCACGATGGCGGATAGACTGATTGGGGTCTTCATCTACGCTACGCTCCACAGCAGCAATGACTTCTTCTGTAGGCACTGTACGACGTGGATGCATATTATCATTTTGAGTTAACGTGTTGCGAAAACGTTCCATAGTTAATCGAATAAATTGCTCTGATGGACGATTATGTTGACCGTAGAGTGGACGTAGTGCGCCATACGTATTTGGAACAGAACCATGATTTTCAAAATAAATTTACACAATTTGGAAGCGTTGTTCAGACGTCAGTCTATTCATGTTGAAATGCCAAATCAAACTAAACATAAATAACTTGACAGCTGCCAAAATGGTCACCAGTTAAAAAAGGATTGCCAACTTAAACGTCTATACCTGTATAAAAAACAACCTTTATTTCTTTCGTTAAATTCTCTATATATTGGGACTAATAAATTAATATTAATCTAAATTGTTTTTTGTAACTAATTATGGGCACTGTTCCCTGTTTTGTTTTCAATTCCGTATTTTTAAGCATCTGTAATTTTTAGGAGTTAAAGATAATACAGTGTTTTAAAAAACATAATATTAGGAACAAATTTCAGAACAATTTTTTTATGACATGACGTTTAACGGTGTTTAATCATGCTAACGGCTCAAAAATAATGGCGGTTTTAATTTTTAAGCAAATAAAAATATTAAAATTACTGTTTTTGTATAGATTTAATTAGAGTTACACATGTTTCAAAATATATACTTATTACACCACAAAGAAATATAAAAAAACATTAAAATATTTTGCTTGTCATATATTAGAGCTTAAAAATAAAACCGCGATTATTTTGGAAAATATTAATTTATTGTTCGTTTTATGATAATTAATTTTCCGAGTGAAAAAAATTATACATTGTCTTTTGTTTTTTTCATCTTAAAATATTTTTTAATATGATATTATCTATGCTGTCATGTATAGTCATATATTATTTATATAATGACCTTTATTATAATAGATATTAAGGTATATGCTATACGTAATGAGATATGATAATAGATCTATATGACATAATATGTAATAATATATGGTGACATATAAGCTATATAAATTAAGATATAATAATATATACTGTCTTATGAAAAATATTATTTGTGAGATATATGTTATGCTTATATATGATGCCATATGTATAATACAACTTAATTTGAGATATGCATGGTCCAACATCGTTAATATTTTCCATGCGCATTAGATTGTTACATATATATTCCCATATATAATTATATATGCGCCTAGTGACAGAGTCTTCGCCAATATCTTCCGTCCTGGGCTGTAGTTTTAGCATTTTATGATCAACACCATGTTTTGTAAGAATTTCATGGGATTTAAGCAGATCCAATTACATTCCAAAATATATTATTCGATCCACTAAAAGTTACTTATTTTTTTGGATCTAATTAGATGCAACTAGATCTAAATAGATCCCATGAGATATTTAAGTATCTATCAGAATCTTACATAACATATTATTGGATCTGCAAATTTTGAGATATATTTTGATCTAATTTAAGCCACTAACATGTTTGAGTAATATAATTGGATATTACTGGATGCACCAAGTTTGAGATAAACTTGGATTTGGTCTATGTAAAATAAGATATGATGATATATTAGCGATATAAATTTGTTTGATCGGGTGGGTTTATGGTTACTTATTTGCAGGAAATCATATTAAATATTTTTAAATTCGCAAAATTAAAAATTTTATATGAGAATGCTTTTTGAGGTTATGAACATTTTGTTAGCTCCATAAAATTTTAAGTCCTTAAAACATAAATTTTCCAAAAATGTACGCCAATTATTTTTATTTTTATTTTATTAAATAATAATCATATAATTACAAATTATATACTATTACCCTAACCGAGCACTAGCTACTATGGCCTTCGGCGCGTTGTAGCGTAAACAGACCAGTGCCTCTGGTGGGAATCGAACCCACGACCCCCGCACTGATAAGCCAGCACGCTACCAACTAGCCTACCGGGGCGCACAGGGCCAATTATTTTTGTAATGAAAGTATCTCCCAAGTCTGTACACAGAAAAATAAAGTACCAACTAAATTAAAAAGTGTATTTTGTTAAATACAACCAATAATTTTGATTGGTACAACCCTATTCAATTGTGATTTCAGAATATTTTGTTTGGATCAACTGAAAATATGTTGTATTAACCGAATTTTGTTGTCATAAGGAATATTTAGTAGCACCCACCGATTTTTGAAGTAGCAACCGATTTTCAGTTGGCAAATGACAAAATTTTTCTCTGTGTGTATTGACTCCATTTTGTATCAGTTTGGATCTGAAAGTTTAAAACTATGAGCTAATAAGTAAATGGAATGAAATACTTTTGGAAGTTTTAAGTAATTTTTTATTGATTTTTCCACATTTAAATGACCATCAATTCTTTAGGTGTAAACTTTTCAACGTGGAGCTTTACGTATCCTAGTTTCTAAGTATAGTTTACCTAACCCTGTCCATCGTTTCTCTCAGTTCAAAAAAACCTTGAGAAACAGGAGGCATATAAATTCAGTTTCAACATTTGTTGAACATTTTTGAAGTAGCTCATATAATTTTACATAACGAGATGCAACCAGTACTACGATTCATATATACCTAATTTTATATCAATGTATCGTAATTGATTTTGATTTATATAAATTAATAGAAATAATTTCGTGATTAAATCATAATATACAAGGTCTGGGACCATATCAAATAAAATGTGCCACCATATTAACTATTTTTAATCGGGGAAGCACTTTAATAGATATCTACAAAGTTGGGTTGAAAAAGTTGAGCGGAATTATAACGTGTCTTTAAGGAGTTAAAACTTTAAGAAAAAGTTAATAACAATTTTCTTTTCCTGAAACTGCTAATACACTTTACCAACATACTCTTTGGTATAAGAAAACTTTTCGTGCGCAGTCTTTTTACAACACAGTATAAATATTATAGTTCAACGATTTTAAAAGTACAATTTTTTTATGGTTACTTAAGCATATAAATGAACTTTACTCATGTTTAATAGTAAATGATCAAGTAAATCAAGTATTAAAACTACTAAATTGGTTTGAAATTTTGAATGTTTTCTTTTCTTTTTCAACTTTAACGCTTTAAAGTTGGAACTTAAAGAAAACATTAATTATTTCTAATCGAGAAGTTCGATTCCAAGCGGGACATGTTAAATTTTCCTAAATTTTCCTAAATGCGTCAAATGAGTGATTTATAATATATTATTATTATAGAAAACCAAATTAAGAAAATATTTTGTAAAACAATTCTTTGTTTGCAGTACAAGCTTCGGAAGCGAGAAAGTGTTCAATTTAAAATTTCTTAAATTTTCAAAAAATAAATGTTGTGAAATAAACAAAATTTTCAAAAATTTCGAAAAACATATTTATGTTAACTACGAGGGCGGATGAAAAACAACTTTTTTTGCAAAACGCGGCACCCATCTTGCAGACAGCTTTATTAAACCCAACTGATCATTTAAAATCGAAACCACACTGCCATATCAAATGCATATGGTATTAAGAATCTAACGCACTTTTATTCTTCGATCGGCCAACACCATATCGTGGATTTTTTCGACATTTTCGGGAGTATTGACCTCAATTGGCCATCCAGAACGTTCATCGTCATTGGTACTTGTGCGACCACAACGAAAGTCAGTAAACCACTTTTTACCATTGAAATCGATAGTGCAGAGTCCCCATAGTATTTATCAAGCTTTTTCTTGGTTTGTATGACGGTTTTTTTTCGCAAAAAATAATATTTAATGAGCACTCGAAATTCTCTTTTTTCCATTTTTAAAAAAATCCACGAGGTTGTATGTTTTTAACAGCAGTTAAACGCAAAGTAAATGACGGAACTTGCTCAAAATTTGACAGTAGTCTACTAACAGGTGGTACCTGATGAGCAGTGTTGCATTTCATATAACTACGAGGGAAGTTTGAAAAGTCACGGATTTATTGATCCGTCCTCGAAGAAACCATTGATAGTAAACACATAGTAAGATTGAAGCTTAAGCTTTAGAAAGTATATTATGTTTTGTTCCAAGGACATACAGGATTTTCATAGAATGTCTCTAAAGGACATCGTCTTAATTTGAAAACGTATGCACGAATTTTTATGAAATTTGGCAGAATTATTATATTTAGTAGTAGAAGTAGCAAAACCTTTAAATTTGATCAATACATATTTAAAGTTAAATAAACGCTTCTATAATGTTTTAATTGCATAGTAATTCTACACTTTTTTGCCTTAATATTTTGTTCATTAAGAATGTGTTTCTTTTCTTATGGAAAACAGAAAAATTTCCATAATTAAAATGAGAATAATAGACAATAAGTAAAACACATTTTTTATATTTTTTGTTTTAATTATAGTATACCTAAAATAGCAAAGCAATTATCTCTTTGTTATGGCTTAAAGGTAATAACTGCAATTTAATATCTTTTGAGTATAATAATAATAATAAAAAAACGCAATTAAAATAAGAGTTATCAAATGTGAGATGGAGAAAACTTTTTTAATTAATAAACGTTAAAAAATTTATATTTTTTAATGAAAATGAGAATTATTCTAGTTCGAAGCCATACTCTATATTTATTTATTAGGATATTGTCCTAACAAATAATCTATAGAGTTTTTATGTTTTTAAACATTCATATAAACTAGTTTACTCACTACATGAGAACTATTATAGGAGCTCGAAGTTAAAGATTATCAGCATTGATCAAAAAATAAATTGAGAACTTGTTTGCTATGTCCAAGGTCCACCTTTTTTTTTTTTTTTTAAAGAGAAGCAACACTCAGAAAATTCTTCCTATTAATTAATTTGTTGCTTTCTTTGGAAAGGGGATAGTGGAGAGATGGAAAGTGGTGAAAGATGAAGGTCTTCAAACATGGCAACACTGCAATTGCGCGAGTAGATAAGTCTTAGAACAGTTCTTGCTCGCCACCTGATATAGAGTTGGCGAATTTATTGAAGCTTTTTGTTTCATAGCCCTTATTCATTATTTTACTTCGGTGGGGTTAAGTGCCATGGAAACACCGAAGGTGGGAGCAGCGATACATATAAGTGATAGAAAACTCATACATATTATTTTTCTAAATTGGTGTTGTTGTCACCGTCTGTGTAATAGTCCAACGCGCTAAACATTACACCACAGCGCCCATAATTGGGTTTTATACTTTTTTCTCCTTTTTATTTTTTTTTGTCTATAAACAAAAACAGGGGGAGTAAAATAGACTGTACTTTGTCTTTAATACATGTTTGATATAATTTTTATTGAAAATAAAAATTATGTTTTTTTCGACCTTTAATTGTGCAATGAAAATGAAAATTATTCAAGTTCGAGGCCATACTCTATATTTCTTTATTAGGATATTGTCCTAACAAATAATCTAAAGAAATATAGAGTGTGGCCACGAACTTAAATAATTTTCATTTTCATTGCACAACTACAAAATTTTAAATATAATGTGGCCCTATATCTGGAAAATCCGAAAACAAAATACATAAGCATGTAGTCCATCTTTTTGGCCACTTTTGTTGGCTAGATATCAGTAGTTTGTGACAGCAAACAAAAAAATTTATGAAACACGTTTCTAAAAACTCAAAATGACAAATTAGCGAACATGTCGCTAAAGTGGACCGTAATTAAAATACTCTCTAAGTAATATAAAATTTTTACAAAATGTAGTTAAATCGATACAAAATGTATATAAATTAAAATTTACTTTTGTTTATTAAAACGTATTACAAATGTTTTTTTTCTTTGAGGCCGATAGAACTTAAGAAAGGGTTAGCTGTCAAACAAACTGTCATACTGCGCTCAGTTTTTGGCAGTTATGATCAGTATACTCTGGCAGATCTTCATGAATAGATTCACGGTTGAGCAACGCTACCAAATTATCCAAATTTTCATTGAAAATCAGTCATCGATTCTTCCAATATTTTATAGCAAAAATGTATATAGCGATGATGCTCATTTTTGGCTTAGCGGGTTTGTTAATAAACAAAATTGGCGCATATGAAGAGAGACCAATCCACAAGAGACCTATTACTCGTACATCTAGAAAAATTCACCTTTTGTTGCGGTTTACACGCTGGTAGCATCATCGGACCTTATTTCTTCAAAAATTAAGGCGGACCTCGTGTTACATTGACATTGATCCGGGTGAGATGTGGTTTCAAAAGGCTGGCGCTACGTGCTATACGACGTCCGCAACCATCGACTTATTGACATCAAATCTTGGCGATAAGTCGATCTCGAGAAATGGACCTGGCAATTGACCTCCAATTCGTGCGATTTGACACCTCTCGATTATTTCCTACGGGGTTAGGTGACTTCTGAGCATTTTTATTTTTCGCGGTTTTCAAAAAAGTTCCCGCATAAACATTTTTAAGTTCGACACAATTTTTTTTTTTTCCTTAATTAAACTAAAAATTAATATTTTGCTCAAATTTTAAAGTAATTAGGCTATTACGGTGGCTTTTGATCTTAAAGAACACAAACCTGGTCTAATTTGACGTGTTTCGCGGATTGTGATAAAAAAAAGATTATGGCGCTGTTTCGCGATATGGGTTTTAAAAGTCGCATAACCGCGAGCACATTACTTAAAAAGTAATTTCAATTATGTTGTGCAGTAATTTTTTGATAAAAAAAAGATTATGGCGCTGTTTCGCGATACGGGTTTTAAAATTCGCAAAACCGCGAGCGCTTTATTTAAAAAGTAATTTTAATTATGTTGTGCAGTAATTTTAGTCCATCAATGCAACTTTTCTGGTAAAAAGGTGAAAAAAATAAGTTTTTAGAAAATGCCCTTGATAACCCACAAAATCGATTTTTATTATTAATACAATGTTGCCCATCAAGTGCTGATAGGTAGAAACTTTGCAGAAAAAAATGCATTACCCTCGAAACTTTTTAGAATAGAGATAACGGAAATTACACATGATGTTTAGCTACATTCATGCAACAAAACGAAAAAAAAAAAATGTCCACTTCACCGAACAGGCCGCATTAGTCAAATTTCCCCAAATAATGTATTCATTACCACTAGGATGGTACATCTTATTTAGCATATATTAAGCATTAAGTTTTATCACGTATACACTATTTATTCTTGTTTGGTAACGGATTTGTGATGACGGATCAGCTTCAAGGAAGCATACCGTAACCGCTAAAATAACACTTCAAATTGAATACCGTAACACAATCAAATACCGTAACCGTTATTTTTAAAAAACATTAACCTTAAGATTAACTTATAATGGATAAACCAATTCTTTTTGGGTTTTTAGCGGTTAATTTCGGTTTTATACCATTACTATTTTTGAATATACATTTAAGAAAAATATACATTCAAATTAAAAGCTTCATCATATTTATGACATGTTTCATATATTTTAGTCTAATGTAACGCTTCGTAATATTTATGAAACATTTCATAAAAACAAAATTAAGTTCATCATATTTGTAAAATGTGTCACTATATATTGTATTAGTAAGAATTTTATTATATTTGTAAAGAACAAATTTCATGGAGGCCATGATATG
Organism: Delia radicum; assembly: GCA_021234595.1. Classification (NCBI taxonomy): domain Eukaryota; kingdom Metazoa; phylum Arthropoda; class Insecta; order Diptera; family Anthomyiidae; genus Delia; species Delia radicum. Next base: position 125,544,885 of record CM037852.1, read on the forward strand.
GTCATTATAATTCTTGTTGTTTATGAAATGTTTCATAAATATTGATGAAACTGTTACATTGGACGAAAATTGATGAAACATTTTCCTGGTTTTCTCCGGGTGTAAGGATTTAAACAGCGAATTTATATAAAATCATTAATAGCATAAAACTTTCAAAATAAAGAGAATGGAACAATCTATAAAATGTGGTTGGAAATAGGAAACAGACTTGGTAAAAGTTAAATTGCAATTATTGTTTCAAAATCATTCATAGACTTGCTCTAGCCACAATGATTTTTTTTTAACAAATTTACTTATTACCATGATTATTTACCATGATTTAATTTAATAAATAACATAAAAAACGGGAATTTGTTCAATTGTCACATTACAAACACTTTATGATGTAACATTTGTCATAAGAGCACTCATAGGTATTCAAGGAAAAGATTTCGTTAAATTTTTTCTGAAAAAATGTGAATGGTAAGAATGGTAACTAAATTTGGCTTGCTTAAACTTGAAAAATATACAAATAATTGGGTTATTTGTGGTTTTTTGGGTTTAAATGAGTTATTATTACTAAATAAAACTAAGTAGTAGAATTTTTTACAGATATTTAGTCCCAAAATGCAAAAAAAGCAAATTAAATAAAAAAAAAATTAAATAACAATTCAAAATTTTTATATGAGCATCTATGGGCAAATGCAAAACTGTTTTGGATATATTCATAAAATTATAATTCAAAATTTGTTTATCATATTTTATACATTTTTTCCCTGGACGCGAAACTTTGACTATAAAGCGAAGATGCCTAGAGTTTATGAATTTGGCTCAATTATGTATTTACCTTCACATCCTTGTAGTTTTGTCGAAATATGCAAGAATATGCATTTTCTTTTAATAAAATCATTCGGATAAATATTTTGACTACATCAGACTGTCGAATAAAAAAACAAACATTTGCATGAAATTTTTTTCATGCAGTTATTTTTGCTTTGCTAATAAACCCAGTATTTTGAGTGAACTCTTGGAATATGTGTCAAATCTGTATATACTAAAGTGATTTTTATTTGAGAGTAATTTTGCGAAAATAGACGAAATAATTTAAAAATAATAATTTGGACATGAACTTCATGCTCTAATAAGTTGGCGTTTTGTCCACCTATAATATGCATGAAAAATCTTAAAATATGCACTAAAAATTAAATAATATGCACTTAAATTTTTTTTAAAATAATTACTTTTATATTTTTATGTAATTAAATTTACATTTTAAAGTCAATTTATATTGTTAAAAATACACATTTAAAAAAATCACTAAACAATTAAAGAGAATACTTTAGATGGCTTGAGCAGCTTTGATACACTTTTGTCTATACGTTTGTTGGTCAAATAAAAACTAATATTAAAAGTGATTTTTTTGAAAAACTAGAAAAAATCAATCAAAATATGCATAATAAGTAAAAATATGCATTTATAGTAAAATAAGTACAAATAACTAATAAAAACGCAAACTCTTTGATTCGCAAAGATATTTTGTTTACACGACTTAAGGAAAAAAAACGTGCATTTGCATGAGCTTCAGGTCCCTGTTTATAACACATAAAAAGTTTATTCAATTTAATTTGGAAATACGATACTTACAGTTGAATCAAACAAAGTCTAATTGTATCAGTTTGTATTTATTTAAATAAAATCTTGTACCATCTAATCAGTATTTTGTTTTTAGTTGATAAATTTTTTTGTGCAGTAGAATATTAGTAGACATTGTCTCTTCTAATTTGGCAATTTCATAGACGAATTTAACACTGGCTTGAATCATATAACACTGGAAGGAATCATATAAAATATTATTCTGTGGAAGTTTTTCTACCTTAACAACTTTGGAATTAGTTTAGCCATATAATATTCTCTGTGAGTTGTTTTGTAGCATATGAATAGCTTTTTTCCTATACAAGCCAATGCTGAATTCATCGATGAAAATGCTTAATTACCCAGCAAAACTACACATTACCAAATAGTAAGTTTTGTGTCGCCAAAGGGCTTCATCTTACTTCACTGATAAATTTTACAGCGATGAGAAATGAGTGGGCTCATTACCTTCTAGGGGAAAAAGTAATTGGTTACTTATATGGTTACATGGTGGGAAAAAGTAATGGGTCTAGATTTTCATAAAAAAAAATAATTGACAAATACTTTTTTTAATTAAATAAATAACGTGGTCACGCTTGAATTCGAACGTGGGGTCTCTGGTTGTTAACTCAGCCAACTGAGATATCAATACATATTTATTTATATATATATTAGGGCGGGTCGATTTAAAAATCGCTCAACGTTCAAGGAAAATCGTATTCTAGGGATCAAAATAAGAAACTTTGCCGAAGGAACCATACCTCTAAAACGAATTCTGATGTCCCGACTTTTGACTCGTAGGGTCAAGTTTTGAAAAATCCCACTTTGACCTATTTATAGTCCCCAATCGAATCCAACCCAATCGAATATAATTTATACATTCATCTGCTAGAGCGTCTTCCGGAGAAGAAATAGAGACCCTAATCGTGGAAAGACTCCTCCTACTTTCTGAAATATCTCTATCCAGAGATTTGTACATTTTGCTATAAAAACACCGCTAAAAAGGCCCTTTTCAACTTAAATTTTGACCCCTTAACGGTCACCTAGAATGATGATTTATGCATTAATCTGCTAGAGCGTCTCCCAGAGAAGAAGTAGCTCCTATAATCTTGCTGAGATTCCTCCTACTTTCTGAAATATCAAAATGGGCTTTTTCAAAATTTAACCCTACTGCTCAAAAGTCGGGACATCAGAATTCGTTTTAGGGGTATGGTTCTTTCGGCAAAGTTTCTTATTTTAATCCCTAGAATACGATTTTCCTTGAACTTTGAGGGTTTTTTTTGCCTCCATACAAATCGACCCGGCCTAATATATATATTACATTTATATTTCGAAAAAATGCTGAAGGTATTACATAATGCATTATGTAACCCATTTTCGGTAACTTATTACTTTTTTTGAAAAATAATGATACAGCAAAGGAGTATTCATTACAAGGTAATGTATTACTTTATCGCGCAAATTACCAACGTTTTGCTGGATAGAATCATTCTTTGGCAGAACAATTTTTGCTGGCTATGTTTCACTCTTAATAAGATATATCTAAAAATATATATAACCAAATAATCCCTTGTATTATTAAATCAACTTTTAATAAAATTTAATAATTTTGAATTAAGTTATTTTTTCATTTAAATTAAATTTTCAATGAATAAAAATATTGCGATATTCATTGCTTTTTTAAGGCTTAAGGTCTTTTGTTATTTTAACAGTTTTTCGTATTTTATGCATGGATTATTATCAGTGTATGACTTTAACATTTTTGTGGCATAACGATTTTTTGTATCGGTTTTATACCGGTATCGTACCGGTATCACTGTTTCGGTTACGGTATACCGTAACCGATAAAAAAAAAAAAAACGTAACCGTTACCTTAATCGAAATAAAGATCAAAATTATACCGTTGCGAAAAGCGTAACCTTTATTCGTTTCGGTTGCCATCCTTGATCATAAATTAAAAATTAGTACGCAAATAAAGGATTTTTTTTTTTCTAAATTTGGAAATAAACAATTGTAACAAACAATTATCCACTCATAGCAATCCATGCTAAAAATACAAAAAAAATGTCAAAACCACGAAATTTTTTGTAAAATAAACAAATGTTAGGGTTTTTTACAAAAGTTTTAGTTATTTTGGCATTTTTTCGTATTTGTCGCATGGCTTGTTATCAGTGTAATTATCAATTATAATTCTCAGTTAAAGAAACAACGTTTGAAGCCCTTCATATTTACCCATCTTTCACCTCTCTTCTATCCCCTTTCCAAAGAAGGCAACACATTAATTAACAGGAAGAATTTCCTGAGTGTTGCTTCTCTTTTTTCTATTCTATATTTCTAATTTAATTTTCATTGTTTTAAAAAATTGTAATGGCGAAAAATTTAATTACCATTGACCTCAAGCAATGCCAATTAAATCGTCAATTAATTGGTTTTTTCAAGTATGCTCCCAAAACAAAAAAGCTTTAAAACTTCAATTTTATTAGCAAAATAATTTAGTTTTTATTTGTATTAAACATTAAATTTGATTATTTTGATGAAAGTTATACATAAATTTTTTATAAAATGGTCATTGTTGTGGAAATCGACACACCAATCGGAATCATGTAGTCCAATTTGAACAAAACTTTGAGACAACATTCTCTAGGACCTTATTAACATTTTTATTTCTAGGTTGTAGTATAAATACACAGAAAAAGTTATCAACCCAACATATCTAATTAAAAATTGGATTTGAAATAAATTTGTTAATTTTGTAAACAAATATGTAATTGCATCAATTAATATTTTAATTGACTTTTAAATATATGAATACATATTTTATTTAGACGTAGTTCTCAAATTATTTTTTCATACTCTGTTGGCTTAAATAGAAAATGTTCGGTATAAAGTACCAAATGCATTTGAAGTTTACAAACAAAACAAGCACACACACAAACATACAACAGACGCAGCATTAACATAAACACACATACTAACGTATCGTTTACACAATTTTTTTTGAGAGTCTCATATTATTTTTTTTGCAGAAGTTATTTAAAACTTTTTTTCCTTTTTAATTTTTAATAAAAGCTTTAATTAATTTTATCATTGCCGTGCAAAATGAATTAAAATAATAATTAATTCAATAAATTTTTTAATTGAAACCCGTTTTTAGTTTTTTCTGTCAAAGGTATCTAATTAGTTATATCACATACATATTTTTTATAACCACTAAAACGCATAAGTAATATTAATTTGACTAATATTGCTCATACGCCATCAGTTTCATATAACAAGTGTTTCGACACTGTTTATAAGCGGTTGAGGCAAGTTAAAAAAAATCATTAAATTGGGTTAACCGATTATTTGAGCACGCATTCTTCAGCACATTATTAACATTTTAATTTCTTGTTTTTCCTAGATTCGTTGAAGTTCGCGTTTTATCGCCGTTTAAATTTGGGATTTCTAGTAAAATACATGGTGTTCAAAACATCATATCTCTTGAACGCGTCATCCAATCGTTTTCAACTTAGTCTCATAATAAAGCTTATATAACCGTCTTGAAACAGCGAGTCGAAAATCAGCTATATCTGGAACTAAAAAATCGTGCGATTTTGTTGATTTTTGACGTTAAAGGTTTTATTCAAGTACACGACAAAATAAAAATTGTGGAAAAAAACCTAGATTTCTGGTTAAAGTTAAATTCGCAAATATTTTGAGAAGTAGAGCTAATATCAAAATTTCGGGTTAACATTCATGATTTACTACCTAAAATCTATCAGAATTGGTGTTTAACTGTGTTATTTAAAAATAAAATATTTAAAAAAAAAATGTTTACAAAAATTAAGATTTCCACGAAACATATTTCGAACCCATTCTGAAATTTGTATATGATGTAGATAACATGTCAAGTTAACTCTGAACAAAAACTTAAAAAAAAATCCGGATACGCATTTTGAAATGTTTCCAAATCAAGGATTTTTATTTTTTATCCTTTTTTTAAAAAGGATTTATTTTTAATCAAAGCGGTTTCGAGAACTTTATATAACCTTTATTATAAGACTAAGTCAATCACAATTGAATGACACGTTCAAGAGATATGATGTTTTGAACACAGTATATTTTACAGAAAAGTAACAAATTTAAACTGCGATAAAACTCGAACTACAACGACCAAATTTGTTAGGTCCAAGACAATATATGTACCAAATTTTATGAAAAATCGCGAGAGATAAATCCACAAAAGCCATTTTTTGTGTCAACGATTTTCATTTTTACCCAAATTAGCTTCAAGTTTTTTCGTTTATTTAATAGAGTTGACAAAAATCAGAAAACAGCAACATTGGCTACATAGAAATTTAAGTATATTATTAAATATTTACTTTAACGTTTCAAACTATGAAATAAACTTATTTTAGTTATGCTTTAATGTAATTTAGTAATAATTGCACAGATTTGACTACCCGATTCGGCTCATAAAATCCTTACACACAACTTACGAGTCTGAAACTGCGTACAATTCATAAGCTTGCATACGAAGTGTTAATGTTAAAGAAACAGCTTTGACATTAAATCCGATTGGGAAACCCTCAATTCCTAAAACGGGTTTCAACTCGATACAAAGTATCTTTCCCTTTCTAAATATTATTCCGAAAATGAATGTCAAAAGTCCTAAAAATGTCGTGGATACTACTTTCGTCATTATCATAAAATAACTCCTTCTTGTTACTTCTACTTTCATATTGGTAAGATCATACTCCATAACCTTTGTAAATAAAAATATTCCAAAATTCTATTTTGTTTGTTTTCCATTTCTTTCATTTGCATTTGGGATATTTTTCTTGTTATTTCTGAGGAATAAAATCAATGGGTGATTTTATTTCTTCTCAGAGTGTCAATCATCTCATTCAGGTTTCCAAGCAGTCCATTGCCCCTCGCTTCGCCATATTTCATAAAAACACGAAGTAACAAACAAGTTGTGTAAGAAAAAGTGAACACTTTTCGTCGATTTGACAAAGAAATTTCATCTAGGGTTAAAAAGTTTCAATAATCCTTATGTAGTGCATGTTTCAATTACAAGTAATGCCTCTAGCTTAAAAGGTTTTAATAAGCCATAAAAGAGGAACATTTTAACTCTTGGAACCCAATTACAAAACGTTTTTTAAATTTCAAAAATATATGAGGAATTTTAAAAATATTCGATATCTTGAGACAAAATATTTAAAAATGTCTACATACCTAACTGAGTTGCTGTCCAGCTAAAAAAAAGTTTATCGCGTAAATTCCAAACTAACAGTATTTGTTGTCCTATAAGAATCAAGCACAACACGGAACAACTTTTTAAATTTTTTCAAAAAATTGGCGAAGTAGGCGTGATTAAGTATTGACAAATTTTGCGATCATTTTTAGTTTACTACTTTTTATTATTTAACGGAATTTGGGAAAGCTAGAAATTGGAATATGTCAATATATTTAATTTTATGGAGAATTAAAAAAAAAATTTACTTGAATAAACGTCACTACATTGCTAGGTCTGTCAAAAAAACAGAGTAGTATTTGGAAGATGACAAAGCCAATTGTGACAATTTTTTGTTGTTGTTTTTGTTTTTGTTTTTTTCTTTGATATTTTAAATTTTGAATCTCGCTCCTAGACGAGGACAAGAAATTCTCATTGAGTTTGTGATTTAACATAACAAATATCTCTAGAAATTCTAATAACAAAGTCCCCTGAAGATTTCCTTAGGCAGGAATGAAATCCGGATAGGGACACGCCTACATCAGATTGCTTTTCACAATTTGTTAAATAAGTTTTGGGACTTTAGCACATTTAATTACTGTAAATGCAATTAATGTTTATCCCGATGAAAATAAATTTAAATAACAAATATGCAGGTGCTTGTGCAAATTTAAATGTAACTGACATATGAAAACATATGATTTTCTATTGTTGATTTACTTGAATAAACGTCACTACATTGCTAGGTCTGTCAAAAAAACAGAGTAGTATTTGGAAGATGACAAAGCCAATTGTGACAATTTTTTGTTGTTGTTTTTGTTTTTGTTTTTTTCTTTGATATTTTAAATTTTGAATCTCGCTCCTAGACGAGGACAAGAAATTCTCATTGAGTTTGTGATTTAACATAACAAATATCTCTAGAAATTCTAATAACAAAGTCCCCTGAAGATTTCCTTAGGCAGGAATGAAATCCGGATAGGGACACGCCTACATCAGATTGCTTTTCACAATTTGTTAAATAAGTTTTGGGACTTTAGCACATTTAATTACTGTAAATGCAATTAATGTTTATCCCGATGAAAATAAATTTAAATAACAAATATGCAGGTGCTTGTGCAAATTTAAATGTAACTGACATATGAAAACATATGATTTTCTATTGTTGATTTACTTGAATAAACGTCACTACATTGCTAGGTCTGTCAAAAAAACAGAGTAGTATTTGGAAGATGACAAAGCCAATTGTGACAATTTTTTGTTGTTGTTTTTGTTTTTGTTTTTTTCTTTGATATTTTAAATTTTGAATCTCGCTCCTAGACGAGGACAAGAAATTCTCATTGAGTTTGTGATTTAACATAACAAATATCTCTAGAAATTCTAATAACAAAGTCCCCTGAAGATTTCCTTAGGCAGGAATGAAATCCGGATAGGGACACGCCTACATCAGATTGCTTTTCACAATTTGTTAAATAAGTTTTGGGACTTTAGCACATTTAATTACTGTAAATGCAAAAAAAAAAACATTTTTTTAAAAAATTCAGAACTAGCTTCAAATTTTTAATGCAATAAAAAACTCAATTTATCTTAAAATAGGCCAAATTTTTTTTTTACGTATTTTTTCTAAAAAATGTTTAGACTTTTTTCTATCGACTGTTTCATAGCGTAACTTGTATTATTCGTTGAATATTGTCCTTCTTGATTTACTATATTTCAATATTTGCTTGTTAATAAAGCTATGTATACGTAGCGTATGTGCAATAACTAATACATAAAATAAAATTACACATAAATATTGGAATATACAAGGTGGCGCAAAAATAACCTTCCGATGTTTTTTTGGCTGTAATTTAAAAAAAAATGAAAAACGTTGATTCTTCTTGTGGATTATTTTTATTTGGTATTTTAATTTTTTTTACATCAAGTCGAGAATATGATGTCATGTAAATGGCCGCCGCCACAGTTGATTGTCATTTGAGCCCTTTTTATGGCATTTTCCATCACTTTGGCCAAAACTTCCGGCGATAGGTCCTCACATTCTTGACGGATATTGTTTTTAAGAGCTGCAAGAGTCTGAGGCTTGTTTACATAAACCCGCGACTTCAAAAAGCCCCACAAAAAGAAGTCTGGAGCGGTCAAATCAGGCGATCTTGCTGGCCAGTGCAAATCGCCAAAACGGCAGATTAGGCGCCCGGGAAATGCATCCTTCAGCATATCGGTTGTGGCACGTGCAGTGTGTGCCGTTGCAACCGTCCTGTTGGAACCACATGTTTTCCAATCCCAATTCATCAAGTTGCGGCAAAAAGAACTCGTTGATCATTGCTCTGTAGCGCTCACCATTCACAGTAACCGTTTGGCCCGCGACGTCTTCGAAGAAAAAAGGTCCGATGACTCCTCCAGCGAAAACAGCACACCATACAGTGACTTTGAGCGGGTGTAATGGCTCTTCGTGGGTTGCACGCGGATTTTCAGTGCCCCAGAAGCGTAAATTTTGCTTATTTACGTACCCGCTAAGATGGAAATGGGCCTCATCACTCATGATTATTTTTGATGAAAAATCATCTTCCTCTTGGTGGTGATTAAGGATGGCTTGAGCGTATGTTACACGCGATTGGCGGTCAGCAGCTAACAGCTGATGCACCGTCTGGACTTTGTACGGAAACATCTTCAAATCTTGTACCAAAAGTCGCTGTAAAGACCGTCGACTGATACCCATTTGCGTGGCACGTCGTCTGGTCGATGTCGACGGCGCTTCCATGACATCCTCGGCTACAGCAGCAATATTCTCTGCAGAACGGCTACTCCGGGGTCTGCCACGCCTGGCAGCATCTCGTGTTGTGCCAGTCTCTTCGAAGCGAGCGGCTAAACGTCGCAGTGTTTCACCAGTAGGCGTTGGACGGCCAGGAAATCTGCGACGAAATTCACGTTGTGCCAAAGTCACCGACCGATTATTGGTCAAATAAATAGTCACCAATATTCCGCGTTCTGGAGCAGTGTAGCGTAACATTGTTTATTAACGTGTATTTCGCATGTGTTTACTACACAAATGTCAAAACAGAACTGACATTAGGGGCCAATCGCAAAATTTATAGCATTTTCTGATAGGAGGATTACTTTTGCGCCACCTTGTATATGAAGGACAATATTCAACGAATATTTTCTCCAAAACTAATACGAGTTACACTATAAAACTTTCTGGGTCGATAACAAAAAGCATCTAAGCTTTTTTCAAAATAAAAAAAGCAAAAAAAAAAAAAAATATTAGCGGTATTCGCTCTTGCAGACCTTTCAAAGCTGGCAGATCTTGTATAAATACAAGAGTATGCAAGACCACAACAACAAAATACATGAAATAAAAATATGCAAGACTTTTATTTATATGCAAGACGAAAACCTATTGCATATTCTGGGTCTTTCAAACCTTTCAAACTTACAATACTTAACATCTTTTAGTTTTGCCGGAAAACAAAAAAAGAACGGAAATATTTACAAAAAAAAACATTTAATTTTCGTGTAAAAAAAAAAAACAACTGATTTTAACACAAATTTTTATCAAAAAAAACTAACTTAAATAAAAGAAAAATACGATATTAATATAAAAATGGATCTTCTTCCTTAAAGTTGATATTCACACAAAATAACAACAAAGTTAAAAATCCACTGAGAACGAAGAATAATGCCAACCTTTTTTATTTGAAAAAAATCGCTAAAGTCTACTTAAAAATCGCTAGAAAATACATTTTCGTTAGAAATTAGCTGTTTTGTCAACATTGAAATGCTTGGGTTGTAAACATACAATACACACAAAAAAAAGACGCTCACGCTTTGTAGCATAAAATCATAGTATTAATGCAACCCTTGCATAAACGCTATCAAAAGTGAATACCGCTATTGTATAGATAAAGTGAGTTTTGTATTACTCTAAGAATGCGGTACTAGTTTTGAATTTTTTTAAAAAAAAATTTTTTTATTTTTTTTAATTTTCCATAAAAAATATATTGATATAGTTAAACTTCTAGCATTTCCAAATTCAGTTTAATAATAATAAATAATAAACTTAAAATAATAGCAAAATTTTTGAATATCTAAATTTCTAAATTTTTTGGAAAAAATGAAAATTAGTTTACAATTACTGTTATTTTGGCATTGCTGCGATATACTTTTTCTTGTAGCGAGATAGTTGGGTGGAAAGGCAACCTAAGCCATTTTTTTAAAATATATCTTTTTGAGACGAAGATGCTGTTTACTAAAATAATCAGTTCACGCAATACGCTGGCCAATTTCAAATATAATTGTAAACGCCAGACGCAAAAATCAAACATTTTTAAAAAATTGTGACTTTGGTATCCAGCAAAAAATAGTGCTTACCCCAGAAGCGCTTCCGGAAGGCATTATGTGATAACGAAGCTCTTCTAAAGCAAATAAAGAAGGCATGCTCGCGATGGCCACAATTTCCTGCCTTCTTAAGCACTAAGAAGCGCTTTGTATGTTGACAACATTAGTGCTTCATGGTAATGCACACTTTTTTGCTTCGTCGTGAGCATTATTCACTGCTTCACAGAAGGCATTTTGGGAAGCACTACAGAATGGCTTCCCTAATTGCTGCATAGTATGAAGGGGGTTAAGCGCTATTTTGGAATCATACAAATGTAGTTACTGTTTACCAAATCCAGGTTATTCTTTGCTGGGCCGATATGGGTGCGCTGATATTAACTTAGTATATCTCAAACTGTATATAATTACACCATTTTTTAAATACTTTTCCCAAAACTCAATTCCAGTAAACGGCGCAAAATTCCAGTGGAAAGACTGCGAAAGTTTATCTCGCAAGTCTTGAGACTGCACGTATCTCCGGAGTCTTGAGACACCAGTTTGTATTAGTTTGGATCTGAATTTGAGCGAACAAATTTCACCATCAATTTTACCTTTTTTTACCAAACAACTACGACTTTTCTAGCAAATCCTCTCCATCGTTTCTCTCAGTTTAAATAACTGTTTGAAATAAAAGGCATCTAAAGTCAGTTTCAACCTGTGTCGAAATTTTTTCAAATAGCTCATATCGCACTTGTTCAACAAAAGGGTAATAACTCAAAATTTTTCAGAATCATCTCTACCCACTGTAAAAATCTTACACACGCATTAGCAACAAAAAAAGATTTTTATAGAGTGTCGTGTGTTGTTTTTTTTGCAAAAAAAATTGATTTTGAGTTATGACCCCTTTTGTTGAACAAGTTTTAATACAAAATCTTATTCTTATTTTTTTTTTTTTTAATAAAATCTTATAACAATCACACAAAATAACATCATGATTTAAATGACTTGAATTAAAAAAAAGATTTAAAATTAAATTTTGAATCATGACTTTTATTTTGTATATAAAAAAACCATTGTATGCTCATTAAAAACGTCTGCTAAATATGAATTTATGACAATTTATGTTGATTCTTTACACTTGACTTGAACTACTTTATTTTTGTCATAATTTGCAAAAATTACAACAAAGACAGATGAAGAAATAAAACAACAATAACAACAACGAAAACTTAATTAAGAATAAAATAAAAATAAAAAAGAAAAGAAAAGAAAACACGCAACAATAACGAAAACAACATCATTGAAATAAAAAAAAAAGTTTACTCTATAAAATTTGTCTGCTTTTGTTAATTGCAATTTGAAAATAAAGAAAGCAAAAAATCGTAAACATTTCTAAAGATTCACTTATTTTGAAGGAAAAACCTTCTAGAAATGTAACTACATTTTGAACTTATATGAACAGAATAAAATATATGTAGATTGGTTATTGAAAATTAAACAAATATAAAAATTAAGTCAATGAAATTTAAAATTTTGTGTAGAAAATAATTGTGTGTGATGAAATTAAAAAGCTACTTTAAAAATTGTTCGAGCGCCCTAATGTGAATTTATGTCTTGAGAAAAGTGTGTAAGTAAGCGCATTAGTAACTTTTCTCCATGCATATGCAAGTGAGTGTAGATTAGGATGCAGATCATTACCGTATAGATCACCAAATAATTATAGGTTATTACCTCTGGCATATTACAAATAATGCATTACTGATAATACACACAGAGAAAAATTTAGCCAATTGCCAGCTAAAATTCGGTTTCTACTATTTAAATACGTTGGGTCAACTGAATATTGGTTTTAACAACAGAATTTTGTTAATACAACTGAGTTTTAGTTGAAACACCAAAAATATTCTGAAATATCATTTAAATGTGGTTGTACTAAACAAATCTATTGTTTTTGCCACTAAAATACGCTTTTCTATTCTGTTGGCATTTTATTTATCTGTGTGTAAGTATTGATTTCATATTTTTCATTCTATATTGTATTTGATTAATTGTTTCGAAAACTTTAACAAGTTAATTTACAAAAATTGTAAAAATTTTTAAAGATTTCTTTTTATAGAAATTAACTTTAAGGTAAGAACGTAGGTAACCATTTAATCTGTCATTGTGTGTAACCACTTACATCTTATCTGAACGTAACTACTTATTATTTCACTATGATTAACCAATCAAGTAACTTATTATTCTCACTTATTTGTAAGCAAGAGGGTAATGGCCACCCATGAATCTAGGGATGTCGCGAACGAAAGTAATTAAGGGAGTAAATAGCCTGGTAACTAGTGAAACACTATGTAAAAATATCTAATTACATATCGATCTATATATGATTTAATATTTCACATGTAATTGAATATATTTGCATACATTATATCTGATTGGATATAATTTTACCACATTATATATAATTTAATACGGATGAGGACAAAATTTGGATATAATACAATTGTCTTTATCTAATTTCTTCAAATTATGTCTTATTGTATCAGATTAGATCTAATATGATACGATTAGATATTTTTCGAAAATAATTTTATGTAATACGAAAACTCAAAAATATTTTTTTATCGGCCCTAGTAAAAAAAAAATAATAGTATGTAATTAAGAAATTTATCAAATTTGAGATAGACTTATGTCTAATTTAAATATAATATAATCCGAAAAATTATGTATCGCATTGTATATATTTGATACGAATCAGTCCAGTGAAAATAAATTTGTTAAACTGAATAAAGGGGGTTAGATATTATGATCCGATTATTAAGAGCCAAATTTATATTTTCAGGTACAGTTAAATTTTAATTTTATTTGCTTAATAATCAAAAATTAGATGCTCTCTTTTGACATTTTTAATCTTCTTAATAAATATTTATTAAAAAAGTCGATAATACTAACATTCAATTAAAAAATTTTATGCCAAACTAAAATTATTGGAGTTTGATTTTGTGATGTTCATAGAAGAAGGCGATGATTCAGTTTGAGGGAAAATAGGATATGTCCTCCCCCAAAATACAATTTTTTAATACAAAAATATTAAAAAGATTTCAACAGTTAGTTAAAAATACTCTAACTTCCCTCCCCAAACATGTTCCTAGATCCGCGTCTGATTTAAGATAATTTTAGTAAACATTTTTAATGAACATTTTCGAGTTGCCATTAAAATTTTGAGTTGGCTGATATGGATTTGAAAACAAAACTGTCACTTTACCACAACTTAAAATTTTTCTATTTTTTTTTTACATGGGGCAATGTTTTGGCTAATGCGATATATTCATGTAATGTTGCTAATCCAAATATATACTGCCCGTCTAATAATGTATGGCATAACATATTGTACGATGCAATTAAATATGCCGTTTTACGAAAAATGATCTTACTATAGATGATGTCATACTTAATTATATTAAAGTGTATAAAACTGTATCATATTATGCAAATATACTACAAAATTCCTTATCTGAATAATGTGAAGTATTTTTTATTTCAAAATTTTATATTTTGGTAATTTGTAATAAAAATACACTTTTTCCAAAACTGTGCCATTTTCGTTCACGATTCGGCACCATTTGCAATAAAACTGGTGGGACGGATAGCTGTAATAAACGAAAATCGTCAATTTTTTATTTTAAGGGACATCCTAGTGTAGGTATATTTTATTGTTTGCACATATCGCTTGACATTGTCATTTAAGTACTTGACTGATTTGACTTTTTTATTTCGGTTTTTATGTCATTGTTGTGTGCACTGTTTTTTTTCAATTTTTATTGTGTGTGTTGAAAAAAAAAAAATCAATTTCAATTCAATTATATATTGTTTTTGTTGGGTCTTTCTTTTTTGCTGCTGTTATATTGCTTTTTGATTGTTTTTTCATTTTATTCTTAAATTTTAATTGAGTTTTCTGCCATCTCTATATTTTTGCATTCAAAACCTTTCAACTTGGGCTATCTAAGCCTGTGTGTTCACACACATTCTTCCAAATATACATTAGGGTGGATCGAATTTTTTATATTAAAAATCGTTTGGCAAAAAACTTTATTTACCGATCACAAGACATACCACGCAATAAGACTATTCGGAACGTTTCAGTTTGCACCGTTTACGTGACAGGTTCTCGCATTCAACTGATCAGTGACATTCATTCAATTTCCATTTCGATTGGCATGGTTAGTGGTTTGATTTTGAACCTATGATTTCTGAAGGAAATTTTCTTTGAGTTTTCAGTAGATATAATTTTTGCTACCTTTACCTTACAATTTGACCCGCCCTAATATACACATTTCATTGAGCTTGATTGCTCAGTTTAGTTTCTTTTTTTCGTAGAATTTAGAATTGTGTCACAAACACACATACACACACACACACAGAAAAAACGTATCCATACAAACGTGAATCTAAGTCACTGCCACATAAGGTGATTTAATTGCAATTTAAATTTTAACATTGTAAATAAATCAATGAATATAAATTATATATAGAGTTAGGAAGAAAAGAAACGACTTTGTTGCACTTAATTATTTTGTTAATTGTTTAGAAATTAACATTTTACTAAATAAATGTCAACGACAAGCTAAAGTTCAAATAAAAAATGATTAATGGAGAAGAAAACATTTATTTTCTAAATAAAAAACGCAAAAAGTACGCTATTCTTTTAGACCAAAGTAATAAATCTTATGACAGAGATATTCTAAATGAAAGTTTTGGAGGACAATGTTGCTGTTTGAATGAAGTAATTTCAAACTTCTGTAACGACTTCTTATTTGTTAAAAATCTATATTAGGATGTCCCTTAAAACGACATTGCGATTTTAATTCATTACACCCCCATTTGTTTTTGCAAATGGAAGAATTAGATTTTTTTTTTGGAAAACAACCTGTGCCAAATTTCGGCAAGTAACACTACTCGACGCCCAAAAAAACTTCGCTTTGAAACAGATAATTTTTAATAAACCTACACTTAGGAAATTATGTTGGTAAAGACGACAGCAATTTTAGTCAAAAACAAATGAAATTTCATTTAAAAAAAGGACGACTTACATTTCATTAAATTCAACTAACATTGTCATTTGTTTTTTAATGTTCAAAAAATGACTAACAATTGTAGTAAAAATGAACCACATGGTAGTAAAAAAATAAACAAACATTTATTTATTTTTATTTTTTTAAATAACAAAAAACAATTGTAAAAAATGAATGTAAAATCATAAAACAGTCATTTGATGTGAGTTGTTTTTTTAAATGAACTACAAGGTTAGTTAAAAATTTTATTTGTTCTACAAATGACTTACATTTACATTAAAAATAAAGAAACTGTATTACAACCCAAACAACTACATATTTTTAAAGCAGAAGTTCCCTGAGTGTATGTACACTGATTCCAAATCGGAAAGTTATTTTGTTTTATTTGAAGATTTTCAAATATCGCGGTTTTTATATTTACAGAATTCATCCCATTTTTCTTGTATATTTTGCTTAATTTTTTTGAAATTTATTGCAAAATCATGAGATTTTTTTTAAGAATGTAAATAAACATTTTCTTTAATTTGAGTATAATCATGTCGGTATTTGTAGCATGATATCTCACTGATATTGTAAGGAAATTGAAACTTTTACTTTTTAGTTTCATCCTTATACACTATTGGACAAAATAAAGTGCAATTTTATTACTGCTGTGTTTCGGGAAGAAAAAACTATTGAAAATAGTATTGAATAGTAAAAATATGACTAAATTTATTTATTTTATACAAAATTCTGTACAAAACTACAAATCATATATATTTGATTTTATATTTTTATACATGCCAACCAAAAATGAAGAAGCTCCAGAATTTTGTTGGACAAAGTAAAGTGCAAATTTTATAAATTGTATTTAAAAACTTATAATAAGTTAAAAGTTAATACTGTTTTGGTGTTTTATCACATATTTTGTATTAAATATGACTTCTACAAGTATTTTTAGAACATATAAAATCATGTTTTAAAAATATTTGTGGCTACTGCATTCTGTTTGGAGTTCATCATATCGAAAGCATTATTGATCCTTGGCCGATATTATATGGGAATTTTAACATCTACAGTGACTGAAACATGTTGAAATAGTATTACGTAAGTGATGCTAGCTAAAAAAAGACAGTTTAAAATTTGTGTTTACCCTTAAAATAGTGACTTTTATGAGGCTGAGGCCAGTACCCTGTTGAAGGTTTAAGTCGTTTGAGCACATTTTCTCAACCAAATTGACAAAGTTTCTGTTTTTAATGACTTTAAAATGATTACCTTTTATTTTTAAGCAACTTTCAAGTTAACTTTCACCGGAAACTCCGCTACTGCAAACGAAAATGGCACCTGAATAATATTACTTCCTGCATAACAATAATAAGCACATGTGGCCTTATTGGAATCCATTCTTAATGGAACTTATCGGACTATGATTTTCTTTTATTGAAAGCGATTTTGTTGATTTTAAACAAACTCTAACTATTAAAAGTAAGAATAATGATTTTTTCTCCATTAAATCTTTGTATTATGTAAATACAAAATCTTCAGTAAGCATTTTGCAGTAAGTTATATGGCTTGGGGACTATTTTCATCTGCAGAGCGGTTCTTCCGATGAGAGTTGAGCTGATAAAAAAAAAAATTGTTGGAAATAATTTTGGGAAAGAAAATTTTACAATTTGGGTGAGATAGAGCTTAGCTGTCTTAAATCTCCAATACGATACTGATCGTAACCTGACGAGAAATTGCTATTTTAAGAGTAAAAACTAACTTTTAACTGGATTTCACAGCTCAGAACATTTTTTTTAGAATTTATGTAAATTTTTTCGCCCATAGCTAATGTTATTATTCTGATATATTTTAATGAAATGAATGTCAAATAGATGGCAATGGCAACAAATATTTTTAAAAAACTTGACTTTATATGTTCTAAAAATACTTGTAGAAGTCATATTTCATACAAAATATGTGATAAAAGAAAAAAACAGTATTTACTTTTAACTTATTTAAGTTTTTAAAAACAATTTATAAAATTTTGAACTTTATTTTGTCCAACAAAATTCTACACCTTCTTCATTTTTGGTTCGCATTTAGAGAAATCTAAAGTCAAATATACATGATTTGTAGTTTTTTGTATAGTATTGTGTATAAATTAAATAAATTTAGTCATATTTGGAATATCCATTGCTATTTTCCATAATTTTTTCTTCACGAAACACAAGAGTAATAAATATGCACTTTATTTTGTCCAATAGTGTAAGTTCTATATTTGTTAAAAACTTTTTAAATTGTATCATTGTGCATAAACTAGACTTGTCTTGAAATATTTAGAAAATAAATTCAAATTTGAATTCGTTTTTCACATTCTTCATGTAAAAATATATTATTAACAATACTACTGAAGAACTTGCAACTTTTTGCAGAACTTGCCTTTGTAAGGTGTGCATTCGAAAAAATTTTAACACAGAAAAAATTTAATAAAAAGTTAAACACAAAATATATGGTCTTTAAAACTTTTTTTATTGATAAAAAATATATTCCAGTTTACAAGCAAAAAAAAAAATCAGTTTTATTTACCCTTTACAAATTTATTCACCTTTTCGGGAAATCCTGCCATTAAGGACTTTAAAGTACTTTCTGTAAACTTCTCGGAGCAGGTTTTCCATCTCTGGCCACGAGACAACCTCTTTTTGGCCTTTAATTCTCTTCCAACAAGAGCTCAATATCGTTCAACTGGTCTTATCTCCGAGTAGTTTGGGGCATTTGTCTAAATCGGTACACAAACAATGTTATTTGCTTCGTGCCACTCAAGGGCTCTCTTGCTGCAGTGGACAGATGCCAAGTCGAGCCAGAACTATGAAAACATATTGTGTTAGCGTATAAATGGAAGTAGTATCTTTTGCAAATTTCGGTGTTTATTGTTGTTACAAACGAATTGCTCCTTTTTTCCACAACTGCACAATTGCTTGTCATACCAAGAACTTTTTAGGAATTATTGTTATTATGATGACCTCGTTTTCTTTCTGAGCCGGATTTTTCTCAATCAACCACATCAAATGACTGTTTTATGATTTTACATTTATTTTTACAGCCGTTGTTTGTTATTAAAAAGAAAATAAATTTTTGTTTATTTTTACTAACATACGCACACCTAGTTCAAAAGTGATTCAACTCAAAATATTAATTTTTCTGGTTTATATGCTTAAACTGTGCACAATACGCTTGTTTATCTATAAAAAAAATACCAGTGTAGTTAACTGTTCTTTTTGTTTCAATTGGTATTAAGTTGCAAACATTTTTTCGATTTTTGAAAAATGAAAAATTTTGAGTTGAGTCACTTTTGAACTAGGTGTGCGATATGTGGTTAATTTTTACTACAATTGTGGTTCATTTTTTGAACATTAAAAAAATAATTGACAGTGTTAGTTGAATTTACTAAAACGTAAGTAGTCCTTTCTTTACGCGAAATTTAATTTGTTTTTAACTACATTTGCAGTGGTCTTTACCTTCATAGTTTTCTATGTGTACGTATTGCGGAGAGGTTAACAGGCTGTTGTGAAAACAAATTTGGCTACTTCATATAGAGAAATCCGGCGAAGAAGAACTTTATTTGTTTTTTTGTATCGAACACATGAAATTTATTTTATTGCTATGCCACATAAGACCATTGGAGTGAAACATTATCCTTGAACTTCAATTTGTTTAACGTACCTTTTTTGAAACTTATCAATTTTAAACCACTTAATTACGGTTGAAAGTTTTCCTTACAAAAGTCAACCCAAAATTGAATCTTAAATACATACAACATTTATTTTAATTACATTCAATTTATAAGTATTTGTTTAAAATAAATACATGAATGAACGATAAAGCAAATACATAGACAAATATATTAATATACGGTTAAAAGGAAAACATTCTCCAGTTGGGCACAAAAGTCCACCAGAAATATAGATTTAAATGCATTTTAAAAATTCATAGGATTCTATCAGCATATTTTTCAAGAATCGTCCACTCATCTAACTAAGATGTATGTTAGAATGTCCCTTAACAATAGCAATTTGTCGAGTTTCGTTCATTACAACCCCCAGTTTTGTTCATTAGAATCGCCCCCCAATTTTATTAGTTTTTCTTTTTTTTTGAAAAACGTTAAGCAAATCCAAAATTCGACCGTAAAATACAAATTTTAAAAAAAGTTAATTATTACTAAAAATTCGGAATTTTTGAAAATTGTATTATTTCATTTGATCATTTAATATATATCTATTTAAAATTACTCATATGTGGAATTCTGACTTCATCGGATATCATTAACTAACTGTATTTAGTGTTTGTGTGTGTAACAACATCTTTCCGGGACATTTCATAAAAATTTATTATTTGTCAGAGGTTGAACAAAATTTTAATATTTTCATCAAAGTTTGCATAATTTTGGGAAAAACATCACTTAAATTTGAATAGACTATATGACTTAAATTTGAATAGACTTCTTGACTTTTAAAAATTAATAATGGTGCACTTTATTTTCCGATCTATGGTACAGTTTCTTCCACAAACTGACTTTAAAGTTTGGTGCATGTAATGTTTTCAAAATGTAACCAATCTGACTCCTTTCTTTTTAAATGTAAATATAACATCTTTATTCTTATATGAGGTACATATTTCATTCATAAAACTGTACATTAAACCCGTTCTTTACCAGTTTTTCCTATTTTTCCCAATTTTACGGTTTTAGATAATGGTACCGCTAAACTAGCAATTGACCTAAACAAATGGTCAACGAGTGTATTAGGAGAGATGTTTTAGCAAAAAAAAAACAAATATTTCAATATTTCCAGCAGATTACGAATATGTTAATTTTTTGAAAATCCGATTAGAAACAAAAAAATGGCGAGCACTCCACATTTTATACGTAAAAAGTTCCCTATGACCATCTGCTATGACATGACCATCTGCTCCCGATGGGTATGCAAGGTTTAAAATCAAAACTTAAGCTCGATATTTCGTTACTTATGCATGTTCCAAATTTTCAACAAGTTAGAAATAACCGTATTATTTCCAAAATTTTAGTGATTTTTTCCACTGTGCAGCGTCAGTAGTAAATACACAAATAATAAAAATATCATTTATTTATAAAAACATTGTACAAATGTTAAATATAAGTATACAAATAGAACAATTTATATAATTCCAAATAATTTGTTTCATTCTACAGTAGGGTTATAACTTTTATATTTTACAAAATGTTTCCCTATAAATTCTAGATGTTCAATATTATATTAATGATAAAAATCGGGGCACTTTGAAACAAAAACCTACCACATAAAGTGCAACTTCAAAAAAAGCTTTTTCTTAAAGTTTGTACAATTAAAGTTGCATTAGTCCTTTGAGACCCACGCTCATAATTATGAGCTTAAATGCTTTCTGCTAAAACTGCTAATATTTGCAATAGTAACAGATTTATGGAAATAAAAAAATTCTATTATATTTTTAACTAAATTATATTTCATAAAATATGTATAACTAAAGGGAAAGTTTAATGCTTTTTAAATTATTGTACGTTGAACTTGAAAATCAAGAAATTTTTGCATGTAGCTGGGTGTCAAAGGCACCCATTTTTTTAAAATTACATTTTAAGTACTGTGCTTGTTTGTGCGAATTTTGACGCCCATATTGCGATAAACAATGTAATTATTTTTAATAAAATACGGCAAAACTGCCAATTTTAAAAATTGTTGTGTTCTTTAAGGCAGATACGAATCGTTGGAATATAATTACTTTAAAGTTTTTGAAAAATTTTGCTCGAAACTTCAAAAGGGTTTATGCGGGAACATTTATAAAACCTGCTATAAAATAATATTGCGATTCTTAATATTTCTTAATTTTTGCATCTAGGATAGGTAAAATTTTATATTTGCAAAAAAAAAAAAAAAAAAACATCAATAGTTATAACCCTTTTGTACAGTTTGTTAAGCAAAAAGTAATTGTATAAACAATTTAATTTTATAATCTAGTCTATGTCATTTGGTATAGAGCTGATGTTTGTTATATTGTAAAATTGTTGTTTGCTTATTTTTTTTTTGCAAAAATACCATTGAAAATGACAACAATTTATTGTTATGTTACTATTATTATTATTATTACTAATGGTGTTTGCAATAATAACAATTTGTTGCTATAATTGTAAATATATTTGTTATCACTTGTAATAACCGACTACATAGAGATACACAAACAACTAACACAAATACATGCATAAACTAGGACGGCAAAATTAATGCTACATTTTTATTTTCCAAAGTATTGAGGAGCGCTTTAAATTTTGGTAGCAAAACAGGTTTTGAGATGTATGAACGTAAAGTTTTAAAAAACCCGGGTTTTGCAATAGTCGAAATTCAGTTTCAACCATTCCAGTAGCAATTAATCGTCAGTTGAAGTTAATTGATTAAAATCGAAAAGATATAGAAAAAATAAAAAAAATTACTAGTTAATATGCAATACCCAAGAATTTAAAAGGAAGATTTCTCAAGGAAGGCATTTGAGCTTTTCCATTTTATTTCAACTTTTCGATATTCTCTCATTTTTATAACATTTTGTGAGTAAGTTTTGTTAATTTCTAAAACGATTTTTTAGTTTTTTTCATTTAAAAACTGCACTTCTAAATAACTCATATTGGAAAAAAAATTAGTTTTCGTAAAGCATTTTTGTACAATGTACCAAACATTTATAAATCGTACATAATTTTAGCATAGAAAAATTCATTAATTTGCTTAAATAATACGAACATTTAGCGGCAGAATACAAAACTAATTTCTACAATTACAAAACTATCGTAAGCAATACAATCATAATTTGTAAAATAAAGAAAAGAGAAAAGAAAAGAAAAAGAAAGAAAAGGAAAGACAAGAAAAGAAAAGAATAAGAAAAGAAAGAAAAGAAAGAACAGAAAAGAAAAAGAAAAGAAAAGAAAAGAAAAGACAAAACAGACACAAGAACCAAAGAGAAAAAAAAAAAAAAAAAAAAAACCCTCCCTCCCCACAGCCCCCTCCAACAGAAAAAAACCTCCCCCCCTCCCCCCCTCCCCCCCACCCCTCCCTCCCTCCCCTGCCACTCCCCTCCCCCCCTTCCCCTCCCTCCCCTTCCCCCTTGAAACGAAATAATTGAAACGAAAAGAAATTTTGCAAAGTTATTTTGTGTATTAACTAAATAATTATATATATACGCTATTTCCAGCAAAATTCAAATCGCAATATCTCGAAAAACATTAGTGTGATTTAAAAAACAACATATTTTTGTTTAGAAACTTAAAAAAAATTGGGAAAATTTGGCCACCAATTCTACCTTTTCGATTTGTCTCAAATTCGTACCCATATAATTTTTATCTAGTGGTACAATAATCCGCTCAATATTTAATGCAAATCCAAATTTAAGATAAAATTTCCTTACACAAAGCAGAAAAATAATAAAAATTTAATCCGAGTTGTAATATTTGCGTTAGTTAGTTTTTTTTAATATATCTTCTTTTAACACAAATTATAAACAAAAATATCAATTTAAAAAAACCTTTAACAAGTTTGTAAAAATAAACCAATAAATCCAAAAATAAATTAATAAATTAATATAGCTTTTGTTTGTTTGTGTTAAGCTTTTAATATATTGATGCCTGTTAATGTTATTTAAACGATTTTTTCAAACATTATAATCCTAAATAAACATAATTAAGAAAAAAATGAACAGCAGTTAAAAAAACTAATTAAAATATATATTTTTTTTGTGATAAAGATATCCATATCAAATATTCAGAAGACTTTGTTTTATAATGCGAAATAAAAAATGTTCTGAAATCAGCGTGCAATTTTTTTACACACTCTAAAATTAATTTAATTTTGCTCAAATTTGTCATATTTGGCAAATTTCTGATAAAACTGTATCAAATTACTTCTAAAAATAAATCCAATATGATACAATTTAATCGGATAATTTTTCGGATGAAATTTTTTATAATTTGGGTTGGTGTCATATTTAAACAGATACAATTTTATGCAGCTCCATATCAGTTTTTTTAATCGGGTATTTTGAATTAACATATTAACAATGTTTTAGTATATATGACATCATATATAAAATATCTCACAATATATAAAGCTTGTCTGCAAATTATCTAATTTTATAAAGATCAATATATAAAACTATATGGTGATATATGTTACCACATAAAAAACATATAATAATATATGGCTATGCATTTCACCATATTGCAATAAATTATAAGATGTAAAAACATAATACTATTAGAGAAAAAAATGTATTCTTCTTCTTAACCTTAACATTTCTATAATACTATATCGTCCATTCGATGATAGATCGGCCAAAGTCTCATTAGGTTTCATTTAAATTAATACAATTAGGATGTTATGTAGGTAAAGAGCACTGCAAATGTAGTTAAAAAGAAATGAAATTTCCCTTGAAAAAAGGACGACTTACACTTCATTAAATTTAACTAACTTTGTTATTTGTGTTTTGCTGTTGATTAAATTAACCTCAAATGTAGTAAAAGTTAACCGCAAACGAAGTTAAAAATTGACAAAAGCGCATTTGTTTTATTTTATTTAACAAAAACAAAAACTGATAAAACGAATGTAAATTCATGGTACAGTAATTTGTTGTGGTTTGGTTTTTTAAATGAACTACTAATGTAGTCAAAACTGAAATTTCTTCTACAACTGACTGTTTTTCACCTTAAAAATAAAGATACTGTATAACTACTCAAAAAACTACAAATGTTTGCAGCAGAAGTTCCCTGAATGTATATGGGCTATTCTCAAAAATATTTAAAATAAGGGTTAACATTTTTATTTCTTTAACTTTATGGCACATTTTACACGACTATTTAGGTACTTTAAATCGGTTTGTGTGAATCACTTTCTGCAAGGGGCGCAAAAATTATGGCGGTTTAAATTTTAAAATTTTAAAATATTCTCGAAAATTTTTAAACGATATTCGCTACTGTTAAAGTTAGCTGTTGTTGTTGTTTTTGTTTTTTCTTTGATATTTTAAATTTTGAATCTCGCTCCTAGACGAGGACAAGAAATTCTCATTGAGTTTGTGATTTAACATAACAAATATCTCTAGAAATTCTAATAACAAAGTCCCCTGAAGATTTCCTTGGGCAGGAATGAAATCCGGATAGGGACACGCCTACATCAGATTGCTTTTCACAATTTGTTAAATAAGTTTTGGGACATTTAATTACATTTAATTACTATAAAAACAATTTTTTTTGTTGTTTATTCAATCCAGAAAAAGTTAAATTTTTAATATAAAAATCAGTGTTGCCAAGTGTAGGGATTTTTCCCTTTTCGTAGGGATTTTTTCCAAAAAATTCATCCGTAGGGAAAAAAGGACAGATTTTGTTTTTCAGTCAAATTGTAGGGATTTTTTTTATTAAAAATTGTATTCTATTTATAATTTATAATAAAAAATGAAAAATATAACCATTTATTTTTTTTAGTGTAACAGAATAAAACCAACAAATCTGGTGGCACTGGAAAAATGAGAAATAAGTTTAAACATTTGGCACCATTGTTTGCATGTGCTCTTGGCTTTGCATAAATGAAAATGGTTTTGACATTTACGTTCGCACTGTTGACAACTCGTTCGAAATAGAGAAACCAAATTTTGTATGAAAACTTTTACGTTTTCATTCGACTTGTTCTTCAAGTCATCGTTCGCATAGAAATTTAGTTAGAGAAACCCAAATCAAAAAAAGCATTCTTTCGAAATCGAGAAACAGGTCATAAGTGTCATATTTTATTTGCTTACCGTTTATTTTTAGCTTTTATGTTATTTTTTACTTTCTGTTATTTTGTTTAATGAAAATCTATTGTACCTGAATGAATTACTGTACAAATTTATAATAAAAATAAATATTTTTTTTTTTTTTTTTTTTTTTTTTTTTTAACATCCCATTTTATTTACACCTGTCTTTTATATGACAATAAGTAATTAGTATTGAGGTCTGGGAATTAATTATCTTAAACCAATACTTAAGATAACTTATATTTAATATTAGTTAGAATTTTAAAAAGAAATAAAATAAACTAAAATAAAAAACTAAAACTAAACTAAAAGTAAATATAATTTACTGCTAAAAAACAAAATGTTTGCATTTATTAAAAAAAATGTGTAGGGAAAAATGTAGGGAATATTTTTTCTGTCTGTAGGAAAAAAGGGATCTTTTTTCATTAACGTAGGGATTTAAAAACAAATCTCCTGGCAACACTGATAAAAATAAAGTTGTCAACTATCGTTAAGGTGTACTTAGTGAATTACTTTGCGATTGTCGGATCGTTAAAAATGATTGAATTGCACTACAGAATGCTGCTTTTTTTATGAGTTTTGAAAGACTTGCTTAACAAATTAGCTCATATAAAACGGCATATTTTTGGTTTTTTCGATTTTAAGGTTTGTTTTTTGGGGTTTACAATTTTTAAAACTTTAAATCTAACCTCGTTATGTTATACAGTTTATTCGACAAAAATAATAATTTAAATTTAA
Organism: Delia radicum; assembly: GCA_021234595.1. Lineage (NCBI taxonomy): Eukaryota > Metazoa > Arthropoda > Insecta > Diptera > Anthomyiidae > Delia > Delia radicum. Next base: position 125,571,621 of record CM037852.1, read on the forward strand.
TATGCCGATCAGAAACGTTTGATTAAATTGTGGGTGATTTATTTTGAACAAATAAAGCAAATATTTTTTATTTTTTGGATGCACATGATAAATTTAATTTTTGGTAATTTAAAAAAAAAAAATAACCTTGAACTCCATTTTTATTTTTTCAAATAATATGTAGAGGTTTAAAGCAGTTATACAAATATTTAAGCATTAAAAAAATTTAAATTTTGAAATGAGTAATGAGTAATGAATAACAATTTATTTCAAAAGACAGTTGTATACAAATGTTAAGCCGGCCGGCATTTTAAAAACAAATTATAAAAAAAAAATGTATATGACGAACGTCAAAAATTTTCGAAACTTTGAGCTAAAATATTTTCAATTTCTTTTTTTGTATAATATGAACAACCTTTTTGTGTATATAGAAGACGATGTTTAAGCATGCTAAATCCATTTGAGTTTCTCACTTATCTTTCATTAAGTAAAAATATTAAAATTACAGTCTGGGTCTGAATTTAATTACACCTATATCAATTTATAGATCTCAGTGTATTTATCACATCTCAAAATATATATTACACCACCAAAATATATTAAAATACACTGACAATTTTTTTGCCATATATTATAACTCAAAAAAAAACGGCGCATATTTTGGAAAACACACATTTTTTTGCGGTTTAATGATATTTAGTTGGGTTGAGGGCTACTTATTTGCTGCAAATCATATTAAATACTTTAAATTCGCAAAATTTAAAATTGTATACAAGGATGGTTTTTGAGGCTATGAAAATTATTTTTGATCCATAAAATTCAAAGTCCTTAAATTTTTGTTGATGCCTTTTCGATTTTAGTATTAAGGTCATTCAACTCTTTAATTTGATGTACGTTTTACCGGTATTGATACAGCGTTTTAGTAGTCGCAAAGCAAAATGAGTTTGAAAAAAGATTTCGTTGTTCCTGCTAGGAATAAAAAAAAATTAATTTCTTTGTACTTTATCAATTTAGTCCGTAGCAAAGATTCCAACTAGATATCTACCCATGTAGAAATTGCCAACCATACAAAAAAGAAAAAATAGTACTGGAAAACCCCAGTTATGTTTGTAAAGCCCACCCTGTTAGAAATGACCAAAGTTACAATTAATAGTGTACTATTGTATGCGAAGCAAGTGTTTTGCCGGTATAACCAGCAAAATTCACTGAACCTATTGTTTTTTTTTTTAAATATTACAACTATTAGTGGCATTAACTTTTTTTTATAAATATGTTATTATATTTTACTCCTTCAACCAACAATTAGTTATTTAAAAAACATAGACCGATCTTGTTTGGTGGTTTTAATAGGAGCGTCTTTTATAAATACTTCACAAAATTAATTAAATTTATGGTATTTGGAAAGCATAACATTTTTTGAATTTTCAACGTGATAGGACAATAATCTAAAGATCCCACGTTCTGCCAACATATAACCAACCATCGCCGACGCTTTGCCCGTACTGTGCCGATTGTACTTTTGTGCCTATGTTTTCAAGCCATATTTTTTATGAAAAAATGCGAAAAAGGAAAATAAAATTTCGCAAAATTTTTAAAAAGTTAATAAAATGATTACGTTTAAAATTTTTAAACCGCTTTTTTGTCTCGGTGAAACTTAGTTCACGCAAAACGCTAGCCAATTTCTATTAAAATTTTGTAGGTCAAATGCAAAAAAAAATTACACTTAGAATACTATTCAGGTAAAAACCACTACAAATGTAGTTAAAAACAAATGAAATTTCACTTAAAGAAAGGACGACTTACATTTCATTAAATTTAACTAACATTGTCATTTGTTTTTTTAATGTTCAAAAATGAACTACAATTGTAGTAAAAATGAACCACTTATGTTAGTAAAAAATAAACAGACATTTATTTTTTTTATTTTTTTAAATGACCCACAAGGTTAGTAAAAAATAAACATACATTTTTTTTTTTTATTTGTTTAAATAACAAACAAACTACTGTAATAAATGAATGTAAAATCATAATACAGTAATTTGATGTGGTTTGTTTTTTTAAATGAACTACAAGGTTAGTAAAAAATTTAATTTGTTCTACAAATGACTTACAGTTACAATAAAAATAAAGAAACTGTATTACAACCCAAACAACTACATATTTGAGTGTAAATTTTGAAAAAATTTACGCCAATTCGTTATAAGTTTGTGAATTTTGTATTCCGATATTAGTGGGGTGACAGCAACTTGGCATTCGTTAAACTGTATAAAATTACACCATTTTTTTTAATGCTACTCTCAAAACTCAGTTCCTTTAAATGGCTCAAAAAACTCTATGGAAAAAACGCCGAAAGTAGTTGAAAATAGGAAAATTTTGGTTTCACTTGTAAACCAGCATACAATTTTTCACCAAGTCGCGATATTTAAATTTCTTTTTTTATTGAAAGTGTCTTTCAAGTCTAGTGACTCCATTTGTTATTGGTATTGGATCTGAAAGTTTACAACTATGAGCAAAAAAATAAAAAAAATTAAAAAGCTCTTGTAAGTTTTAAGTAATTTTTTTAATTTATCGACTTTTAAATGGTCATCAATTATTTTGGTGAAAAAGTTTCAATTTGAAACTTTGCATGTCATTGCTTTTAAGTATAGTCTCAATCTAACCCAGTCCATAGTTTCTATCAATTCATATAACCTTGAGGGGCATCTAAAGTCAGTTTCAACACGTGTCGAACATTTTTGAAGAAGGTCATATTACAACACAATGCGTAGTTTCGAAACTTAAATATTAATATAGAATATTTTGCGGGTTAAACTTAACCTTTTAAAAATATAAAAAAATAATATAAAGTTTTTTTAAGCCATATTTTATTTTTTGGTTGAATTATTTCTATAAAAAAATAAATGTTTTTTTAATATTTTTTTTTTTAAATTTATTTTTTGTTAGTATTTCTAACAAATTTAGTAATTTTGATGATGTTGATGATGTTGTTATGGACAGGCAAGTTGTTGGGTATTAGCAGAATGTAAAACGTGATTTAGCAATTTTCATTTTCAATTTTGTGTGAATTTTTCTGTTCATATTCATTTATTTTATTATTGTAATAATTTTTGATTATTTTATGGGGTTTTCTTGTGCGTTTATTTCATACCGCCACTTAGCCAGTCATGTGGGATAAGCCATTCCGTTCATCCGTACATCGTTAAGTTGTAAAGTGTTTGGTTGTTATGTGGTATTTAAAAAAAAAAACGCCACCAACAACAAAGTGAATTCCACAAATTCGAATATTTTCAAGCTTCGATAAACAAATGACACACATGCACAGTAGGCTGCTTCTTGTTTTTAAAAACGTAGAATTTTTGACGCTACAATCCTCGGTTAGATTAAGATTCATGAAAAAAAAATTCTTTAATATTTTCAAAATTTTGGAAAAAAAAATGTTTTGGTCGCTACCAGACATTGAAAATTTTTCCGATTTTCAAAAAGAACATATTTTCATAAAAATGTTTTATTTTAAAAAATTCCAAAAATAAATAATATTAATTTTTTTGTATTACATTTAATCCCAAATATTTCGTTATTATAAGTGCGTCCCGGTAGGCTAGTTGCGGGGGTCGTGGGTTCGATTCACACCAGAGGCATTGGTCTGTTTTCGCTACAACGCGCCGAAGGCCATAGTAGCTAGTACTCGTTTAGGTTAATAGTATATAATTTGTAATTGTATGATTATTAAATAATAATAATAAAAAAGTTATTATAAGATGTGTTAACCCTTAACCACGCTAGGCCAAAAAAAAAAAATGTCTAAATTTGAGCATTATTTTCAAAGCCTTAATTTTTTTTTTTATAATTTAACCAATACTCAGGGAATGCGCCCTACTCATGCAGTGCATTGTATTGATCAGGAAAACAAGGTATGGGAAGGAGGAAAGAGGGAGTAGTGTTTGTGGATATTTGATTTAAATTTTTCTAAATTGTAAGTAACTGGGAAGACTTCTGCGGGAAGTTTGTTCCACATACGAATCGTTCGACTAAAAAACGAATTTTCTCTGTAATGCGTTGTGCGAAACACAGGACAATCAACTACAAACGGATGTGATCTACTAGATAAGCGAGTATTACGAATAAAAACTCGGGCTCGTGGAATAAGTTCACTTATCTCAGATGAGCATCTCCCATGGTAATATCGATAGAAAAGTGTCACACAACCCACATTCCGACGATGCTCCAATGAATCAATAGAGTTGGATACACTACTGGCATTGATAAGCTTCACCGCCCTCCCCTGAACGCGGTCCAGAAGCTTTAGAATAGACAGTGGAGCCCCTGCCCATATATGAGAGTTGTATTCCATTTTAGGCCATTTGAAGGATTGCTAATATTAATATAATTTTGGGCGCTTTCATTTAAACACATTAGGGGAATTAAAATAAAAAATAATACTGAAGTAATTACTCAAGCCATTTAACGTGTGGACATTTTAGCGGATTTGGAGGAAAGTCAGTATTTTTGATAAAAAAAAACAAATGTTTAAATATATTTTTGATGAAGGAAACTGATTTGACATTTTAAATTGATTATTCAGATCAAAATTAATTAGTTACAAAATATTAAATATTTGGCGCATCGCTAACCCATATTAACCGGAGGTAAAAATTGTACCACAAAATAAAATTGACTGAATTTCGTTCAATTTAACCAACTGAAAATAAGTTTAGTTCTTATTTAAGCAACATTTTCAGAGTAATTAATCATTAGTATTTAAAAAACATTAACCCTTGTTGAGCGAAGCCGGAAAAAGTCCAGACAAAAAGATCGAATACGGATTTTGTACATGAGGTGATTTTGATGATGAGTAATTTTTGGCAAGTATTAGGATTCAAACAGTGAAAAAAGTGGATAATATTTTAAAAATGCCTCACGTATAGAACATTTTGATCTATTCTTTATTTTTTTTATTTGAAAATATTCACTTATGTCCATCAATTTTATGTTATGTAACATATTTGACCTACGACAAACGTGGGTTAATGATGCGCCAAACATTTAATGTTTTGGAAAAAAATTAAAATTAGTTACTTTCACCAAAAATATAGTTTTACATTTTTTTTATATTGATATTCCCCCAAATTCGACAACATTAAATCAGTCCCACACCCTAAGTGGATTGAGGAATCACTTTAGTATTATTTTATTTTTAATGCTCATGATGTGTTCAAAGAAAAGTGCCCAACATTATTTTAATATTTTCAATCTTAATTTTTTTTTATTCACAATTGCTGCTTTGATAGGAATACAATGTTTTAGACATTTTTTTGGCCTAGAGTTGTTAAGGGTTAACAATCTTATAAAAACGAACTACTTTTTGCCTGAGTTGGAGGTAATTCAAAAAAAAAATTGATATTTCATATAGAGCAAATTAACAATATAAAATACTTTGTTCAATTAACGGGAACGAAACTGCGGCAGTATCCCTTAATAATAATGTTTTCTTCTTCTTCCTGTAAAGAGACTAACTAAAAATTTTTTTTTTTTTTTTAATTTTAAAATAAATTATTTTCATTGCACAATTAAAGGTCGAAAAAAAACATAATTTTTATTTTTAATAAAAATTATAACAAACTTGTATAAACCCCTAATTTTTTTTTGGAAAATTTTGAAAAAACTAAAGATTTTTTAGTAACTTTTAATCTAACACAGGGTTGTCCTCTTCAAAATTCGACAATTTGTTTTTTAAGAAGCAACCTAATGCACAGTTATGATATTCATACAAAAAAAAAAAAAAACAATACTCATACACACAATTCATACAGACATTAAATAACCCATTAAAAGCCAATTAGAAATTAGTGCTGGTAAATACGGTTGCCTTTCAATACTCGATACTACTCGATATTTTTTGTTTGGATACTCAATACATTTAACGGTTTTTAAACTTTTTACAAAAATTTTATTAAAATTTCAACTTTTATTGAAAATTCAAATTTTTTAAATTTTTTTACAAACTCTTCAAAGTTTTCTATAGTTGTTTTTAACTTTTTTCTTTCAACTTTCCATCTTGGATTTTTTCTTTAGCAAAGTAGTTTTTTAAGTCGTATTTTTGTATTGTTTTTCTTTCCAAAATATACAACTCTGAAAATATCGAGTATTTAGTTTTAACCCTCAAACTGTACACAGGTACGAATTCGCACAGATTAAAATTTTAAGACGCTGTAGTCTTTTCTACAAGCACTTTTAATGACTCTCCGCTTTACTTTAATAATGTCCGTAAAATTCTCCATTGTCTTGCGCCTAATCGAGAAATTGACATGAGAATGTTTAATAGGTTCGAATTCGTACCTGTGTGTCGTTTATGAGTGTCGATTGAAAAAATAAAAATTGGGTTTTTTTTTGTGAATTTGTTCATTATTACAACTAATAAATAATACAAAATATTGTTATTATTGTTCTACATCAAGTCCAAAAATCTAAATTAGATTTTATGTATTTCTTTTCAAAAAGTTTGAGAATTTTCATGATAGACAATACAATTGTTTCATATGCATCACCCAAATCTTCAGTTTTCTGCAATATAAAAAGATAATTGACTTAACTCAAACCGAGACATTACATACAACAAACAAAATAAACTTCATGAGAATCTTTTCTTCTGCCTTAAAATCAAAACTATTTGAAAAACAACAATTTTACATGTCGATATACTTTGTATGTCTGTACATGTATATGTGTTTGTTGTAATACAATTTGTAAAAAAAAAAACATATAACCCAACAAACAATGTTTGTTGAGAAAAGCCATGGTATGCTAAATGTTGCAAAAACTAAATATATGAAAATATAGCAAGTCCGAAAAAACAAGTTTTGTATTTTTAATACAAAAGTTTAAACATTTTTGAAAATTTATATGTTTAAAACAATAAAAATTACTAAAAAAACAGTATATCGTTAGCTGAAACGCTAAAAACTAAAAATATCAAAACCAATTAAAAATTAATTTTTTGATTGACTAAGATTTTTTTGATGAAGGTAATCGAAATAGATGCAAAAATCAAAATTTTGCATAACAAGTTTTTTGTTGTTGTGACCAATGTTAATATTTAAATTAGATTTTAAAAGGGGGTTTCTTACGGGCTATTTTGGTCAATAATCTCATTTATTTGTAAATAAAAATCAATTTATCATGTTTTTGCTCAACGTTTCGTTTGCTTTATTCAAACTTCTGTGCGTTTCAGCAACCTATATACGAACATAATTCAAGAGATAATACCTTCTCTTAGGGAAAAAGCTTAATCATATTTATGAAATAGTTCATAAATATGAAGTAAAACTTCATTGATTTTTGTCCAATGTAACACTTCATAAATATGACGAAGTTGTGTCATAAAAGAGCGAATTGATGACAGGTTTCTTCATACTTATTAAATGTTTCATAAATATAAAGAAGTTTTATAGCTTTTCATGAAATGTATCACAAATGTTATATGACGATTTATTAATATGATGAAGAAAATTCATAAATTTTTATGAAATTAAAAATTTTCTTTACTACAGTACAAATACGATAAAGGCTACAGCCAATGGCGACAATTTATTTTTAATACATTACTTTTAAAACCCAATATTCTTGCTAATGTAATTCAGAATATATAAATTATAATTCAGAATTTCAAATTGAAATTTAGAAAATATCATTTGATATTCATTCAGAAAAAATCATACTAAATTATTCATTTTTATTTTGAATTTAAAAATATTAATTGGATTAAGAATTTCCACAAATATTTTTAAAAAATATATCTATTTTCACAAAATTAAATGCAAAATTTAAACTAGAATTAAAATTAACTGATTAGAATTTCTGACTTTCAAGTTATGTTATGATAGATTCTGAATTTTAAATAAAAAATCTAAATTACAAAGTACATTTTTTTAATTTCAAATGAAAATTCATAAATTCTTTTAATGATTTCTAAATTTCAAATGGAAATTGTTAATTTTAAACGATGGGAAAACAAAAAAATAAGTATGCTCACACGGTTTATGAAACATTTTTACGAAATAATAAAGATTAATGAAACATTTGGCATACATTTTTATGAAAATCTTCATCAGATCTATGAAATCTTTATATATATGATGATTAATTGATGACAAACTGTTAATGAAACAGTATCATCAACATGATGAATCTTTTTTTCCTGAGTGTATAAAAATACACATTAGAAAATATTAGGAATATTTCTATAAAATTAACATTATTTTTTTTTTAAAGAATGTTCATTTATCCATATTAATATCTTTATTTGAAAAATACATATATTTTTTTTTTTCTAAAATCGTATTTAAAAAAAAAATGCTATTTTTAAAATTGATTTTTGACTAATTTAGACGACGATTTTGTATTGGCAACAAATTTCTGCACCAAGCCAATATACCATACTTATACCTTGCTGCGGAACCACAGGGTTTGCATTCAATAACTTCTCATAATAATTGTAGTTGGCTACCACAGCAACATTAAGATCCAAATGAAAATTTAAAAAACGCGATTCCATTAAATAGATTTTTCTTGTTTTATAACCGGTTTTGTTTTGCTATTTTACCTCATTGATTTTTAAATATCTTTAACTAAAGTCAAAATAACGCTAAAATACCGAAACAACGATTTATAACCTTATTTTGTTGATTTAACAAAATTAAATGGATAGAATTTTGAAATAAATCCGATATCAGCAGACACGTACCACTATTGGAGTTGTGGTTTTAAAATGTGCATATAGGCCTTGATGTGGGCGTGGTAGTAAACTATCGTTATAATGAAAAGGTAGTTGTTGCCAACCATGCGTATCCATCTTTGTATTCTTCAATTCCTAAGATGAAAATCTATAATCCCAATTCGAACCTGTGTATCGTTTACGTATGCTGGATGATAGTAGGCAGGTTGAGACTTAAGTATCAAGTATCCAAAAACAAGATACAAATGCTCGATACCCACTACTCATTCTTTTACCAGCACTATTAGAAATATCACCCAATTTTATATAGCAAAAAAAAATTACTTTTAAAGCAATATTCGTGGATTTTAATGTGTAATTTTATATATATAAAATTAGTCGTTAATGGGTTAATCCAAAAAATAGATGAAAATATACAAAAAAAAAGCATTAAAAAATCATATGTGAATATTTTAAGAGATGGTGTTTAAAATAAAAAATTAGCAAAAAAAAACATACATAACAAGTTGCTAAATGTAGCACAATGACCGCTAAGAGTTTAATGACTTCAAGTTTTGTATGAGTGGTTTTTTAATTTCAACACCTCATAGAGAAACATAAGACATTTTTAGGTTAAAATTGTAATCATCAAGAGACGATTTATATTAAAGAAAAAAATTTTTGGAAAGTATCGTAATATAAAATTTTAAAAAAACATTAAGAATTTTATTATTTGAACATGTTACGATTATGTGTTATTTGCTGTAATGATGGTCACAAGTTGGCAGCTTGAAACTGACAATTTTGTTTCGACTTGGATAAGTCACGCTAAAATATTTATAGGCATGCATATCACGAACGGTAATTTTATCGGCAGTTGTTACGAGTTGTCTACTTTTGACTATCGACAGTTTCTGTCACGTTCATGGTGCAAAGTCTCTAATGCCTATTAATGGGCGCCATATGTCCACAGTTTTCAAAAAGCCTTCTACCAAAAAACTTTTCGAATTAAAGTTCAGATGAACGCTAGGTTGCTTCTTAAAAAAATACGTTGAATTTTTGACTGCACAAACCTGGGACAGTGTAAGATTTTCCCAATTTAGAACGACAAAAACACATATATAAAGGTTTTCTGATTAGTCCAGATTTTTTGTATTAAAAAAAAAAATACCATTCTAACCAATATGGAAACAAACATAAAAAATCGAGGATGCTCCTACTTCTTAAAATGTGGGTCCCCAAAGTTGCATCAAATAAAAATCAACTCACAAAATGTGGGAAATAGTGGAAATTAGATTACATATGATTTTCTAACAATTGTGAATTGTTGTGGTGTTTGTCTTAGATATCTTCTGCAATTACAATTAAATGTAAAATCGACCCCGTGTAATTGAAACTGGTTTTAAGCCACAGCAAAAATCGACCTACTTTAGATCAATTGGTTAGAGCCTCTGTCTAAAGTGTAGTGCGAAGTGCATGTGGCAAAGAAAGCAGGTTCAAGCCACGGTCAGGATTGCATTTAATAAATAAACATTTCATATAGATGCAATCAAACAATAAAACCATAACAAATAATTACAGTATTGTCAAAAAGGATTACTGATGAAGGTTGTGTTACCAGAAACTGCGCAGTCTAATTCAATAAAAAATTTACAATGTAGTTATGATTTTTAGAAAAGTATGCTTAATCTTCTCTACCACGCCTATCTCAAACAAAAATCACTTTACTTGTGTTAAATATATCTTAAGATATAGATCAATTGTAAAATCGTATATTTTCCCTAATAATTTAGAATAGACTTAATATTTTTTTGTTATGAACTACTACATTGAGATTTCTTTATAATTATATAATTTATTTTAGTACAGTGTTATTTTAACGTCCTATAGACAGTCGCAATTAATTTTTAATTAATATGCATTTGACAAATTTAATTCAGTTGAGGTTAAGAAGAAGAATTAACGTTTTTCTCTAAAAATTATAAACACTATTAATTTTTAAATCTTACTAGCCTAGTTTCTGCCTTTTTATGGACAATACAATAGCAGAAAAGCTAATCGGAAAGAAAACTGCAGTTTAGCTGCGTTAGATTCGATACCATACTTGGGTGTGATCGCTAAACGGTCATGACTAGGTATTGTTACGTTTGTAATGTAAGATGAGCGCAGGTTTGATTCTTAAAAAAAAAAATTCTCATATAGAGACAATCTGACAATTATAAGACACAAATAATAATACAATTTAATAAATGGAAAATCACTGATGACGCCTGTCCATAAGAGGCAGACACTTGGCTAGTCTGATTTAAAAATTAATAGTATTTATAATTTTTAGAGAAAAACATTTATTCTTCTTCTTAGCGTCAACCTTTCTAAATATTTAATTTATTTTATAAAAAAATTTTAATTTAGTTTTTATTTTTTTAATAAAAAAAAAAATTCCAAATAATTTTAAAAAATATTCGTCGAATAGAACTTATTACTGTCACCATCTGTCGCCACAAAACTGATATTAGAATATTAAGTGACTTCCATATAATCCATTTTTGAAAAAAAATTTTAAAAACCGCGGATCCCACCCTATTTTAACATCTTATTAATATATAAATTTTTTTGAGGTGTAAGACGTCAATGAGTACGGACGTGTTTTTAAAAAAGCTCCAGTGTGTTGTTAAAATATTTAAATAATTAAAACAAGATACAAATAATTAAAACTATTACGTGATACTGCAAACAACCATAAACCAAATAAAGTTATAAAGAGTGTAAATTCCAATTATTACAAAATAATATTAAAAAAAAAAATCTTTTAGTAAACATTTAACAAATCATAAAAAGGCAATACACAAATTACAACAATAACAATCAAAAACACCCGCCACAATCAATAGTGAAACTCTCAAACGAAAAAGTGATGTACAAAACACGACTAAGAAATAAAAATAAGAAAAGATCAACCAAAAATAATAAGCAAGAAGCTGCAAATACAACAACAATGGAAGCAGAAAATTTTCAAATCAACTTTACTCCCACTCAAAAACGATTAAGAGATGTAATGCAAAATTCTCTTACTGAAAATGTACCAAAAACTCCTCGTTTATCTAGTACTGCTAATATTGCATCTCCCATAAAACTCATGCAAACAATGGATAAACGTTTTGATAAGTTAACCGAACAATTAACTGAACATTTAAAAATAATTATGCAAAAAATGTTAACAGAATGTAAAGATAGTCTCTTAAACGAAATAGACAAAAAATTTAATATATTAATGTGTGACATAAACAATATAACAGAAAGAGTAACTAATTTAGAAACATCTGTTGAAGAAATTAAAAACACTGCCGCGAATGAAATGGTAACATTAAAATATGAAACAGAGAAGTTAAAGAATGAAATCATTTATTTAAAAAATTGTGCTAGAAAACAAGAAAACTCAATAGTAGCGCATGATATTAGAATAACTAATGTACCTACGGAACCAAATGAAAATCTTTACAACTTATATCTAAAAATATGTGAAACCGTTAAAATCTCACCTCCTAACATAAAATCAATTTTTCGTGTTAAAATAAATAAAAATAGATATACAACAAATAAAAATAACAATAAAAAATCACACGATGCCGCGATTATTGTCAAATTTCAATGTCCTTATGAAAGAAACTATGTACTGAAGTCAATCACCAGTTTTATTAAGTATCGTAGGGATTCATTGCGTTTAAATTTGATTGGTTTTGATAGCTCTGTTCCATTTTTCGTGAACGAAAACCTCACCCCCGATAATCACCACATATTTCTGCAAGCTCATCGGTTAAAAAAAGATGGATTAATATCAGCTGCTTTTGTTAACCGAGGCCTAGTTTACATACGACAACTCGAAAGTGACGAACCAACGTGCATTAATGAAATAGATGTTCTGAAAACGTTATTTCCTACTGTGGGCCCTGATGAAGGAAGTAGTTACGGTAACCGTGATAAAACATTTCATGAACCAAACTGCAGTTTATAATCGTATACATCATTCATGTTCTGTTTTAAAATATTTTTTCTCTATTTTAAATTATAAATATTACATATTTTTCTATATTTCCCATAAAAATTATAAAAATCAAATTGCCACTACACTATGTTGTCAAACTCTAGCATTAGTGTTCTTTATTAAACACCCCCTAGTAAAAATACCTAAATACTTATTAAATCTTTTTAGATGTAATATTTCATACTACATTATTTTCTTATATTATAAAAATATCAATATTAAAACAAATGCTTGCATTGCCTGTAGGAACTTTGTTTTTTCTAATGGTCCCACAATGTGAAGATAGAATAGTTGGGCCCAAAGAAAACCTATACAGTATGACCAGAATTCTTTCCCAAAGAACCTCTGGTCTTAAAATTTGCCATATTAATGCTCAAAGCCTAAACAACAAAATGGATGAGTTTCGATATATTTTTGAAGAATCGGGTATTGACATTTTGTGTATATCAGAATCCTGGTTTTATCCTGAAATCCAAGACAGTCTTTATAAGTTGAATGGTTATCGTCTTTTCCGAGCTGATAGGTCTTCAAATGGTGGTGGTGCCGCTATTTATGCAAAGTCATCCTTATGCTGTAAACTTAAATGTAAATCTCTTGCAGATGAAAAAATCGAGTATCTGTTTCTCGAAATTTTAAATAAAAGTAACGAAAAACTTTTAATTGGTTCCATTTATAAGCCTAATAAAGAGACCGACTTTAGTCCACTGCTTAACAAACTAACAACGCTTACTCTTGGTTACACAGACATTATTATTGCTGGTGATCTTAATGAAAATATATTAACCGACCAAAGTTTGGCTGGGGATATGAATGCCATTGGCTTGATGCTGGTTAATTGTTCTATAGCAACCCACTTTACAAAGACTTCAAGTACTCTACTTGACCTTTTTTTCATTAATAATCAATCGAAACTTTTACTCTATGATCAGCTCTCCGCATCTATGTTCTCCAGACATGACATGATATTTTTGTCTTATGACTTTAACATAGAAATTCAAAAACAAGCACAAACAATAACGTTTAGGGACTTCAAGAATGTAGATTTTCAATCGCTGGAGGCTGAGTTGTCGACCATTTCATGGAACCAAATCTTCTTCATGCCAACCGTAGATGAGCAACTAACTTTCCTGCAGAACAATATTCTTTATTTGTATGAAAAATACATTAAAATAAAAACAAGGAAAATACGTAATGAAAAACCATGGTTCTCTGACGAAATTAAAACGTTGATCGAGGAAAGAAACTTGGCATATGAAAGATGGAAGCGGTTTAAAACAACCGGGCTCCATAATGTTTTTAAAGACGCTAGAAGAAAAGTTAATTCGAAAATTAGATCTTCAAAATCAGTTTTCTATAAAGAGAAGTTTGAGTCAGCTATTTGCTCGAAGAAGAAGTGGAGAGAAATCAAAAATATGGGTATTGTTAATAGTTCTGCTAAAATTGATAATGCAATTGATATAAATCAGCTAAATTATGAATTTACTAATATTTCAATGCCTGAAGTTAATGTAAACTTTTACGATAACTATATTAGCACCACGGATGTGAACAATGATAATGCTAATGGCAGGATATGTTTTGACTTTATAAATTTTACCCAAGAAGACGTTCTAGAATCTCTTTTGAGTATTAAGTCTAATTCAGTGGGATATGATGAAATTCACCCAAAATTTATTAAGTTAATCATTACATATACTCTTTTGCATATAACACATCTTTTCAATACGATTGTTACTACATCCACTTTTCCATCAGCGTGGAAACACGCAAAAATTATTCCTATACCAAAAGCTGACAATACATATCGACCGATAGCTATACTACCTTTCTTATCTAAAGTTTTCGAACGTCTAATTCACACTCAAATGACTAAATTCTTACATGAAAACTCTCTTCTTACCAAAAATCAGTCTGGTTTTCGACCAAAACATAGTTGTACTTCTGCCTTAATTGAAGTTTCAGAGGAGCTAAGATCCAACATCGATGTCAGTATGGTATCATTTCTCATTTTGCTTGACCATTCTAAAGCATTTGATACAGTAGACTTTTCAATCCTATGCAAAAAACTGCGGTGCATGTTTCATTTTTCAGAAACTGCCGTGAAGCTGATATTTTCATATCTGTGTGACAGGAGCCAAGCAGTGTACCATGGGTCTGATATATCTTATAGCTGCTCAACTATGAGAGGCGTGCCACAGGGTTCCATACTTGGTCCACTATTGTATGTATTATATTCTAATGACTTGCCATCCCGACTTAGTTTTTGTGGAATACATATGTATGCAGATGATGTACAACTTTTTATAAGTTGTAAACCAACTGATGTCAATGATTGCATTACAAAAATTAACTATGATCTGGATAGTATTAAGGAATGGGCATCGGCAAACGGTCTCTCTATAAATCCACTGAAGTCAAAGGCCATGATAATTGGGAAAGCCGAATCTTTTACAGCTTTTTTACCACCAATTCTCATCGGAAATTCGGTAATCAAAATAGATGAAACTGCCAAAAACCTAGGTGTAATTTTCAACAGGAAATTAGACTGGTCCAATCACATTAATGTTATATGTGGTAGAACTTATGCCATGTTAAGAAACCTTTGGTTGTCTCAGCATTATACACCTTTTAATATTAGAATGTTGCTTGCGAAGACTTATTTGTTGCCAACACTATTATATGGATGTGAACTATTCGCTAGCTGTGATACTTTAAGTATGAATAGACTTAACGTTACGTACAACAACATTGCCAGATATGTGTTTGGTCGCAGTAGGCGAAGCAGAATCTCGCAGTACTCATTACAAATATGTAATTTACCATTCCATAGCTTGCTAAAGCTTCGAACACTACTATTCTTTCATAAAGTGATTTACACAAAGCAGCCTGAATACCTATATAAAAGAATAAGCTTTTCAAGGTCTGGCAGAGGAAACAGGATAAATTCATTTCGCTTTAAAAAAGATATAACAAAAAGACACTTTTTTTTCAATGCAATTAACCTTTGGGGCCAACTTCCCCCAAATATTCAAACCATAAGCAATGCAAAGCATTTCAAAATTGCAATATTTAATCATTTAGGACAATGATTTTAGTAATATTACTTGTTTCTCAATTTTGTTAAATGTCAACAAGTAATAATAATTTTTATATAATTTTTATTTAACATACATATATTTTAAATTTTTTTATTTTTGAAATAGCTAATTCTTTAAAATAATAAACTTTAAGTATTATTTTTTTTATATCCTATTTTTACTAACAAAAATCTTATTGTACCATTATCTTCCCAGTACTATTAAATAAGACTAGTTCTTGTTGTGCTGTATTGATTATAATAATTAAATAAATAAATAAATACCATTGGACTTATCTAATATATATTCACAACTTTTGTTTGTTTGGTACTCCAATAGGCATATATATATTTTGGTTCCAGTATTTATGTTATTTATGGTCCGATTTTGCTCATATTCTGAATATATATTGGTCATGTAACAAAAAAATAAAAATACAAAAAACTATCCCGGTAGACAGCGCTGGAATCGAGATATTTACAGTTGTATCTATTATTTGATTTGGCCCATATTTAGAAAATATATTAATTATGTGAAAGGAAAAAATTTTACTCAAAAATAGATTCGGTGCATTGCGCCGGAGTAGAAATATTTATATTTACTTTTGATATTTTGCTCTAAGGCACTTCTAATTTTTAATTACAAAATAATATATAAAAATGGGGGCCACGCCCATTTATTATAAGGAAGAACATTTTAACACATAATAATACATCTGTACACTTTCTGGGCAATATCAATATAAATATACGTAAATTTTACTATATAAAATATCTATGTACATTAGGGTGATAACTTTTTTTGGACAACATTCTCCCCAGGGGTTTTCTAATGGCAAATATTGTATTAATGATAAAAAAAACTATTTCAGTTCAATTTGGTAAAAAAACCTTGCGCACCGACAGCGATTTCTAAAATGCCTTTAATATGTTTTTTTTTAATTTTTTTTAATAACAATTTTTTTAAAATATGGTTTTTACATATGTAAGTAAGCAAATTTGGAAGAAAACTATTCCATTGACTCGAAAACGGACTTTACTATTGATATCAGCATGCCTTAATTTTATAGATGTGATGGTCAGACGTTGAGGCATCAAAAAAGTTTTTTTTTTAACTTTGTTTGATTCAAAACTTTAACGCGTTTGGTGCGGAACCTTTTTTAACGATAGCGAAAAACTAAAAAAACGCAGTTCTTAATATTTGTCCATGCCCTACACAATTATGTCTGGGGAGATTTGATATTTGCAAAAAATGCAAAAAGTTATCACCCTAATGTACATATTAGGTGTGGCAGTGGTACAACTCCGCTTATTTTTTGTGGAAACATTTAAGACTTTGTAGACTACCTGCATACCAAATTTCAGGTCAATATCTTTAAAATTAGATTTTTGTCGTTCTAAATTGGCCATATGTGACACTGCGGAGTTTGATTAAGAATCATAAAAAAAGATATCTAATTTTTTTATAATTTTCGATTTCGTGATGTTCAAAAAGGATATGTTTTTTATAAAAATAGTTTTTTTTTTTTAAATAATTACTATTTTTTTTTGTTTGTATTATATTTAACCCTAAATACTCAGGAAAAACTGTTAAATTTTGGAAAGATTGTTAACCCCAAACCTTACAAGGACGAAAAAATATCTACAATTTTGCATTATTTTTAAAGCACCATTTATGAATAACAAATTAAAAAAAAATTCAGGAATGCAAATATTAAAATAACTTTGAGCGCTTTTTTTTAAGCACATCATGAGTATTAAAAAAAATAATACATCGTAAACACATGTTTTCCGTAGGTCAAAAATTTTATATCGAATAAAGTTGTTGTTTATAACTGAATAATTTCAAATAAAAAAAAATTAGAAGAAGAACATTTTTTATACATGAGGCAAAAAACACAAATTTTTTAATAACATTCATTTTTTTCAGTTTGAGTCGTAATACTTGTCAAAAATCGCTCATCATCAAAACTACCTCATGTACAAAATCCGTTTTCGATTTTTTTGTCGGGACTTTTTCGGGCTTCGGTCAACAATGGTTAATATTTTTTAACTTTGAAAATTGTATTTAATTAAGAACTAAACTTATTTTCAGTTGATTAGTTTAAACAAAATGCATTTATAACAATAAACTTTATTTTGTAAGACAAGTTTGTGCTCCGATTAATATGGGTTAACGATGCGCCAAATATTTAACATTTCAGAACTCAGTAATTCTGATCTAACTAAACAGTTTACTAAGTGAAATTAGTTTTTTTTTGCCCAAAAATATATTTAATATTTGAGGATGTCATCTATAAAAGATTGTTTTTTCTTACAAAGTCGTGGATAACACCTAATCAACACGGGTGTTTTACGTGTAGATCAACGACAACGAACCTTACTGTATTTAGTGAATATTGTATTAAAGCTCTGGCACAGGGTAGTCAAATTGACTCTATTTATACCAATTTTTCTGTTTTTAAAACTACAGCAGTTTGGTCTTCATTCTGTTTTCCTAGATTGGATTAAATCATATTTATCAAAAAGAGTATGCAAGGCCTTAAGCCTTATTTTCAAACGTCTGGCGTGCCACAGGGTAGTGTTTTGGGTCCACTTCTTTTCAATTTGTTTACTAATAACATTTCAGCTTGCTTTAAAAAATCGAAATTTCTTTTGTATGCGGATGATCTGAAAATATTTCGTAAAATTTCCTCATTTCAAGAAGTTTCTGAATTACAGGTTGATTTGAATAATCTGGGTGCATGTTGTACGTTAAATAACTTACATCTTAATCTTTCTAAGTGTTTTCATGTTTCATTTAGCAAATCTCTGAATCCTATTATATCAAATTTCAATATTAACAACCCAAATTTGAAAACTTTTAAATCTACACTTGATCTTGGTGTGGTTTTCGTCTCGTCGTTTTCTTTTGTACCACATGTTGATTATATTATCCCTAAAGCTTATAAAATTCTTGCATTTTGAAAAGAAATTCATCTGATTTTTCTGATCCTAATACTTCGATCAAAGTTATAGTATGCTGCAGTTATTTGGAATCCCTATAACCATACTCATGTAGCTTTAAGGTCACTTATCTTTGTTGATCCCATTCCTTCTTATAAATCGAAATGCCTATTATTAGATTTGCAGACTTTAGAATATCGTAGATTATACCAGTCGGCGTTACTTGTCTTTGATATAGTAAATGGTGTAACTGCCTGTCCTGATTTGCTGTCTATTATTCCATTTTATGTCGCTCCTAGAAGTTTAAAATTCATTGATATTTTTAGTGTGACACTGCATCGCACTGAATATGCTCTTAATAGTACGCTAACTCGTACGTTTATTCATTTAAATGAAATCAATTTTAGGTCTGCAACAGAATCATGAACGCAAATCTTATATAGAGTTTTCCACGTCCAAGGATGAATTTAAGCTGTTTCTTAATATAGTTTTTTAAGTAATTAAGCTATATTATATTGAAGATACTATATTTATTCAAATTAAATTTTTGATTTAATCATAGTCTGTAAGGAATTTTTGTTGCCATAGACTGAATAAATGAAATGAAATTTTTTTATTATCAAAAATACTGTCATTCTTCCAATTTTTCCCAAATTAAATTGTTCCACACGTTAATTGTATTTTGGTATTCATTTAGTATTTTTATTTTTTTTTTAAATTCCCATAATGTATTTAAAAAAACTCTCGAAATTATTTTAATATTTCCAAAATTTCAATTATTTTGAATTTTTTATTTAAAGGGTCCGCCAAATAACTTTTTTTTTTGAACTCCTGAACCAATTGGACTTTGTATGGCGTCATACCAAGGTCTTTATGGAAAATTCGTCTCAATGATGTCTCCGAAATGTTCAATTGTTGAGAACGACGGTGAATTGATGTTGATGGCGCTTCACGCACACTTTCTGCCACAGCAGCAATATTCTCGGGTGTACGCACTGTTTTTGGCTTTTCACGCTTTGGTTTATTGATGAGGATGCCAGTTTCTTTCACTTTTTTCACAAGATAACGAACATACGGACCATATTCGTTCAGCGGAAGGATAAAACTAATTATCTGTCAAATCAGACATGCGCTAAGTGTTACCATTCACGAAATAAGCACTAGTTGAAAAAAAAAAAAAACGTTAGATGGTGGACCCTTTATAATTTTAGCTTTGACTATAATGCAAAATTTTAGACCATATTCGTTGTGTGGTTAATGGTTAACAATCTTATAAAAAAAAAATCTGGTAAATTTTCCAAGTCTGGTAGTGACCCAAAAAATTTTTTTTTAAAAAATGTTGAAAAAATTTAGAGAATTTTTTTTTATTAATCTTAATCTTACCTAGGAGTTGTACCGGTTAAAATTCATCAATTCATTTTTTATGAAGCAGCCTAATGGACGCCATATGTTACTGTCATACATACTATCAGTGCTGAATGGCATACTTCGTTTATATTCTAACCATTAAATATGGTAACATGGGGTCAAGTGGGAAACATAATATCACTCTTTACTATTTTCTTCTAATTCTAGTTATAGGGTTTAGTTGGAATTTCAGAACTTTCCACCTTACCCCCATGCCCTTTAATAAAAATGTTAATAATACTTTCTCTTATTATAATTAGTTTTTTATCTCATTAATTTCTTTTAATTTTATTAATCTTTTTTTAAGTATGTAAAGTATATATTAATACTATAATGCCAAAACGAAAAAAATTACAAAAGAGATATAACAAAATTAGGTCAAATTTAAAGAAAATAAATTATTTTTTTAATAACTTTTGTTTTGTGAAAGATAATAAACAAAGGTTCTTTTATGGCTTAAAGCAAAAATATAAATAAGAACAAACAAAAATATAAATTTGCAACAAAAAAAAAAAAAAGTATGAATATTAAATACAAATAAGAGCAAAAAAGAAGAAATGCAAATAACAAACAATTAACTTAAATCATTATGGTAATGTTAAGATATTTTTGTGAGCATATTTCGAAAATATTTTAAAATTTAACCTATTTTATACCACTAATCGATCCCGTAGGAATTTTTTTTTAGCGCAATTTGTTATTAAGATATAATGGTGTCTCAATAAGCTTTTTCTAAATTTTTTGTACTTTTATTGCTCCCTTATAGCGGCGGTATTCGCAAATTAAACTCAAAATTTTAATTTTTTTCAAATCAAAATTTGTATTTATTGCTTAAGCAAATATCTATCAACTATCAAACTGTAATACACTTTTTACTCTAATTGGGAGCTTTTTTTTATAAAAAATTGGTGTTTTTAGACAATTTTTTAAAATTGTAATATGGCAACACTAGCGAATCAAAATCATTTTAAAATTTTATGTTTCTTAGAAGAAAATAGCTATTTTTTTGCACTGAAAAAGAAAATGATAAAATTTTTAGCATATTAACATTTTTACAAGATCGGCAAATTCTTTATCCGATCTAATAATTTTTAGTGTCCGACCGAACAGTTCGGCCAAAAACCTATATTTTGTCGGTTTTTTGATATCTAGAGGCAATGATGACAAATTTTGGTATTGGAGACATGTTTGTTGAGCCGATTTAATTCGATTTTGTGTATAAAATTTAAGAGAAAAGCCGAAGTTTAGCTATAAAGTTAAAAGTTCGGCCGCCGAACTATTTTCAATTTGGCCGAACTTTCTGAGGTCGAACAGTGAATTCATTGCTTAACTACAGACTTTTCTTCAAATTTGACATTCAAAATGGCATCTAATCAGCCCAATAAACATTTTTCCATCCGCCAAATTTGTCCATAATGCTTTAAAATACCGAATACAGACCAAATGCATATTCTAGCCGAACTGTTCGGTCGGACACTAATAATTTTACATACGATTTAATACGATGGTTATGTTTTCTTTTTGTAATGACATTAGAAGTTGAGGTTAAATTTGAATTTTATTGAAAATTAAAATTAAATATAGTAACGAGGCATACGTCAAAGTAGTTTTTTGTAACATTAATAGAGGTCAAAAGCCTATAAAAATCAGTTTTATTCCTCTCCCTGTATATGTTGCAGATTCGAAAGGTAAGTAATATGCTCGGGAAGAAGAACAGGCAAAGCCCTAGGTCAAAAAGTTAATCAATCAATGAAACAAAACGAACAACCAACGACGCGAACGTATTTATAATATTTTTGTTATTGACAACGCTAGCACAACAAGATCAGGACCTTATAAATGACTATACTAGCTGAATTAGGATAAGTTTACAATAGCAATTTGTTAACATAATTTATATACTATAACTAAAATTTAAAAAAATAAATAAATTTAATTAAAAATAATAAAATTATAAATTTAACAAAAATATTAGAATGTGACAAATTGAAATGAGATAACTAGTTAACTATAAAAGTCCAAGCCAACAGCAAAATCATATATCGTCTTCAGAAAAATATGAAGATTTTTGTATAATTAGACTAAAACCCACTTCAGCAAAGTTAGCAGAATCCACTATGATGGCGTACAATGAGTGTAAGCGATAAAAACATTTAAAATTAACATTAATCATCGATCCCTGGTATATTCCCGGAATATGAAGTTGATGATTCTGCATTCAATTTATACGGTATTTCTCTATATAAATGTAATAAATAACTAAAAATTGGCTTTAAAATCTGTACATTGTGTTTATTTTTGATTTTTTACATTTTTAGAGAATTTTTAAAATGTGTCTATCTTTGGGCCACTTTTTTTTTTAAATACAAATTTTTTACAAAAAAAAGTTGTAATAAATAACTAAAAATTGGCTTTAAAATCTGTACATTTTGTTTATTTTTGATTTTTTACATTTTTAGAGAATTTTTAAAAAGTGTCCATCTTCGCGACACTTTTTTTTTAAATGCAAATTTTGCACAATTTAAAATTATCTTAAAAAATTGTTTGTGTTGCCAAAAGATACCCAACCTATCGTTCTTTCATATGGTATATAGCGCTTTAAGATAGCTTATTCCGTTTGGGCTCTAGGGCACTATTTCAAAACCATGTCTATCTTGGGGCTGAAACAAAATTTCCTTATTCAAAAAATGTTCCCATACGTCTCAAACTACATCAGCATTTAACCTAATAACATCAGTATTTTTTCTGTAAACTAATAATTTTTCAAAAAAGTGCTATAAAAAATGTCAAAAATTGTTTTTCTGAATTAATTTTATGGCAACCCTGTAACAATAATTTTTTAATGCATTTGGTCTGTATTCTTTATTTTAAAACATTATGGACAAATTTGGCGAATGGAAAAATGTTCATTAGGCTGATTAGAGACGATTTCGAGTGACAATTTTAAAGAAAAGTCCGTAGTTAAGCAATAAATTCACTGTTCGGCCTTCAAAAGTTCGGCCAAATCGAAAGTAGTTCGGCGGCCGAACTTTTAACTTTATAGCTAAACTTCGGCTTTTTCCTTAAATTTTATTCACAAAATCGAATTAAATTGGCTCAAGAAACATGTTTCCAATACAAAATGTATAATCATTGCCTCTAGATACCCAAAAACCGACCAAATATAGTTTTTGGCCGAACTGTTCGGTCGGACACTATTAATTATACAGTTGAGACCTCAAATTATCACAAGTTTTTCACTCATGTCCTATCCAAAATAGTCGGGCCTTAAAAGTAGTTGCTGCTTTAAAGCAAATGCAGTTAAAAATGGGTTAAACAGCTGTTTTCATAAAATAAGTAACTACCCAGGTAGAAAAATACAATCTTTAAAACGTTTTAAAAGCATTTTTCATGATGGTACAAGCGTTTTCAGAACATACCAAATTACAAATTTAAAGCGTTTTGAGAATGTGCAAAATGATAACCCAAATTTACGGTCTGAGGATGGTATTTTATAACGTTCTCAAAACATTGCAAAACAAAATTTTTGAAATGCTTTTTCAATCGTTAAATAAGTATTTGCAGAACATTTTGGCTTACAGTTATTAAGCGTTATGAAAACGACCCAAATGATAACCGCTTTGAGGGTTGTAATTTTGAACATTGTCAAAACGCTCGAAAGAAAAATTTGATTGAAAATAGATTGTTTTGAGCAGTTTCTGTACTTAGCAGTCGCCAACCAGCGGCTTGTCTGTGTAAAAATTTTGGATGGTGTTTCAGTTTCAAACTGATGTAATAAAAAATCTGTAGAAAATAAATGTTGTAAAAAAATACTTTTTTCACAAGTTATCTACTTATTACCCTTTAATTCTTCATATACTTGGGTTGAACTGAAATTTTCTTTGCCTACACCCTTATTTGGCTTTCCGCATCCACTAAACTGTTGTTGCAACTCGTTTGACATTATAACAGAGAGAACAGCTGCAATCGCAAAAAACAAAAAGTATTTCTAAAGTACTATTGGCAAATGTTAGAAAAACGCTTTAACTCAATGGTTTTACATTGGTTTTATTTTATAAACCGTTGTAAATTTTGTACGATAAGAACTTCTTAAGTACTTTTTACAAACGTTGGAAAAACGCTTTGAACCAATGTTTTTACAGTGTTTTTATTTCACAAATATTTGTAAGTTTTGTATAAAAAGTATTCCTAAAATACTTTGTCCGAACGTTCGAATAGCAATCCAAAATAATGTTTTTTAAATGCTTTTTTTCGTATTATTTGCAATTATCGCTTTGGAAACGCTTTTATTTTAGTACCATCAAAAACAAACGTTTTGAAAACTCTTCGTTTTTTGTACCATCCCAAATTTCTACCTGGGTAATTCCATTTGATATATACTGTGGTGCAAAAGTGAGACAATGTGAGCCAAAATTAAAATGCAAGATATAAATATATTCTAAAATTATTTTTGGAAAAATTATTTTAATTGATTATTAAGGTATGGTAATATATCCTCCTCATAATCATAGAAGTGCAACCTTTTTCCCCACCTATATCCTCTACAGTCTCAAATTGTATACGAGAAGGTCTTTGCTCTCTACAGAACCATTAATTTTTTTGTTATATAATAAATATGTAAGGCAACGTAATTTTCAGAAATTCAAAATTTTTTATACGCAATATTAAAATAATTCAGAAAACACAACTTTGATTTCGATAAAATTAAATTAGCCATATTAATGTTAATTTGAACTCAAATTAGCAACAACTTATCATGCGGTATTGCGACATTTTTAATTTATAGAAATGTTATATGCTGATTTGGTTAGGAACGTATTGAAAAATTTTTGGATTGAGAAAAATTCTTTCTACGTTTTTTTTTTTTTAAATTTAAAAATAGGATCAAGAACTTCCCAAATAAACTTTAATATACAGAAAATTTCCTTTTTTAATGTGTAAAATTATTTATTTTCTTCCAACAAACAAAAAATTTTAAGAATTGGTTCACCAATGCTACCGTATTCCAATTTTGAAAAAAAAATTTATTGAAATCGCCAATATTTTTAAAAAAAATTCAAAAATCATCAAAATCCTAGAAATGGATTCGAGTATTACAGTTTGATAGATATTTTCTGTGCCAATAAAAAACATTATAATTTAAAAAAAAAAAAAATCTTTACCCGTTAAGTACATACAAAGCGTCAACATTTGAATTTAAACTGCTAGAGTGCGCAATAAGTTTACAAAACCGTAATAAAAAGCTTATTCTGGCACCATTACATATTTCTACAAAATTCGCACGTTATCGAAGGGTTAAAATAATTTTCAGTTGATACTAGGGCATTCAAATTACTCGGGTTTGGTTTTATTCGAGGTAACGAGTAAATCGATTTTGAAGTTTTTATCTTACTCGATTAATCGAAACCAAAAGGTTTCGAATATCGGAAAGAGCTCAGACACCACCTCGATTAAATTAAACAGGCATTGGAATGCATTATTTTTAGCTTAATACAACTAAAATTCTCTAATAAAACGCCAGATTGTATGTTATTCAAAACACATTTTTTTTTAATTAACAAAAATACTTGAAAATATTTTTGCATGATCTGTACACCAGTGAATGTGTCTTCAAAAAACCTTTCATCTGATACCAAATTTGACTATAGTTATTTAAAATAGACCGAAATAAGTATAATAAATTGTAATATGGTGTAATTTTTTACACCACTTAGTAACACCTATGCATTTTATTCTCTGCAACATATCCGAAGTTCATTAAGATCTGTCGGTCCGAGTGGGGATACCTCCCTTGTTAGTTTAAGCAAAAATTAGCTTCAAGCTACTTTTTTTTTGTAATTCTAATTAATTTTCTCCAATAGAAACAATTTACACAATCTTGAAGCAAAAGTGTACAAGATGGCAATATTTTGGAAGATTTCGCTGAAATTTATTTTTGTCATGAATTTTTTGTGCACAAATATGGAAAAGAAACTGAAAAAAACCAAAAAAAAAAAAAAAGACAGCCAGCTAAAAAAAAGTTTTGTTTAGATCTGAGAGTTAGCCTTATGATACCTTCTTTCAAATATTTGCCTAAGTGAAATTTGACAACTATTCTTCAAATTTATTTTTAAATAGATATTGCTATATTTGATTGGATTACGACAAGTTTCATCATCCGCATCATAATTATAATTGATGCAATGTAATCATCTTGTTGTATTCTATTTGACTATTAATTATTCGTAATAAAACCAATCATTTAATATTTCTGTTCATTCATTCGTTCTTTCATTCATGGACGTTATAAATTAAATTAAGTATTCGTATTACAATTTCTTGTATATCAATAAAATAAAATTTGATGTTCTGTTTTATGGGTGTATTATGCATAGATACACTCATAAGAAAAAGTTAGTACAAGAGTCTGTTAAACGGGTTATTATTCTAGTAAACAAATGTTTTCTGTTGCTGTTTTCTGATTATTAGTTAACTTATTTCACCACAAGAACAAATTTCCTTAGTATTTCAACTATATTTTCAACGTTATATTTCGTTATTTGTTATATTAAATTTACAAAGTTGCCAGTTAATTTAAACCGCAGCTGTTTTCAGAAAAAAAAAATTTTTTTTGATGGAGTTATTTTCTCATCTATTTTATAATCATAAAATAGGCTATATCTCAGAAACTAAGCGAGATAAACCAAAATGGACCAAAAATTGTTACTCCATACCTATCAAGTATGATTTGATTATTAACCACTTATATTCTCGATAATAAATATGGACCTGCTTCTGGGCAGATCCAAAGAAACAATTTTAACAGAAATTTTCTATTGATTTGTCTTAAAAATTCTGTTCATTTAGCAAAATTCTTAGCTAATTTACCTAGTATTGCCAATATATCTTACAGTCTAGTTATATAAAAATTTGAACTAATTCTTCTAGCTAAAATTTAGGTGAACTATATTTAGCAGAATACGATTCTAAAATTCATTAAAAATTCTACTTGCGCAAATTCAGGTCGTAGCTAAATGTTCAACTTTTCTTTTGAGTGTAATTATTATAATTTATGCAAAATTTAATGAAATTGTTTATAACAATTCATTGAATGCATATAAAAACTATAATTTTTTGTTGTGCCATTCAATTCCCATAATTCATTTACTATCAACGAAATAGTTGTAGTGTACACCATACCCTCAATTAACGGCATTATGTATATAATCCCTAAATTATAATATTTTTTTCGACCGAATTACTATTCAAGCATGTAAATTGAATGTTGGGTGTTTTTTGGTGATTTTGCTTGCAATATTTAATAGTACGTAATAATATTAGGTTCATAATTTCTATAATAAATTTTTCGCTATTGCAGATTGTTTAATTTTTGTATTTGTCTGCAATTTTAATTGAGTTAACGGCAGCTAAGTGTAAAGCATTATGGAAAATGTATATTGCAGTTTTTAGCTGATAGCTGCACAAAAAAAAAAAAAAAAAAAAAAAAAAATAACTATGAAATTATAAACTAAAATATTATTATGGATAATTTTTTTTTTTATTGTTTACCATGACCATCAAACCATATAATGTGGATTGAAGTGCTGGTTGGTAGTGTTGCAATTTTTTAATTAGTTAAGTGGTCAAACAAATTAGTAATTTTTATTTGTTGCTATTCGAAGTGATCATATTTATGATTTTGCAAGCGAATGACAAGATTAAGTGGTATATCATTAGGATATTAATTAAAGTGTATAATTTAACAATAAATTCATAATAATATTACTCATTTGCATTTGTGGAGATATCACTAAAATATACTCAATGTCAATAATTTACCTATAGACAATTAAAATTATTTAAAAGTTCATAATAAGTTTTATATAAATACCAAATATAGTATATGACGAATTGCAAAAGTTTTCGACACTTTGATTTAAAATATTTTCATTTTTTTTTTGTATAACATGATTAAGCTGTTGTAAATATCGTCAGCTTATTATTGGTTTGACCCTTGACGATTTTTGTAAGAAGTGAGTTAGGCATGGATTAAATATAATGTTAATATCCGCCTTCTGAATACGAAACCCGATTCGCAATATCTATTACCATATTTGATATATCCAGTATAAAATTTGATGCACCTGCCAATTTTTCATATAAGAATTAAAATATGTGTATCTTCCAATGCTGGCCACCGATACGTTTTTAACACCGTTATCCACTTTAAAACCATTTCAAATTGAGAACCGATACCAATAAAGAATCATTTAATTTCATAAATTCCGTTATACCAATTTTTGACCAATTTAACGGCGCTTTTACAAAATTTAAACTAGGATTTTGTATTTGCCACAAAATTCTACTCCAAAATCATGAATCATAATTATATTTTGTCAATCTGTATTCTTCAAATTTTAAGATGAAAATCAAAAATCACAATTCGTACCTGAGTATCGCTTAATTTTGTGTTAATTTTGTTAATTGTGTGAGTGGTACGTAACACCATCAACGCCTAGCCCAAACCGCTCGAGCTAGGAGCTATAAATTTGGCATATAGGCTCCTCTAACGGGGAAGGACAATAATATTCTTACCGGGAGTGACAAAACGATGTAGAGAGTACCCCTTAGCTGATTGCTTAAACCCCCTTGGCTATAGAACTGAAATTTAGAATATGCGTTTCTTTAAAAAGGACCTAATTCACTGATATGCCAATATTTGGAATTTTATCCATGGAGTTAAAAGTGGTATAAAGTCACCCTCTTTGGAGGCCTGGCCAAACACTGAAGATAGGAACTCGAAATTTGGTAAATGGGTTGCTTATAGACATCATATCAGGCGGGATTATAGGGAATTTCTTTTGCCAGGGGCTGAAAGGGCAAATTCTTCCCATTGGCGGCCTGGCCAAACCACAGAAGCTAGGTACTTGAAATTTGGTATGTGAGTTCCTTCTTCCATACAGACATCCGCTCAGGCCGAATTTTGTGTAATTTTTTCGGGGAGGAGCATGAAGGGAAAAATGTGACCCCTTGGCTGTCTATTCAAGCCGCTCAAACAATAAACTTGAAATTCGGTATATTGTTTTATAATCCGTCTTAGACAACCGCTTATACGGTATTTTTGGAAATACCTACGGGGAGGGGCAAAAGGGGTAAAAGCCTGTCCCTAGACGTCCTAGCTAAACCGCTTAAGCAAGGAACTTCAAACTTGGTATAAGGTTTCCTAATATATAAATACAAAATATACAAGATTTCTAGAAATTCCTAAGGGGAGGGGCATGGCACCCATTTGGAGGCTTGAACAAACAGCTAAAGCGAAGAAATTGAAACTCGGTGTGTTGGTTCCCATTACCGAGTACACATTCGCCTAGATGATGCTTTTGACAACCCAAATAAGAAAAAGTCACCTCAATTCCTTTTTTAATGAATGTATCTCCCATGTATTCTCCATTTTGTATTGGTTTCTATCTGAAAGTAATAAACAGTGAGTAAAAAATAAATAAAATAAATGAGAAAACTCTTATAAGTTTCAAGTATTTTTTTCATATTTGTACTTCTATATGGCCATCAATGCTTTGGTGAAGACATTTTAACGTGAAACTTTGCATGGCATAGCTATAAGTATAGTAATCCTAAGCATGCTCATCGTTCCTTCCAATTCATAAAACCTTGAGAAATAAGATGCTCATATGCAAAGTAGGTTTATCATTTTTTTGTTTTTGGCGAATTTTTAGTACAAACTGTAAATGTACAAAGAGTTTAATTATGACAATAAAGATTTTTGCAAGTTTGATATAATTTGTATTAAAAATAAAAATTATGTTTTTTCGACCTTTCAATTAATAAATTTGAAAACAAAAGCTCTATAGATTATTAGTTAGGACAATATCCTAACAAAGAAATATAGAGTATGGCCTCGAACTTGAATAATATTCATTTTCAATAACTATTTTCCTAATGTTAAACATTTTTATTAATAGTTAAATTACTCTAAAATTAGAATTGACAAAGGGTCATCAAAATAATGATGTTTAACAAAATTTTACATAAAACTTCCAAAACTTTCTATAACTAATTTATAATTTCTTTCTTTTTTTCATTGCAGGTATGTTAATAATATGTAAAAAATGGTGAGGAATTATATTGAATTCTAATCTGTGTATATGTACACTCAGGGAACTTATGCAGTAAATATTTGTAGTTGTTTGAGTTGCATATTTATTTTTAAGTGAAAAAAACAGCCATTTGTAGAAGAAATTTATCTCGTAAACTAAGAAAGCTACAACCACGAAATTTAGCATGTCGGTTCATCTAATAACCAAAACAATATTAAAAGAAAGCATTTTTGGATATTCGAATGTTTAAGCGGTAAAAATGATTTTCGGTCCCACTTTTTAGTTGGTTGGAGAGGGAGTGGGGACTCATGTAAATATTTTTCTATTTTATTTAAGGACCCTAACAATAATCTGAAGTCAAAATAGAAATATATCTGTAAACAAATTTTTTCCGAAATAATTAAAACCTATACTTACAAAACAAATTTTCCAAATATTCTATAAGTAGATTATATTTTCATAACAATAAAGTCTATCTACACTCAGCGAAAAAAGTTTCATCATATTGATGGAAAAGTTTCATAATTCGGTTGTCATCAATTATTAATCAAATTAATGAAGTTTTCATAAATACTACGAAGAGTTTCATAAAAACGTTATATAATATTTGTGAAAACAATTTTAGTTGAGGTAAATAAAATTCATTATTGCCAGACTTGGGCGACGTCAAATACATTTCGAAATTTAAAATTTTTCTATATCATTAATAATATCAGACCCACACTTACACCTGTGAGCTTAATCGCTTCCTTGGAAAATTTGGAAAATATTTAATACCAAATATGGGGATTAGGAACAACATCTGGGTATTTAATTACAGGGCAATTACTCAATTACACCCAATTACATGTTACTGAACATAACAAAGTAATTGGCCTGTACTTAAATACACATTTATTGGAATTATGTCACATGTCTGGTATTGACAAAATTGAAAATTTTCCAAGGAAGCGTGAGCGAATATCTAAAATTATTACTAATATAGAAAAATTTCACAAGTGAACGATTTTGAAATGTAATTGATGTTGCCCAAGTCTGATTATTGCGCGAGTTTATTCTATTATAAATAGATGCCCTGGATTAATTTACAAAAGTCGATTTTTTTAAAGGTCGTTAACCGTACGATGCATACCCAACTTTTTCTACGAGAACACACACCCGGGATACGTTTGTACCTACTAGCTTATTTTGGCTTTTTCTAATGTTCAAATAGTCCAATTTCATTATTTTTTTTTTAAATACGTATATTAATATTTTCCAAATGTTTTAGTTTTTGTTTCATGCAAATATTCTACCTGGTTCAGGAGATATAGTCAAAAAAGGTCACGGGCATGGGATAGCCAAATGTTGTGTGTGTTAACGTAGGTGTCGACTTTGGAAGCTCGTAGCTTCTGAACCACTGATCAAATAACCTTTAAAAGATTAGAAATTACTTATATTTCCTAGATCCGAAATCTCTGTGCCCTAAGTTAAGCCGTTCCTGAGTTACAGCACTGCAAAATTTCCAGTGGATACATTTGTACCCGGATGTGTGCTCTACGGTTAAATATCAATTGAAATTCCGTGAAAAAGTCTGTAATGACTACAGGAAATTTTGCTGTTATTACGAGAAATTTAACTTTTGTGAGCATTGCGGTATTTTTTGCAAAATTTAACAACACATGTCTGCTGGACTGTAGTAGAATGAAATTAGTAGAAATAATTAGTAGACACTATTAAATTTTAGTAAAAATTTTGTTAAATGCAATTCAAAACCGATTTGAAAAATCTGCAAAAGAAAAACTATTAAATTTCAGTCAAATTAGTACAATTAAATTAGTATAAAAAATTAGTAGCCACTACAAAATTTTAGTGAAATTGTTGCAAAACAAAATTTACAACCGTTTTGATAAAATCAGCAAAAAAATTACTAAACTTTAATAATATTAGTGCAATGAAATTAGTACAAAAAATTAGTAAGCGCTACTGAATTTTAGCAAAATTTTTGTATCCATCACTTTGAACAATTATTTTTTTAATAAACATAAGCAACTATAAATACTTTTCATTTAATTTTATTTATTAAAAACTGGAACAATTACAAAAATATTACATTAAATTCACAAGAGCTATTTTTTTATATTATTTGTTTGCTCATAATTTTTAGCTTTCACATGCAAACCAATACAAAATGGCGTCATCATACTTGCGAGATACATTCATTAAAAAAGTACAATCGAGTTCGGTTATAACGAGGTCAATTTCGTTATAAAAAAAAAGTTCTTTATTACAGGTGTTCGTTATAAGCGAATTCCACTGTCATTTTCATATCGCTGCTTAAAGAAAAGTTGTAAGGTGGTTTACAAGTGAAACCGTAAATCACAATATATTTTATAAAATAATTGCGATTTCCTCAAAAGTTTTAATATATGACAAACATTGTTTTTAGTGTATTTTTATATTTTTTGGTGGTGTAATATTTATTTGAAAATGTGATAAATACAAGGACATCTATAAATTGATGTAACCTTAATTAAATCTAAGCAAAACTGTAATTTTAATATTCTTAATTTTCTTCAAATTTAAAGCCGCCACAATTATTGCACCGTTAATGATAAATGATTAACGCAAATAGATTAAGTTTGCTTAAACATCGGCTAACATATACACAAAAGTTCCACATATACGTATTTGTTGCTTTTTTTTCCTAATCTGCTTCATTGAATTCTCTCAAGCTCATACATATAACTAAGCAATTTTCCAATTATGTGCAATATTGCTTTTCTTGACTTGAGTGTGTCTGTCTTTTGCAACTTAATGAAAATTTCCCACAAAACAAACTAAATAAATAATATCTACTACGTACAAAAATAACAGCAGCAGAAATAGCAACGAAATTATTTCATTAACTTTATCTCTAATTTACAAATAAAAATGAAAGGAATAATGAAAATACATATAAAAAATGCAATAAAATCAATTGAGTTTTTGTTTTTGTGTACATAGGGATGTCCCTTATAATATCGATTTGTCAATTTTTGTTCATTACACCCACCAGTTTTTTTTTTCAAATGGTTCGAAATGGAACAGATCGGAAAACGTTAACCCGTTCCGAATTATGGCTGAAAATGTCCCGTTTTACTATACTAAATTTTTTTATTTTATGTAATTTGATCCGTAATGTTTTCACTTTTTCACCCACCAGGAAATGTGCAGAATGACTTCTTTCAGATTTCGATTAAATGCGAACAATGCTAGTAATGACACCAGCTTACTTTCTGATTTACTTAAACTGAAATAATAAGGTCTTACTAATAACTAGTTAATTTTCCCTTTATATCAATACAAAAAATATTGCGTTACTCAAAAGTACTTATTTTTATCATTATTTTACATATAAAGTAATGATCTAAAAAGATATTGAAAATCTGTTTTAAGAATCATTATTTTTTCACTTGTAGTAAATACATATATAACTACTTATGGGTTATTTTTGTAAGCTGAAAAGTAATGACATTTTGTGCCAGCAAATCATTTATGTTTTTATCTATCAAGTATAACATGTCGAGATAGCTGGAGGCCCGGGTTCGAACGCCATGTGGGCACATTTTATTAAAAGAAAAAATGTTAAGTAAAAAAAATATTTTTTTATTAAATTTGGTTTTTTAATGTATTTTTAGACCCATTATGTTTGTCCATATGAGGATGTCGCGCAAAATAATGACATATCGCTGCTAAACACCATGCAAAAAATAAAAAAGTATGTGGTTGCTTATGTGGTTACCAGTATGGACAAAAATAATGGGTCTAAAAATATTAAAAAAAAAATTGATTTTGTAAAAAAATATTTTTTGAATAAAATGAGCCCATACGGGATTCGTACCCGGGCATTCAGGTTGTTAGTCAATCGCTTGTTTACACATTACTTTCCAGCTTACAAAAAATCAAAAATAAATTGTTATATTTGTATGTATTTACTACTATAAGAATAAAAAAAGATTTATAAAAAAAAATTTAGACCATTAATTTATATTTAAAATAATGATAAAAATAAGTACTTACACATAAGTACACATTACTTTTTGTATTGAATTAATACGAAAATTAACTAATTATTAGTAAGTCCTTATTATTTGTGTTTAAAGCAATGCAGAGAGTAAACGTGTGTCATTGCTGATAGTGAGAAAAGTAATGACATGTGATTATCGTTTCTACATTTGGATATTTTAAAGATCTATCTAACGATTTACCGAAATAATTTTATGCTTACTTGTTTTTCCTGGGATCAATTTGGGCGCCACCTTTTTAACCTGTAATCGGAAGACTGGTACTATAAAGAATTGCGCTTGTACGTTAGTTTAGTACCCTTATCACATATCCAAATATAATCAAAATGTAAAAGAATTCATTCATTAAATAAAGGGTCCGCCAAATAACTTTTTTTTTTTTGAACTCCTGAACCAATTGGACTTTGTATGGCGTCATACCAAGGTCTTTATGCAAAATTCGTCTCAATGATGTCTCCGAAATGTTCAATTGTTGAGAACGACGGTGAATTGATGTTGATGGCGCTTCACGCACACTTTCTGCCACAGCAGCAATATTCTCGGGTGTGCGCACTGTTTTTGGCTTTTCACGCTTTGGTTTATCGATGAGGATGCCAGTTTCTTTCACTTTTTTCACAAGATAACGAACATACGGACCATATTCGTTCAGCGGAAGGATAAAACTACATGTCTGTAAAATCAGACATGAGCTAAGTGTTACCATTCACGAAATAAGCACTAGTTGAAAAAAAAAAACGTTACCGGACCCTTTATCATAGTGGGTCTTATTTATGGACAAATTTAATAAAAAGCTTAAAGAATTCATTCAGAAAATATCATAGTGGGTCTTATTTTTGAACAAAAGTAAAAACATTAACCCTATATCGATCAATTGCATAAAATAATTATTTGTATCAAGTGGAATTTTTTACCAATTGAAGAGGTTTACACTCATGTAGTTAGTCATAATATAAATTACGTTTTATGGGCATTTTTTGTCCCTAGGTCATTAATGGTTGAATATTTTTCAAACAAAAGTAAAGTTATTTTTCAGAAAAATATGCAAAGTTTCATAACAATTTTAATTTTTTTTTCCATTTTTGATAAAATAATCCATTTTCATAGAATGTCCTGGAAGTTAGTCACTCCACGTACAAACACAAATTATAATTTTATTTTTCTCTTTAATTACAACTATATCGAAAAAGCAATTGAAAACTCTTTAAAATGCCTTTAAAATGCCTAATTTCTATTACATATTGTCTAATTTTAATTGAACATTTTTAAAAAATCATTAAAATACATTTTAAAAAACAAATTTTTGCAGTTTTTTGTTTTTATATACATCGAGATTATTTGTATGTTATTTTTAATTTATAACGAGCTTCCAACCTCCGTATATTTACAAAAATAAAGCAAATCAAACATATTAGCTAGGTTGATACTAGTATTTCGATATGGCTAAAGATCTTATCAGAACCCGAAGTTTTAGAAAAGTTAGAGCCGCCATAATAGGCAGAACTATAACAAAAAACCTATTAATCATTAATTTTGATCCATGCTTGTCTTCTTAGTAATCAAGCACGTGGTTAGGGTCTTTTCCTAACAAGCATCATGACGTTACTAAACTTTGAAGACCAAAAATGTTCTCTTTATATAAAAAATTTTTAGTTTTTACTCTGGCTCAAGTAATATTTTTTACAGTTTTGTTAGTTTTTTGTTTTTATATACATCGAGATTATTTTTATGTTTTTTTTTTAATTTATAACGAGCTTCCAACCTCCGTATATTTACAAAATATAGCAAATCAAACATATTAGCTAGGTTGATACTAGTATTTCGATCTGGCTAAAGATCTCATTTGTATTTTCATAAAATTTGTGCGTCATTTTTGATTCCAGGCTAAAGTGGGTCTATGATATTCAATGAATGAATCATTCCATATTTGAATAATTTTGAATGTATTTAAGGAATTTATGAAATAAAATATTAAGTTTTCAAAATTTAGAATTTTTAATGAAAACACACTTTCTTAAAAATTTTAAAAGATTTGTGGGGGGGGGGGGGGGGGGTGTTTAATGAATGAAAATCGACAAATCGTTATTTTATGGCACATCCTAATACATAGTACAATAATTGCATTGATATAGCAATTTTTGTTGTTATATATAATCAGATATAAGTATTACACCCGATGGAGTATTACACAAAAAGATATGAACTTGTTACCAGACAACAAAACTTATAAATGAAGTATGATCAAAGTGGATTGTGTAAATAACTACACTGAAAGAATTTTAATTCATAGTATTACTGAATCGATTTCATTAAAACGGATTAATTAATTCCATGAATAATTTCATTAACTGAATGAAAATTCATTAATATTTTAAATTTTTTCCTTAAATT
Organism: Delia radicum; assembly: GCA_021234595.1. Lineage (NCBI taxonomy): Eukaryota > Metazoa > Arthropoda > Insecta > Diptera > Anthomyiidae > Delia > Delia radicum. Next base: position 125,608,309 of record CM037852.1, read on the forward strand.
TTTTTATGATTTTTTTTTCATAATTTCGTTAAAAAAAATTCATTAAATTAAAGAAAATTTGTAGAAATTTTCCAAGCAAAACTTTGAAATATATTGATTTAAGGTGCTCTCAAGTCGTTTAGTGTATAAAGTGTTAAGGTAAAAATTCTTAAAAAAAAATTCTTAAGTCGATATAAGTGTTTTTGTAAAAGTATACAGATTATTTTCATTTAAAGAAAAATTTTGTTTTGGCTACTATATCAACCTCTTTAAAAAGTGTATTATAAAGAAATACATTTTTGTTTTGTAATAACAAGTAATGAACATATTTCAAACAAACTATGAATTTTATTTTTTAAAAACATAAAGCTTTCATAATGTTTATGCTGTAATTAATGAAAAAATGCCTTATGCTTTATGAAATTTTGATTGGTTCAATAAAACCATTCATTAAAATTTATTTAATGGAACACGTTTCATTGATTCAATAAAACATTTGTTTGCGGATTTTTTTATGAAAAATTTCATTGTATTAATGATTGAATTTCTATCAGTGTATGTATATGGACTATAATAAAGGAGCGGTGGCTTTTATATGATTAAGACTTTATACACTTTTCAAAATGTCTCGCCTGTGGTTTTGGTCATTCACACTTTCTTTCTTTTTACGCTTTACAACTACTTCGTTTTCTTCTAATTTTCATTATACATTTGGACAAAAGTTTTATTACTCATATGTGTAGACAATTTTAATTTTTTCTTATATTTTTTTTTTTAATTTTCTTTTTCGTTTTATAAGAGAAACTGCTGAGAAATATGTCTGCATGTTGTATTGTATTTAATTTTTTTTTTTAAGACAATGAACATTTAAGTATGTACGTGCATTTCGTTTTAAAGTCTACTACTGCAGTGGCTGATTTAATAGCACTTCTTGTAAATTTTAATTTATACGAAAACATAAAAAAACTAATTTATTCTAAATTTTAATTTATACGAAAACATAAAAAACTATTAAAAAGTTTAATTTTGATATTTTATAGTACTTTAATTAAAATTAAAATTTTTTTATTAACCTGTCGGCCCAAAGATCTGAAATATTTAGTGTTCTGTTACTTAAAAGTTGTATTTGTTTTCAGCTTTTTAAACATTTGATCGCTGTGAAAGGTAGAAATATATGCTTCATATTATATTTGATTCCATAAATTGATTAGAATTAAAGCTCTCTTAAAAGATTTTTTTTACACGTTGTTGTATACAATCTCTTATTATATTATCATAAAATTCTACATTTTACTGTGCGCTCAGGGAACTTATGCTGTAAATGTGTGTAGTTGTTTGAGTTGTATAACAGAATCGTTATTTTTAAGTGAAAAGACAGTTATTTGTACAATAAATTTCATTTTGCACTACATACGTCGTTAGTTTAAAAAAAAAAAAATCAAACCTCATCAAATTACTGTATTATGATTTTACAGTAGTTTTTTTTTTTTATTTAAAAAAATAAAACAAATAAATATTTGTTAATTTTTTATTACAATTGTAGTTAATTATTTGAACAGTGAAAAACAAATTACAATGTTAGTTGAATTTACTGAAATATAAGTCCTACTTGTTTTAAGTGAAATTTCATTTGAATTGACCAAAAGAAAAGTTTAAAAAAAGGCATTCCAAAAATGCATATTATAACCGTTTCGGATTGCATCTGAATAACACCTTTTTTTAACTCATATTAAAATTAAGATTATATCTACAATCATAAATTTCTTAATATCATAAATTTCAAAAAAATAAGTTAGTAGAAAAGTTAGTAAAACGTCTTGTAAATCAGGTATACTATTTGTTAGCAAATTTTTTGCTAAAATTCTGTTTTAAGCTAAAATTTTTTTTATACTTATTCAGCACTTAACTGTTTTGAACTAATGTTTAACGAATATTATACTAATGTTTTACTAATTTATTTTGCTAAAAAAAGTGTGCTGATAAGCACATTAATAGCGTGGACAACAACCGGATTGTAAGATAAACGCAGAATGAAGTAGATGTCGCGCCATGTCAAGATGTAGTAGAGAAGAGTTAAATGATACTAAAAAGTACAACTCTAATAAGACATATAAAAAAAAATCAACCATGGAAGATTTTTGTATCTGTATTTCATACATTAAACAAAATTGTGGATTAAAACAACTTAAGTATTGCGTTGTCGCCGGCTTGTGGAAATAATTGTCTATTAATTAAATAAAATACAAAATAAAATATTTAAATTAAATAAAGATTATATATGTATTTCTAAACTAAATGTTTATAGATATTAATTATCTAGTATGGTCAAATTGCAAACAGTCTGTCTACCTTAAGCGAAAGACAAAGACATACTTCTTAGGTAGATTTTTATGTTTCCTTTTTCTTATTGCAAAAAAAGGGTTGTATTGTTATTTTTCGTTTGGTTTCTATAATTCTCTGCGGCATTTGCGTTCTTTTAAAAGATAGCATCATTTAGACAACCATTGATGTAAGTAGTTGGAAGATAATTTCGTTTATATTATATATAATTATTTCTATTGTTTTTAGATATTACATTAATTCATGTCGTCAATTTGGGAGTGTAAACATTTTTATGTTTTGTAAATTATTTTAAAAAGAATCACAAAAATAATGTTTATGATTTTCAGCAAATAAATTAACTAAAGTATGATTTTTCTACAAATTTTTTGAGTTTTTTTCAGTTTACTAATATTCAGCAAAAATGTTATTAGTTTTTAGAAAGGGTTTTTTTAATTTCTAATCCACTAAGTGTTAGCAAAATTTGTGCTGAATCTACTAATTTTGTTGCTAAAAATCAGCTCGCTGATTTTTAGCAAAAGCTTTTGCTGACATTAGCAATTTAGATAAATCACATTTGAAATTTTAAACTTATATAAAAAGGCGTATTGCTTTGACTACAATAGCCAATTTCTTTCTGCAACAAAAATTATTAAACCGATTTTCTAATCGTAGTTCTATAATACTTCTTTTTGAGGATATGTAGTCTGATAGTCTGATTATATAGTCTGATAGTTGCATTTCGAAGCTAACGACCAAAATAATTGACATAAAAGAACTTTTTTATTATCACAATAGCAATGTCTTACATGGCTATTACTATTTGAATAATTTTATAAAAGGTTTGTAATTTAATAAAAGGTCTTGTTTTATTTATTATCCTGGTTATTTAAAAACCTTTATTTTCGTTTAACACTAATTTTGAAGACTTTTAATTGTGGTCTATAAAATTGTAATAATTTTGATTATATACAATCTCATGTTTTGTATTTAATCAAAATATTAGAAGTTTTCTTATTTCCTTTATAAAAAAGCTCTTTTCATCTATGAAAATGATTCTAATCTCAATACATATTATTGATATTAATTGAGTTCATACATTATTGTATAATCCTTAAAATCGAATAAACATTTTAACTTATTTAAGCTTGTCATATCTGATATGCTCTTAAATTGGGCGCCACTGTATGTTCTTTAAATGCTTTAACACATGAATGTTGCTGCTACTGCTGCTGTTGTTGTTGTTGTTGATGATGATACATGCATGTCTTAATGCAGCTTAACACTTTGTGTAGAGTGTATCTTTTATATTTTAGTACTGAATGTGTAGATTTGTTTCTCTAAGACGAACTACTAGTGTACAAAATGCTATTGTACATTTGCTTGTTAAAGCTTTAATATGAATTTTCATTCAAGCATTTCCAATGTTGCTTGCTATTTTGATTTACTTGATTGTGCACTGTTGTTGCAACAACATTTGGTTTTTTAGCATTTATGTGGATTTGTTGTGGCGTTTCTTTGTAATGCCAACATTATTTTGTGGGTTTTCTTGTTATGGTATTTTTGTAGAAACTTTATTTTTTTTTGTTCACACGATTTTTTCTGTTGTTGGTGGTGTGCTACAGCAGAAGAAGCAACACAAAAATAATAGCAACAATATTACAATCAAAACTTAATCATCTCAAAATTGCAACAACTTCATTATCATCGTCGTCAAACAAACAACCACCAGCAAATCCGAACAACTAACCGTCATTGTATGTTAAACAGTGGTTTAAGTGAAGTCTTTTTTTATATTTTTTTTATTTTTTGAATGATTTTTTTCATATTAACAAAAAATTTTAGAGGAAAAATAGCAAAAATTTAATTCTTAATAATGTTGTTTGTAAATATTTCTTTGTCAATCCTAATAATTTCATTTCAGACATAAATTTGGTATAGCTTTAATTTGAAAAGAATTTCAAGTGAAAAAAAACGAATGAAAAACTTTTTGGTGTTACAAAAGAAAGTATGTGTTAAAAAACATTTTTGTGGCGAAAAAACATTTTTAAGGTGAAATAAAAATTTGAGGTGAATTTAAAATATTAATCACCTCTTAGCGTCTGGAGCAACCAGATGCTATTATACTAATATTTAACAATTTGTTTTTAAAATCGAGAGGTAACTTTACATTACAACGCATAGCTTTTGAACTGCTAAGCCAATTTTACTCATTTTCAATACCAAACTGCTCGGGAGGATGTTTAATAATTCTGGTAAAATTTTGCTTTTTTGCGCTGGGATCGCCATTTCAACAGACAGACGGACATCGCCAAATCGGCTTAGAAGTGTAACAAGAATATATTTGAGGAATTTCAAAAACTTTCGACATACTGAGGAAAAATATTAAAAAAAATTTTTGTATGAGATGAATATCCGATGGTGAAGCATGCATCACCGGTAATCATTTACATCCATCACCGGTAATCATTAATTTTTAACGGTGCAAAAATTATGGCGGTTTTAAGTTTAAATCAAATTTAAAATATTGCAATTACAATGTATGCTTGTATATACACACAGAAAATAGTTTTGTATTTGCAACCGAATTGTTTGCCAACTGAATTTTTGTGGTTCCACGTACTGTCACCATTATTAAATTTTAATACTATTGTAACAACCGACATTTATTTACAAATTTCGAATTTGTATTGTAACAATTGAAAATTTTATGTTCATAGACTATAATATCCTATAAATAGATTCACATGCACATTTAATTTTTTAATAAAAACTGTTGTGCCTCGAACTGGGCTCGAACCGGCGATCTTCCTTTTGTCAGGATAGTACTTTAACTCTAGTCTAAACCCAATTTAAATATGTTTTTTTTAATTTCAATCTTGAATATTTTCTAGTTTCAAATTTAAATATTTGTCTTAAAAAATGCTTACAGTAGACGAACCGGTGACGTTCTGCTTGTCAGGCAATAACTTAACCTCTAGCCTAAACCCGATTTGAATTTGTGTTTTCAAATTTCTACTTTGAATATTTATAGTTTCTAATCTTAATATTTTATTAGAGTTACCAAAATTATTAAAAAACTTTATTTTATTTTAAAATTTTTGACGAAAACTAATATTTTAGATAGAGTGATTGTTTTTTGCAGGCGAAACTAATATTCGATTTCAACTGCAAATATTTTTTTCATGGGATAAAATCTCTGAAAAGTGGTCGGTTGTTGGTATTAAAGGTAATGTAGAAGATAATATTTTTTCAACATTGATAAGAAAAAGCAATAGTTTGAATGATGTGACTGTGTTTTGGTTAATTTTAAATATTTTCTGTTTACAATATAGTTTAATTATTCTGATGATAAATTTTAAGTACTTACAATTAAAATTATGGAATGATGATTAAATTTTGTTGGAATTCCCACCAATTTATTCTCTGCGTGTAATTAAAGTTAAGTGAATTTTTACGTCTCGTTGTATTTACCACATGTCAAAATATGTATTTAAAATATCGCAAAATTGTTAAATATTTTACAAAATGTTTGCTCTTAAAAATTTTAAATGCCTTTTGACTCGGAGGGGCTCTTTACTAAGAAGCTCAGTTCACGCAGTATTCTAGTCACTTTCAGCTATAGGTATGAATGTCAGATGCCAAAAAAAAAATATAATTTTTAAAAAAATTCACTCCAATTCCTTATAAGTTTGTGATGGCCATATCTTGTTATTAGTGCGCTGACATCAATTTTGGTTTACCTAGTACTGTATGAAATTACACCATAGCACAATGGTAACATTTAGCCAAAACTATATTATATTCATTCTCTAATATATATTTAATAATTCCATGGTGTACAAAATTCAATATCAGCGATTTTGTTGAAGAAAATTTTATAAAATTTGAAATTGGAGATTTGAAAAATATCCCAAAAATATTGTCTGTTTCTGACATTAACTTTTTGCATGTTAACGACACCAAAAAACATATTTTGCAATAAATCATTCATAACTATGTTAACATTAATTATATTAATAAAACCATTTGCATTTATTTATTTTTTAAATTTATAACGAGCTTTCAACCTCCGTATATTTACAAAACTAAAGCAAATCAAACATATTAGCTAGGTCGATACTAGTATTTCGATCTGGCTAAAGATCTCATCAGAACCCGAAGTTTTAGAAAAGCTAGATAGGCAGAACTTTAACAAAAATCCTATTAATCATTAATTTTGCTCCATTCTTGCCTTCTTAGTAATCAAGCACGTGGTTAGGGTCTTTTCCTAACAAGCATCATGATGTTACTAAACTTTGAAGACCAAAAATGTTCTATTTATATAAAAAAAATTTAGTTTTTACTCTGGCTCAAGTAATATTTTTTACAGTTTTATTAGTTTTATATTTTTATATATATCGAGATTATTTCTATGTTATTTTAAATTTATAACGAGCTTTCAACCTCCGTATATTTACAAAAATAAAGCAAATTAAACATATTAGCTAGGTTGATACTAGTATTTCGATCTGGCTAAAGATCTCATTAGAACCCGAAATTTTAGAAAAGTTAGAGCCTCCATAATAGGCAGAACTTTAACAGAAATTAAAGTTTTTTTTGCTCCATTCTTGTCCATTTTTTCCATTTAATAGAAATTCAGTTTTCTCTTGTAGGGGACCCCTGGAGGGGTTAGCGATGGAGGGTAAGTTTGTTCCAGATAAATATTGGGGATGCAAAAATATTGTTGCTTGCGCATACATTGTACGTCCCTGGGAGTGACTCCTGATCAGTTACAAGCGTTTTTCTTTAAATTTTGCCCACATTTTCAACCCAATATATTTCAGTAAAATATATGTAAATATTACTTCAATTCAAATATTACTTCAAATTCCATATGAATATATGGATGCATATGGACATGTATGAAGCATGTGTGTTCATCTATGGATCCATATATGTATATTTTTAACATTGATATGAAAATGTAATTGGTTTTAATACATTTTCTGAAAATCTTTTTTTATGACTATCGTGTTAATAATCCGTTCTAAGATAAAAGATCATGCGATTAGCTTAAAAACTTTTGTTTAGGGTTGTCGCAAAAAATTTGGCAACTCTAAAAAAATCTGGCATCCATACAAAATATTTTAGTTTCTTTTTCAGACTGAGCGTTTGAATTTCTCTCTAAAACTACTTAATATTTTTATCACCAACATTTTATGCTGAACTAGGTCAATATAAAAAGGGTTGAAGAAATCTAACGAAAATATAAAAAAAGTTTTGATATCAGGCGTTAAGCACTATCAATTAATAGTTTGTCCAAATATCAGACCAACTGCAAAACTTTTAAGTGCATTTTACGTACATCTAAGAAGTTTATACTGACTTGAAAAAACCCTGTATTAATTGCACCGAAATTTTTGTGACAGATTAGACAGTATATCTTGTATTCATGTACCAAATGTCAGATATTTTAATTCAGAAGCAAATAGGTTGCAGAGTTATGCCCGTATGCCGTGTGCATACCACATAAATTTAAAAACATTTATTTAATTTTACGTTTTTTAATGAGTTTTTTAAAAAGTTCGAAATTATTTGAAAATATTTTCCAAAATATATTTTTCAGTGGAATCCCAGTAAAAACGCTGCTTACATGCAAGCAGGTTTGTAAGGGAGTAAGCCCAAAAGAATCCCTTACAAACCTGCTTACATATGCCATGATTTTTATATGGCGAATTCCCACTTGGATTATTTACTTTTGGGCATAATAAGCGCGGATTTTAGCGCTTACAAAACGCTGTGATTTCATGGCTTTCAGTAAAATCATATTTCATGTCTACATTATTACGATTAAAAGTAATAATATGAATATTATATAATTTATTTTACATAAAATTCTACAGATATTAATTCTTTCTTGTTAAAATTTTTGACATCTAATACAATCATATTAAAATATCTATGTACACAATGGGTGTGGCAGTATTCCAACTCCGCCCATTTTTAGTGAGAACATTAAATACTTTGTATTTAATACATACCTAATTTCAGGTCAATATCTTTAAAAAAAGATTTTTGTGTTATGACACTGTGCATCTCAACCAATTCATTGTACTACATATTAGTACAGTGGAATAGTCTTATAACGAACAGCGGTTGTAGCGAACTTTTTTATAACGAACGACACATTTACTAACATATTTCACACAAAGTAATACATTAAAATCAAAATTTATTTATGAATACTTAAGCTTTTTACTTAAAACTTCACTAAAAAGAACTAAAAACTGTATGAAACGCAATTGAAGGGACAAATTGTTTAAATATTACAAACAAAAATTAAAAAAATTAAGAGAATTTAAGACAAAAACCTGAAATTATATTAATTTTTTTTAATGTTTACAACGCTTATAGCGAACTTTGCTTATAACGAACAAAATGGTCCGGTCCCTACGAGTTCGTTATAACCGTGTTCCACTCTACATCTATTATTATCTTAAAGCCATAATGCTCTTTAAGATTTTTTGTATTTTGGATGTGGTAAAATAGAAAGAAAAAAATTACATAAAGGTTGAATGTTATGCTACGAGTATTGTACTTCTACTATAATACAGTCTAAAGATGAACAAACAACATGCTTATGATGACTGTGAATGAACGTATGAGAGTAAAATCCGTCATACACAAATACAAGCAAACATTAATATAAAAACCTCAAAACAAGACGAGTAGTTTTTGTATTAGAGCTGCATTTTTTTGTACAAAAAAAAAAACTTTTTTTAAAAAATTTCAATTGTTCAAATTATTGTAACACTATGTTTAAAACTTGTATCGTGTGAGTTTTAGAAAAATCGGAAATCTTTAACAGCAGTGCAACCAAAATCGGTTTTTTGAAAATTTGTCTTAAATTTTTTAATAAAAATATGTTTTGCAACACAAAATTTTTATTAATTTTCGAATGCTGCACACAGAAAAATAATGTGTCACCCGAATTGGTTATATAGCTATATAATATATAAAGCTATACAACGCTATTTAAATGTGATACCTGGATATATTGGGTGGTGACACAAAAATTCAGATGTATTAACCGAATTTCGGTGCGAAACCCAATTTTCAGATGTACCAACCGATTTTATTCAAAGTAACCGAATTTTGGTTGGAAAATGACTAAAATTTACTCTGTGTGTGAACACGAATATTTTAAAATTTTCGAAATTGTACTAACGGTTTTCGAGATATTGCAGTAAAAATAGCGTTTTTTTCTATTCCAGAAATATTTTAGGTACTATCTAAGAATAGTACTCAAAACGTGCTTTCATTCAATCATAATTATATCTGAAATTATAAATAACTAGCTGACCCGGCAAACGTTGCTTTGCCTTCAAATTTTAATTGTAATTAATTTTTTTAACTCAAGAAAATTTTTTTACGCAAATATATAATTAAAAAAATAAATTCACATTAGTAAATCATTTTAAAATTTGTAATTTCATGGGAAGCCCAACGCCTCTTTGTCCTTCTATCGCCTTTATTTGCTGAAGTATATAAAATGAATAGCTGAAAACAACTGCCATAACAACTGCGACGTCACCTATTACCGGTGCATTAAAGCGCCGCTCATGCTCACCAGCCGCTGTCTGGTCAGCTCTTATCACAACCGTAAATTCATCTGTCGGCTCTGGTCTAGGGCTGTTTTGAATAGACGGATGAGGCTGTTGTGTTCGTGTAACATAGCTTGAAGATTAACATAGGTTTTTTGTAAATATAAACATAGGTGTTTTGTAAACATCTTCGGAACTACATAACCGATTTAAGAGTTTGATATCTCGTTTTGAAAAACATGACAACGGCTTTCAAAAAAAAGAAATTATTAAATAACCTTACAAAAAGTCTTGAATGTGATGATTTATTTTAATGCTTATTTGTTTTTTGCTTTTGGTACCACGCACATTTATCCCATTCCGCCCATTTTTAGTTCGACTACTAATATTTGTAATTGATGGACTCGTACAAAATTTTAAGGCTATATAGCTAATATAGAACGCTAGATATTTAATATTAATATTAATTTTGTATATGAGCTAAATAATCACTTTGTATGGGAGCTGCCACGCCCACTGGTATGATCCCGCCCAATTTTCCCATGACTATTCATAATATAATCAATGTGCACAAATTTCTAAGACTCTGGCTATTATAGAACTGTAGATATATGATATTAAATATTTACTTTGTATGGGAGCTGACACGCCCACTGGTCCGAGCACGCCCATTTTTCCCATGACTATTCACATTAACAAATAATCAACGTGCACAAATTTCTAAGACTATGGCTATTATAGAACTGTAGATATATGATATTAAATATTTACTTTGTATGGGAGCGGACACGCCCACTGGTCCGATCACGCCCATTTTTTCCATGACTATTCACATTAACAAATAATCAACGTGCACACATTTCTAAGACTCTGGCTATTATAGAACTGTAGATATATGATATTAAATATTTACTTTGTATGGGAGCTGACACTCCCACTGGTCCGATCACGCCCATTTTTATATGTTGGCCGATTCTCAGACCTACTCAATATGCTCACAAAATTTCATGAGAATCGGTCAAGCCGTTTCTTAGGAGTACGGGAACGAACATTGTGACACGAGAATTTTATATATAAGATGTATCACAAAATATTTTTTTTTGAAATTAGTTTTAATTATTTGTTCATATATCATAAAATTTGTTCGCCAGCCGCAATAATATTTGATATTTCTGATATTTTCTTAATTTTGCACTAGTGGCTATCAAGCCAAACAATAATTAATCAAAATTTCAAGGTAATGTGAATATTTCTCCAATAATCATGTGTAAAAATTTGAAAAGTATAACAATCTGAAAAGTAATAACGTTGGTTTTCTTTGTTTTCGAGATACTATTGTCTGGTTAATTTACAAGATATCCTTTAATCAATATAGACATAATAATCTCAAATAAACTACTTTTCTAGTGCAAAAATAAAAACAAATTTTAATAATTTTTTTAAATAAATTTCTAGCATGGAAAAAAAAACTAAATCTTTTGTAAAAATCCAAATGCAGTATGTCGGAAACCGTTAGGCGGATTTTAAAAATATTCGTGCTCAGCGTTCCAATATTAACGCAAAACACATTTTTTCTAAGTAATTTGAGAAACATTTTCAAAAATAGAAAACAGTGGTCGCAGGACATCACTGGTTAAAGCTTTCCACTTATTCTCAAATTCGCATCATATAACTTTAACAAATAGCGCAACAAAAGTTGATAAAATTGAACGTTAAAAAAATGGCGTTGTAATGTGTATGCCTGAAATTTTTAACAACATTACTAATGTAGAATGTAGTTAAAAACAAACTAAATTTCACTTGAAAAAAATATGACTTATATATCAGTAAATTTAACTAACATTGTCATTTGTTTTTTACTGTTGAAAAAATTAACCAGAATTGTAGTAAATTGCAGTAAAAAATAAACAAACATTTATTTGTTTTATTCTTTTAAATAAAAAAAAAAACTACATTATAAATTATGAAAAGTTTTTCGACCTTTGAAATTAATGACTTTATTAAATAATTGAGCTCTAGGTTACGTTTGTATTTTATAAAATATCCTTTATTATTTTATATATCTCCAATATTTCATCATTCTTTGAATGAAATCTTCAGGGATAATAAAGTCAAAAAAAAACTGCTGTATAAAATTAATGTAAACCCATAATAAAGTAACTTGGTGTGGTTTGTTTTTTTAAATGAACTATAATTGTAGTCAAAACTGAAATTTCTTCTACAAATAACTTTTTTTCACTGAAAAACAAAGATACTGTTTTACAACGCAAACAACTACAAATATTTACATCAGCAGTTCCCTGAGTGTATTGTTGTTCGTTGCTGCTGTTGCTTTAATGTTATTTTGAAGATCAAATGTGAATTACTGTGGCTTTGTGTGACTTGTTGGTAATTTGCTAGTTTATTTTGTTTGTGCAATAGGGTGGGTCGATAAAAAAACTTATGCCGGTCACCCCATAAAATTAAAGATTAGTTGAAGACGATTACAAAAATATTTTTTTGATTTTTTTTGCCACGCAACTTGATACCGCCATTTTTGTTTTTTCGTTCCTGCTTCGCCATTTATAGTCCGATCGTAACATGTGACATATCACTGTTTTTTTTTTTTTTTTTTTTTTTTTTTTTTTGATAGATAACAGCTTCATTTTTAAGTCTGAAGTTAAATTCTAATAGTGACCTCTAATATTTCGATTTTTACCCCCATTAGTCGCATTTTTTTTCTAAACGATAAAAAAGTCTTTTTAATTCCATGAAGCTTTTACAATATTTAATAATCAAAAGTTGATTATAAACAAAAAAAGTTTCAGAGGTTGAAAAATCACAATACATTAATGACTTGTTATGCCAACATTCGTTAATGAGCTTTGATCATTAGTGACGCTTGTGTGCATTTGTTGATGTTTACTGTATTTGTGTGAATTTTTGTATTTTTCTATTTTTACCCATTTTTCTATCAATTATTGTTATCCTTTTCTCTGCTTTCTCTCTAAAACATAACAATATCGTTAGCCCTTCATTTTATACAAAATGAATGGGAAAATTTGTTAACTTTTAGTTTTAACATTTATTGTGAAAATAAACTGAATTCTGTAATTTCTAATCTAATGCATTCATTTTTATTTATTCACTCATAGAAATAAACCTGTTAAAATAGCAAACAAAAAAATACTACTAAAATTTTGTTAAAAATGACGTTGCAGAGAAAAACTGCTAAATTTATCAGATATTTTTTTCCCTAAATATTAGTAATATGAGAATATCAAAAATATATCTGATGAATTTACACATATTTAGTTATATTTGAGCTAAATTTCAGTTAATTGAAAGTAGCAAAATAATCTGTTAAAATCAGCAAAAGCGTTTACTAAATATAAGTAGACAAAAATATCATTAAAAAATGTAAAATTTTTAAAGATTTATTTTTTTAATGCGAATAAAATTCTGCCCTTCTGAAATCAGCTATCTGGCAAAAATTTCTGTTGATTTTAGCAAAATAAATATGTTATTTGCATTCTACTAATTTTGAGGTAAATATAGCATAAATTTTGTTAATATTACAGTTTTTTTTTTCTATTTTGAGTCTACAAATATTTAGTAAAAGTTTTTGCTAATTTTACGGAGTAAAATGCTATTTTAAATTAACTAAAATTAACATCGTATATAACTAAAATTTTGTAAAATTAACATATTTATTTTAGTTGTTCTTATTTTATTAATATTTAGCAAAAAAATCTGCTAAATTTAGCTGTTTTTTCTTCAAGTTAATTTTTAACTAATTATTAGTAGCATTTCTGCTGCTCTTTAAGGTTTATTTCTATGAGTGTAAACATAAAATAGAGAAAGAAAATTATTTTATAAATGTTGATTAAGATATCCTTAAAAAACGATTTGTATATTTTCGTTCATTACAGCCTCCCAGATTTATTGCAAATGGTTTCAAATGGAAACATAAGTTTATTTTTTGAAAACATTAAAACGAACCGAAATTATGTCGACAAAATGTATTTTGGAAAAGTGTATTTTTATTAAAAATTCCAAAAATTTAAAATTTTTAAAAATTTAATTTTGTTGTATCAGAACATTTATGTAAAAGTAGTCAGGCCTTTAGGGTTTAACTATGTTGTGTAATTATTAATTTGAAACCCAACATAATAGCAAATTATTAAAGGCCCTATACCCTTTTTAAAAAGGGCAAAATTACTCTATGTGTGTAAATTCAAGACTATACACACATTGTGTGTAATATTTGTACACAAAAAATGTGTAATTTAGGCGTTAAATGTTTAAAATCGCATAAAATACATATAGAAGGCATATGAATACATTTTCATATTTTATAATTAATCTTCTGTTATTATATTAAAAGCAGCTAAAACGAGAAATGATTTTTAGAGCGTTTTTATTGCAAAGAAATTTACCAAATTTATTAATACATACATCGTTTCAAATTTATACAATTAAACTTATTTTAAAATCAGATTAACGGATGACTTAGCGTACATTAGAAATTAAATTTCATACATTTTTTTATGGGTGAAAATTCTGAATATCAGTAGGAAAAGTGCCCAAAATATGTAGATTTTTCTTTTTTAAAAACAACTACAAATATACACTCAGCATACATGTAATTATTTACTTTGAAAAAAATTCATAGAAAATCCCAGGTATTTGTATACAAAAAAAAAAAAAACTCAAAACAAGATAGTTTTTTTGTACCACAATATGTTTAGTATCTGAGGATTCTCAATAGCAAAACCAGTTAAAACTGATAGACTTTCTTAGAAAAAAGACTTAAATTCTAGTGGAATTTCTATAGAAAAAGTCTGTATAATGGCAACTTCTGAGTTTAATTCAGTAGCAAACATTTTCATCTCAAAGTTTTTATAGAGAAAAAAATCTCAGATTTCAATTGCGGATCGGCGGATTTGCCTGAGGTTTGAGATCCTAAGAGCCTGATGATTTTTTTTAGGTCAACTCTTTAGAATGTAAAGGCTTTTCTAAGGGAAAATAACCGGTATGTTTCGTGAAAGTACGTGAATTCATTATAGAATGTGGCTCTCGCAAGCTCGGGATTTGTCCGCAAAAAAAAACCATACTATTAGAATTCGCTACTAAAATTTGACGTCGGAGGCAAAAATTATCAAAGTGAGAATTGAAGTGAAATAAGAACAAAAATGGCGGTATCAAGGAGTGGCAAAAAAATATTTTTGAAATCATCTTCAACTAATCTTTAGTTGTTATGACTGGCACAACATTTTGTATGCAAAGCGACCCGCTCTATTGTACAACAAACAGAGTTTTCTTTCTATTTCATTATTTTTTATGTTTCATTACATTTCTCACAGATTTGTTAAAAGTTTTTTTGCACATGAAATGTAATTTTTTCCTTTACGTTTTTTTTTTTTTTGTTGTTTAACTCAAAAGCTTTAACTTTGAAATTATGTATTTTCTTGCTGGGATTATAAACATTAAAGTATAAAACAACAGTTTCGACAATTTTCACTTAATGAAAGTAGTACAATTTTCTCCCTTCCTTTAACTAAAATTAATTTGTTTTTCTTTTATATTTTTCCCAAGTAATCAAAACCACTTTCATTATTTGTATTTTTTCGCCAAACAAACAGAAAATGTTTTCAGAAAGTTATAATGAAAACTATGTAAAAACAGCTTTTCAACAAAAAAAAAAAAATAATATAAAACTTGTTCAAAACCCATTGAATTTATTTGTATTTTAGTTAAAGGTGGGAAATTAGTTTTTGCTTTACTCTGCTTGTTACATTGTTAAACAAAAGTATCGAAATTTTGAGGTTTTATTGGCGGCTAAAATATATATTTTTTTACACAGCCCAATTAAATGCACAAAGGGAGCTTGTATAGACTAAAAGTTAGATATAATAAATTAAATCATTTTTAAAATCTTAACTAACAACTGGAGTCTCCCGATGTTTTCTCTCCGATCTCAAAGAAATGTGGATATGTGATAAAAAAAAATAAAATAATGACACTTATTTTTTCTAACACTTAAGTGTTAAAATATGGGCCATATTTAATATATTTTTGTATCGAAACTTGTCTGAAACTTATAAACTTTAGATTTTTTTAAACGTAGTTTTGATGTACTCGAGAAAACAAAAATGATGATGCCAATATTGCTTATGTTGTGTGTTATGGTAGCCATTTATTTAAAATATTTAAAATATAGGAAAAAGTCGCATAAAGGCCAAGCAATTACGAATGTCGAAAAATGATCAGACAGCACCTCGATTGAATTTAATAGGCATTAATATACATATTTTTTCAACTTAATTCAACCATAATTCTTCAACAAAACGCTAGGTTTGCAATTTCAATAAAATTTCTCTGAAACAATTCGAAATAAGCCAAAAACCCAAAAAATGGGTCCATTTGCGACCCCACTTTTTAATCCCTAAACATGCGGCAAGACCGCTAAAAAAAATACGTGTCATTTATTTTTTCTTGCTTTATCACATATCCAAATTTTATTAAATTTATCGGGAGACTCCGCTTGTAAGACAAACAAACTTAAAGTTTTAGTTTGAAAACTATAAAACAACAAAAGCTTTAAATATCGTAAACGGTTTTTCAGGTTCAGGGTAAAATATGCAATTTTAGCTTAAGAATTATTTCTGTGAAAAAAATACAATTGATATGTCATAATATTGAAATATTTGAAAATTCAGACAGCGGTTAAAAAGTAATTGTATAAGGATTTTAAATAGATTGGAAAGTTAAAGATAAAGCTTTCATATCAACACAATCATGAAGGAAAATATAACAATAAAAATTATTCCCTAAAAAGTTTTATAACTACTATTTAAAAGCTTTATGGATATCTCAGTAATATAAATACATAAAAAATCTTTTTGATTAAAAAGCTTCAAATCTCCAAAAAAAAAAAAAATCAAAATTTCGGAAGCTTTCGAAAAATATTTAAACAGGCTGAAAAACGGCCTGCTGGAAATATAAATGATGATAGTATACTTTTGCTTGGAAAACATTTCCGTTTCCTATGTTTCTAATATAACTAGTTCGCTTGCTAATTTAACTATGTTTGCCTGTAAACATATATGTATATGTTTTGCTGCAAATATATATATGTTAATTATACATATGTATGCTTACATGTCCAAAACATAATATCTAAAGATTCTAAAATTGCAAATATATATTTGTTTAGGTTTGAAATTTTGAATCATTGTAAACATATTAATAATTACATGTAAACATATTAAAAAGTGTCTTTTTTATGTGTGAACAATTTATAACTATGGGTTTCAAAATTAAAAAAAAAAAAATTTTTCTACAACCACGATTATAAAGCTTTTATTAGGATATTTCATATAATTTTAAACATAAAATCTTTATAGCAAGAATGGCAGGCAATGCCGCTAAAATACCGTTGTCGATTCAAAGCCCTTTAAGCTGATTGTCATTATCCCTATAGTACCGTTAACGAAATAATTGAAATATCGTTATCCTTAAAATACCATTACCGAAATAACTAAAATACCTTTATTACTAAAGTACCGTTACCAAAATAATTTAAATAGCGATATCCTTAAAATACCAGTACCAAAATAATCTGACAAAATCAGAAAAAAAAGTATCGCTGCAAATACTCTTACAATATTTTTTCCGTAAAGACTTTTGAATATACATTAAATTAACTGAATTAACTGAATTTCTTACTTTTCGCTAAAATCAATTGTATTTTTTAGTTTATTTTCAACTGTTGAAAATTCAATTGACAAAATCTATAAAAACAATAGATTGTTTTCGTTTATTTCAATACTCAATATAATATAACAACTTCTTGTTTTAAATAGAAAACTTTAACTGAATATTTTAACTATTACCGAAAGTCCGTTTTTTTGTTGTTTATTTTGTTTATTGAATAACAGACAGAAAGTTAAAAAATATATTTCTTTTGTAATTTAACGGTATATTCCATTGAAACAACTTTACCGATTAAACTTTTAAATAACTGTTGATTTTTTATGAAAAAGTTCTTATGAGATATATTTTCCCAAAGTTTGATCATAAACTAGCCAGTCATGGGAATTCTGGCATAATGGGGCTAAAATTATCGATGTACATTGGCATTACCTGAATAACTTAAATAGCGTTATCCTTAAACTACCGTTACCGAAATAACTGAAAACCCGTTATCCCTAAAATACCGAAATAAACGAAAATAACGTTACCGCTAAAATACCGTTACCGGAATAAGTAACATACAGTTAACGCTAAAATCCCGTTACCGAAATAACTGAAATATCGTTACCCCTAAAAAACCATTACTGAAATAAACGAAATAGCGTCGAATCAGTTACCAACGAATCAGTTAACCAAATATCTAGTATATATAATAACTACAAAGAGATGATAATAAATAGGTTTTAACATATCTTAGCTCAAATCAAAAGCTTTGGAATAGGTTTTTTTTATTTTTCAATTTCAATTTTTATTTCAGTCATATAATATTTACATTTTCATCTTAAAATTATTTATAAATAGTTCAAGTTTTTTGTACTTTTTCTTCTTAATAATTAATAGTTATTTACAAAATTTTATACATATACATTAATAGTTTTATTGGAGGCAAAATTTTAAAAAACCTTTTTGAATATTTTTAATATTTTAATAAAACCACTTACACTACTACCTACTAGCTACCTAAGCTGAAGTTAACTCATTAATATGGGGATATTCGGATCCAGAACATCTGTTAATAAAATTCGTGGATAGTTTATTTAATCTAGAAGCAACAAGCTCTATATTCGAAATAGTATGAAGCCTGGATGTCGAAAAAAACCAAGGGAGATTGTATATAAGTTTTAGTAATTTGTTCTGTGCAATCTGAAGTTTCTTAATATGACAAGCTGCACTTTTAGTCCACATAGGAGCAGCATAAAATATTACAGCATGAAAGATTAATTTAAATATTAGTATTTTGTTCTCAATACTTAGACCTGAGTTCCGGTTTATAAAAGGGTACAGCGTACGAGTGAGAATATTCACTTTGTTGATTATATATTGCACGTGCTCTTTAAATTTCATTTTTGGATCAAGTATTACTCCTAAATATTTTACCTTTTGTTTCCATTGTACTTCTGTATTTAAAAAAAACTACGCTGCTTTGGGGTATATAACAAGATTTTCTTTTTCTTGTAAAATATATTGCCTGGGTTTTATCTGCATTCAATGTTATCTTCCACTTTTTGAAATAGTGAGCTAATTCTTCCAAAGCCCTTTGCAAATTTGAAATAACATTGACGGATAATATGTCTGAGCATAATATTGCTGTGTCGTCAGCAAAAACAGACATGGTGCAGTTTTCCAGTTGGGGTATATCAGAGGTATAGAGGTTATACAAAGTAGGAGACAGGCACGACCCCTGGGGACACCCTGCTGGTATACCTAAACTATCAGAATATGATGATCCAATGTGAACTTTAAAGGAGCGCATGTTAAGGAAACTTTCTATCATTTTAATTAAAAAATTGGGGACATTAAAACGTATCATTTTATAGATAAGGCCATCGTGCCACACAGAATCGAAGGCAGCTTTTACGTCTAGTAATATCATACCAGTTGATTTTTGAAGTTTAAAGTTCTCGGTTACCAAATTCCTAATTCGAACCAAGGATTGAACGGTATTATGTTCCTTACGGAAGCCGAATTGATGACGAGGAAAGATGCCTCTTGATTCAATAAAAAATATCAATTTTTGATTTATAATTTTCTCAAGAATTTTACCAGTAGAGGATAGCAGACTTATCGGACGATACGAAGACGGACTATCTGAAGGTTTATTGGGCTTACGAATCGGAATAACTTTTGCAGTCTTAAATTCACGAGGAAAGTAACCTTGTCTCAGACATGCATTAAAAATAGCCGTTAAAAATTGGAGAGATTTTTTTGGAAGATACTTAAGGCATTTATTCCCAATTCCATCAATTCCAGGTGCCTTTTTCCATTTAAGTTTTTTTATATTACCGCTTATTTGAGATCTAGTTATTAGCATATCATCCGAGACGTTGGGAGCATTTGATCTAAAAGATAGAAGTGTTTCACTAACTTGCGAGTTGATTTCAGTATCGCCTAAATTAGAAGAAATTGAATGGTTAGATGCAAAAGTCTGAGCCATAATATTACACTTTTCAACATTAGTATTGAATCGAGAGTTATTGTGTTTCAATATGGGTATTGAGTTACCCTTTTTCTCGTTAACTTTGTCAGATTCCAAAACGGAGCAGAACCTTTATCTAACGTTGCAAGTAAGTTGGTCCAATACTTATTTTTAAGTTTTTCTAATTCTTCGCCTATTTTTCTACTGAGAATTTTCATTTCATAGAAATCGGACAAGTTGCGATATCGTTGCCAATTTCGTCGACAGTCATTTCTTTGCTGTATGCACATTTTCAAATAAGTCGGCAGGGGTCTTTGTTGAAAAGAAGGAGTAATCCTAGGAACGCACGAGTTAATGGCCTCATTTATAAGGTTCCTAAATTGTACAATCGCTGAATCAATTTGTTCATTAGAAGCAATATTCATCGTATCTGTTACGACTGTATTTCTCGTAAGGTATCTTTGAAAAGATAGCCAATTCGCATTTTTATAGTCAAAACAAACTAAATTAGCTCTGTTAACTTCACTAGTTAGTTTCACCTGAACTGGTAGGTGATCAGAACTGAGGTTATTTAAAACGACTGCGGGAGAAATTATATCGGGAACATTGGACAAGAAAAAGTCAAGAGTAGAACCTTGTCTATTGGAACTAGCGGGCACATGTGTATGATCACACGGATAAATTATATTAATGTTATAAGATATAAGTTTCTCAGCTAAAATGTTTCCCCAGCAGTTTGCTCTTAAGCAGCCCCAATTTCGATGTCTACTATTAAAATCACCTCCAAGAATAAATCTTTCACTTGTACTACTTAGCCTACGGATATCTGAAGCAAAGAGTTGTTTTTTATTATTTTCAACATCAGCAGAACCTCCTGGAAAATAACACGAAAAAATATTAACACTGCCACTGTTAGTAAAAACCTTGATTCCAATATTTTCAATAAGGTGAGTATTAATGATTGGTAACAAATTGTGATGAATGTTCTTTTTGATAATAATAGCAACTCCGCCACCTCCTCTATTGAGTTCTCTATCATTTCTATAAACAAAAAAATCTGTATGTCTTATTGAAATATTTGATTTCAGCCATGTTTCCGTCACTAAACATACATCCACGTTGTGATTTTTTAAGAACTGGAACAGTTCTAGACTTTTGTTGCGAATGCCTCTAGCATTCCAAGTAATTATTTTTAGTACATTAGCCATTATGAAAGAAATTTGCATGCAAGGTTTGTTATTACCTCAAATTGATCGGCCTTACTCCTACAGTTACGAAGGTTAGTAATAAGCTCTAGAGTTAAGCTTTTTATTTCTTGTAACGTGAACAAATCATTGTTACTATTAATATTGTTGTTTTGTTGCCATGCCCCTGCAGCATCAGGAACATTTTGGCGTAAGGTGTTTGGAAAATTTCTATTGTAGTTGACTGGGTTTGTAGAACTATGGTTTCGCGGAATGGAGCGTCTTGGTGTAGGTAGCGAACGTTGTCTTATTCCTACGTATGTAGCCCTACTTGGGCACTTATCAGCAAAAGATTTGTGGTCTCCCTGACAATTAGCACATTTTATAGTCGTCTCCTTACAATCGGATGTTTTATGCGGACCGGCGCAGTTTGCACAGAACGTTTTAACCTTACATCTGCTAGAACCATGGCCAAACATCTGGCAATTGTAGCATTGGGTGATTTTGTTTTTTTTTGTTTGCTGGAACTCCCATTTGATTTTTACATATTCTATGACAGAATAATTTTGTCTTAATTCTCTCATTGTTATAGACTGTCGCTCAAAATAAACAACATAAATAAAATATTCAACATTGTGATTATTCTTTTTAACCACTAACTTTACGTCTAAGCATTTAATACCCATGTCTAGAAGCTTTTTCTTAATTATCATAGGGTCATACTTATCAAGACCAAAAATTAAAGCCTTATAGGGTTTTTCACTTTTAGTGGCGTATGTAAAAAATTCATACGAGCCTGTAAGTACAGAACACAACTTATCAAAATTTTCCTTAGAACGGCAAAATAATTTAAGGCCGATTGAAATTTTTCTTATAGAATAATCAGAAATTTCAAACTTTCTGCATATTTCATGAAGTTCTTCTATTTTACATTTTAATAGGGTAATTGGTGGTATAGAGACTTTAATTGGTTTTTGTACAATTATTTCGTCTTCATCATTATCATCAACAGCTTGTAACGGTAAGAAATAATTCGTTTTGGACGAATTGTTATTGGTTTTTGATTTTTTACTCATTTTGCTAACGCATAATGCGTTATCATCATCTTTGGGTAATGCACGCTTTATGTTGTTTTTATATATTATTTTTTTTTTTGTTTTTTTGTTTTTTTGTTTTTTTTTTGTTTTTATGATCTGTGAACAAATTGTTATTGTTCAAATGAATGTAAAATTATTGTTTTGTTTTAATATACAGGTCTTTTAATTTTGCTTTAAACACTTGTAATAACGAGAATAAACACGTCTTTGCACTTTGAGAGCAGTAGCAGGACTGGGGTTTTTTTTTTTTTTTTTTTTTTTTTTTTTTTATAAACACATAAATGAAAAGCTTTTAAAAATGTCTCCGTATTAAGTGGCCTGTTAAGCTTTTGACTAATTAGCTTATAATCTGTTAATTTCTGATTTAGAACATGGGAATGAAAAAAAAACCTTATAAAAATTAATTTTTTATAAAAAGAAAAATAAAAAGCTTTCATAAATATATATTAAAAAATTGGTAATTCCTTCATAAATAAAACCACAAAAAGAAGAATTTCAAATTAATAAAAGCAGATATAGAGCTTTTATAATTTTATTTATTTTATTATTTATTTATTTCCATTCCAGTACACTTAGAATTTAACTTTCGAGTTATAGTACAGTAGTTTATATCGCTAAAATTAGTACAAATTTTGGTAAAAACAAATCCTAAGAAAAATCGCCAGATTTTTATACCCTGTTTTATTTCATGCAAAATTTAATGTGCTTTCTTTATATATATTTTTTCCTTTTTAATATATTTTCTAATATTTATTTAGAAAATATTCCATTTAGTGAAAATATTCTATTTATTCTAAGATTTTGTTTATTATTTTAATCATTAATTGATTGCTAATATAAGTTGGGTGGTACACTCAGGGAACTTCTGCTTTAAAAATATATAGTTATTTGGGTTGTTATACAGTTTCTTTACTTTTAACATAAATGTCAGTCATTTGTAGAACAAATTAATTTTTTTATTAACCTTGTAGTTAATTAAAAAAAAAACAAACCACATCAAATGACTGTTTTATGAGTTTACATTCATTTATTGTAGTAGTTTTTTGTTATTTAAAACATAAAAAAAACATAAATGTCTGCTTTTTTTTTTTTTTTTAAATTTATTTTCATCGGGATAAACATTTATTGCATTTATAGTAATTAAATGTGCTAAAGTCCCAAAACTTATTTAACAAATTGTGAAAAGCAATCTGATGTAGGCGTGTCCCTATCCGGATTTCATTCCTGCCTAAGGAAATCTTCAGGGGACTTTGTTATTAGAATTTCTAGAGATATTTGTTATGTTAAATCACAAACTCAATGAGCATTTCTTGTCCTCGTCTAGGAGCGAGATTCAAAATTTAAAATATCAAAGAAAAACCAAAACAACAACAAAAAATTGTCACAATTGGCTTTGTCATCTTCCAAATACTACTCTGTTTTTTTGACAGACCTAGCAATGTAGTGACGTTTATTCAAGTAAATCAACAATAGAAAATCACATGTTTTCTATTAGTGTCAGTTACATTTAAATTTGCACAAGCACCTGCATATTTGTTATTTAAATTTATTTTCATCGGGATAAACATTTATTGCATTTATAGTAATTAAATGTGCTAAAGTCCCAAAACTTATTTAACAAATTGTGAAAAGCAATCTGATGTAGGCGTGTCCCTATCCGGAAATAAATGTCTGCTTATTTTTTGACTAACATGTGGTTTATTTTTACTACAATTGTTAGTCATTTTTTGAACATTTAAAAACAAATGACAATGTTAGTTGACTTTACTGAAATGTAAGTCGTCCTTTCTTTAAGTGAAATTTCATTTGTTTTTATCTACATTTGCAGTGGTCTTTACCTACAAAGTATTCTATTTGTTTTAATATTCTTTAGTTTTTTTTTTGGTATAAGGATATGTTCCCAATTGTGGCCTGTTCCCTAAAGTGGACTTTTCGTTTGTTTTTTGTGTTGTTGTTTTATGAATATTTAAAAACTGTCAACTCTCATCGAGTTGAATATCTGCAATCACTATTTTAAAACTATTTTTAAAGTAAATTTTAATTTATATACAAATTTTTGCCGATTTTACTTATGGTGTTTTCTTTTCTGGAAAAAAGTTTTGCATTTTAAAGTACAAACATTTCAAACATTTCACCCTCGCCCCAATAAAATGCTTAATTTTTACAAACAGAATAGAACACAATTTCATCACATACTGCTTTCTTTAAACATACAATATTATTATGGCAGTCCCGGTTCGAATCTCAGCCCACATTTAAGAATTTTTTTTAATAACTATTTTTTTTTATAATTTTTATTATTATTTTGTTTTTTTTTAACGAATTTTAGGTCAAAAATTATTAGATACTTGCAGACAGAAAAAAAAAAAAATATAACATAAAACGAAATGAATAAAACTCCTAAATTAGAATAAAAAAAAATAGTGGTCCAATGACGGTTTGAACCTACGACCTTATGCATCAGAAGCCAGCACACTACCCTTCGGCTAGCAAGTTGAGAGTTTTCTCGCAAACAACTTTATAATATATACAAATAATATTGATAAATCGAAAAAAAACAGGGCAAAAACAACCCCATAAATAATTTGAGGGCGGGCGCTAAAATTGCACTATTTGCCTTTTTTATGGTTACATTTTAAGAAAGAAACACGGCACCCTCTCAGGGTGTTCACCTTATTTGAGAAAAGAACACAACAAAGGAAATTTGAGGGCAAAGCACAAGAAAAATGTGACATTTTTGTCAGAAAAGAAAACGCCATTAATTTTCTAACAATTTTATCTAAAGTTTTTTAACTTAGGTCCACTTTAAAATACATGTTCCCTAATGTGGACCTTTGAGTTCTTCTGAAAATGGTTATATAACTTTTTTAAATAAGTTCCCACAAGAAATTATCTATAGCCGAAAATTACCAAATAGTTGGCCTGCAAGCTAATGTATTTGGATTTGGAATACTTCACTTAGGTTTTTTTTTCTTTTTTATATGGCCCAAATACTAGGTGTAGGGCCGCCTTATTCAATAGATGGTCTAACTTTTCTACTTAAGGATATGTTTGATTAATACTGGTACGTACATTTTTTTTATATTTTCTTTTTTTTTCTAATTTTTGTGAACATTCAGGATTTTTGTGTGCTCCTTGTTGTAGTGCTTTTTCTTAATTTCAATAAAAATTTTGTTAGTGCTTTTAGTATTAATGGACTTTTTTAAATTATCTTCTTTACTTTTTGTGTTTATATTTTTTGGCATTAATTTATTTATTTTTATTTTTTATTTGGTACTCTATTTCACTTTGACAACAAATTATGACGTTAATAAGCAGCCTTTCCGGTTTTTATTGTTTTGCGCAAAAACTAAAGGCAATATGAAAAAAAGTTTTTTATTACAGTCCGTCATTTGTCAGTTAAAAAAAATAAAACACCAACAACAAACAATATGATGATGACAAAAGGGTTTCACAGTTTTTCTCCATTAAAATTATGAGCAATTTTAGATGAATGAAAATCATATATTTTTTTTTTGTCATAAAAGGTCAGGAGGTAATAATAACTGCAAAAGGATGATTTACAAAACCGTGATGAATTTTTAAATTGATATAAATAAATTAAAATAAACAAGTGGAAAAGATTAATTTTCAACTGTGCCGAATATTTGGATACTCTCCATCTCGTTCAACGTTCAACAAAATCTAAAAATTTGATGCATCAGCTTTTCTACCTATTATTTCAAAATTACTTTAGGATGCAGATCATGCAAATAGTATTAACACTGCCTTTTAATTTGATATATTACAATTTTCGAAATATACGATAATATTCCTTATGCATGTATTAAAAGTACACATTTCTCATTTTTCACGATTTTGTTAATAAAAACTCTACAGTGAAAGAAAGATCCACAATTTTCATGTGTGCCTTTAATTTAGTTTATTTAATTTATGAAAAAAGAGTAGCGTAGTTTATTTTATAGTTTTAGGGAAAAAATTCTTAAACTAACAAATGTCCACTTATTTTTATACCTTCAATATATGGAGTCTGTGCCAAATCTCATTCAATACAATTCAGAAAAAAGCATTCAGTTATGTTTAACACATGTTCTCTTATCGATACCAACAACGTTCCAGTTAACTGAAGTGCGATTTAATAAAAACTAATGATTGAAATGGTACTTATTCAATAATGTATTTTTTTTTTATTTTCCCCATAGAAAATACCTACAAAATTAATTAAAAAAAAAAAATTCAACAATTTTGAATTTCTGATTGGATTTTTGGAAAATTTTGATTTGAAAGTGAAGATTCTTTCGCTAAGATTAATTAAGTGGAATATAAATTAACATCGTGTGCTAAAATTTTGCAAATTCGATTAAGGATTTTTTTAATACGAGGGGTACTATTTATATTTCGGGAATAGCAAATACAATTTTAAATGAAAATGGCTTTATTATTTTTAAAATATTCCCCTTGATGATCAATACACTTTTGCATTCGTTCAAACCATTTGTCATAGCAGTTTTTCCATTTCACTTGAGACACCTCCAAAACATGGTTTTCGAACGCTTCAACTGCTTCTTTGGCGCTCGTAAATCGTTGACCACGCAATTTACCTTAGATATTCGGGAACAAGAAGAAGTCGTTGGGTGCCAGTCAGGACTTTACGGAGGATTAGTCATTAATTGGATGTTTTGTGAGAGCTCGCATTGTCATGATGGAGAATGATTCGTCTTCGGCGGTTGCTTTTACGAATTTCTCCAAAGACTTCCGGCAAACAAATGGTCGTGTACCACTCAGAATTGACAGTCCTACATTGCTCAAAAGGAAGAGTGACCACATGACTCATTCTGCCGAAGAAACAGGCTATCATTTGCTTAGCTGTGCTTCTTCCACGAACAACTTTTGTTGGATTTAGCACGTCTTGGAATACCCACACTGTCGATTGCTGTTTTGTTTCCGGCTCAGACGCATATATCCATGATTCTTCATCTGTCACGATTTTATACACGTCTAAGTATTCATGCAAAATCAAATGTATTGAAGTAGAACTAATGTGCAAGGATGCCTCTATCTCACAATATGTCACATGACGATCTCGCGTTATCAGTTCACGCACTGCATCGATGTTTTGTGGCACAACAACCGATTTTGGACGACCTTCACGGAATTCGTCGGCGACCGAACTACGACCACGATTGAATTTACTATACCAGCGATATACTGTAGTTTTTGATGGTGCTTTATCGCCATACAAAGAACTGAGTTCATCGACACATTCTTGTTGAGATAATCGACGTCGAAAGTAGTAAAAAATAATCCAACGAAAACTTTCTCTTGAAATTTTAATTTTTTGCCAAATTAATTTTCTTAACTCACTGTAAACAAAACAAATAGCACTTGTACATCAAAAGGTTGTGAGTATGTTTGTGCTAAAAAATGTCAAACTTTATTATGGTGTTACCAGATTTTAACTATTTACATTAGTGTTGCCAGTTCCCGAAATATAAATAGTACCCCTCGTATTTACAAAAAAAAAAAATAAGTTATTTTTTCAGTGTTTTCTTTAAGCTAGTAGGGCCTATAATTTCCAATGTAATTAAAAAAACCATTTAATACATATTTTTTTCTACGTTTCGACAGTTTGTTGCTGTCAAGGAATTCTTAGAATTATGTTTTCTTACACCACAAAAGTTATAATTTGTTTAATACAATACAAAAAATTAATCAATTTGGCCAAGAAACATCTGGAAAAGGAAAAATAAGTTAAGTTTTCATTTTTATTGCAAGGATATAATACATCCTGCACCCAATCGCAATTAATTGATATGGTTTTAAATGATCGAGGTCCATACTTTAGAAACATATTTCAAGTTATTCGTAATTTATGCAGCTATATAAATTAAAAAGAATTTTTAAGAAAAAATATTGAGTTTTTGTAAAAGTTAAATTAGTATTAAAATTTATTATTCACATTCGTGATCTACGTCCTAAAATCTGTCAGAATTGATAAGACGCATTTTTAGTGTTTAACTGTGTAATTGGGGTATTTTATTCTTCCGATTCATTTTAGTGTGTAACTGTCTAATTGGGGTGTTTTATTATTCTCAATATTTTGTTAATATGAACAAATAAAAAAATCGACTTTTTCCAAATTTATATTTTCAAAAATTATATGGATTTGTTATAACACTTTGGCATCTGTAAATAATGACGTATTAAAAGACTTGCTTTAGCTGTAAGATATAAATCATGATGTGTCCGCTTATTTTGTATTAAATAAAGAAACAACATAAACAATTTTTTGCTATTTTTTTTATTAATAATGAACATCATAAAACACTTTTTACCAGACCCAATTATGTTCGAAAAACACTGTACAAATACAAAGAGATATATGAATAAGTAGTAAGTTTTGAAGATTTTCTGTTAAGGAGTTCTAAATATATCATACAAGTGTTTCGTATCGTTGAAAATCAAATTACCTGTAGCTTCCGAAATTTTTTATAAAAAGTCCCATTAAGCACTCTTTTGTAATATTAATAGGAAGGTAAAAATGTCAGTTCTTATTAAAACATAAATTTTAACTTTTCAATAAAATATTTATTAATAATTCAATAACACAGGCCTACAAAAAAAAATTTTTTGTTTGGTGCCGCTAATTCTATGTTATAATTTGGTTAATTAGTCCGCAAGACGTCATGGTTAGCTGTCAAAATCGCGAAGCTACGTTCAGGTTTGTATCGATCGGTCATAACCTAAAAAATGTATTTTATTATACTTAATGTCATTATAGTCAATTAATTTCTTTGATTAAATGATAACATCGATATGCCGTCGTCGAGAAGGTGTTGTGTAAATAATCCAAATACATTTTGTTATATTTGTGGTGAAAATGTAGTAAAAAAGTTTGTTTTTTTAATAAATTTATTAAATGTTATTTAATTTATTTATCCTTGCGAAATCTCGAAAACTACACGTAGCATTAAAAAAGTAAGTATCAATTTTTTATCAGGGTACCGAACGTACTTGACATCTGTTTTATTTCTAGCGGCACCAAAATCATTGTAGGCCTGTGTAATTTTTTGGATTTAAATAATCTTTTAAGTCATCAATGTAAAATTTATGTCCGAATTTATGTTTTTCTGAAGGCAATCCCACAATTCCCGAAAATAATTTTTTTTTTTTTTGAAAAATGGAATTTCTTACATTTTTGCTGTCATGTCATCATTTGAATCGGGGCTTGGAAGAGACTTGCAAAATAAATTATTTGTATGTTGGAGTATATACAACCGACTTTTGCTACCAACAATATTTTAACAGTGGGTTTAAGTTGATATTTGTCTCAAAAATTTGGCAGCTTTAGAGGCGGCGGGGGGTGATGACAACATCAATTTAGAGAAATTATATGTATGAGTTTTCTATCACTTATATGTATCGATGAGCCCACCTTCGGGGTTCCCATAGCACTTAACCCCACCGAAGAAAAATAATGTATCAGGGCTATGAAACAATATGCTTCAATAAATTCGCCATGTTTGAAGCCCTTCATCTTTCACCACCTTTCAGCTCTCCACTATCCCCTTTCCAAAGAAAGTAACACATTAATTAATAGGCAGAATTTCCAGAGTGTTGCTACTCTTTAAAAAAAAAAATGTTGTTTTTGAATGTAGTTTTTGAGTGGAACAAGATATGACATTAATTTTTTTTTTCTTTTGTTTAATCAAGAATTTATTTAGTTTAATAAGCAATATATAAACCAGGAAATTGGTACCGATTTCGTCAGGCTATTCGAAAAACACTTTACCAAATTTGGAATTTCACATTTTCAAATGTGAATATCTCGGTAGCAATTGGAGATAACCAACACATTCATTGGAGAAAACCCACACGTTTGTTATTCTCTACTAGCAGATTACAAATATGTTCACTTTTTGAAAATCGGATGTGAAACAAAAAGGCGAGCACTCAAAATTTTTTATGCAAAAAGTATCCAACTTATCTGGGAGGTTCAAAATCAAAACTCGATATTACGTCACTTATGCATGTTCCAAATATCATTGCAATCTAAGAAATGGCCGAATTATTTCCAAAAATGTTGTTCTTTATCCCACTGTACTCAGAGAAAAGAGCATCATATTTTGGTAGCTTAAGAGCATCATGTAATGATAACAATGTCTAACAATCATAATATGATCGGATCAATCATATTATGATTCTAAATGACGATGAAATCGTCTTCCGTAATCATAATATGATCAGCCAGAACCATATGTTTGATAATTATAATCATAATATGATAGTTTCGTGCCCGCAATCATGTTCAATCATACTTTTTCTCTGCGTGTTTGCGTCACTACAATAGATGAGATTATGAGTTCTTTTAGTGTTTTTACTTTACTGGTATCCTTTTATTTACGTATACATTGTAAATGTGTTTATTACATAAAGGATGTTTTTAATAGAGGTATAGAACTTTGAAATGCAATAAAACAAAGACGAATTTTTTAAATTGACATGACATTTATTTATTCGAAAGATAATCTTCTGGCATTATAATTTAAATATGACTTCTGGCATGTGACCGCCACTGCTGGCTCGGACGTAATATAATCTGGAGGTCTAATTTTCGATGATTTTTTCCAACATTTGCTGCCGTATATTGGCAATAACGCGGCGAATGTTGTCCTCCAAGTGGTCAATCGTTTCGGGCTTATCGGCGTAGACTAGCGACTTCACATATCCCCACAGAAAATAGTCCAGCGGCGTTAAATCGTGGTCAGTTCACGGGTACGAAAAGTGAAACTATGCTGTCACCAAACGTTTCCTTCACGAGCTGTGCGATTTGTTGATCCCTCTTGATGAAACCCCAGCTCCTACACGTCATGGTTGTTAAATTAATGATCGAAAAAGTCAGTAATCCTGGCTCACCATTGACGGATAGACTTATTGGGGTCTTCTCCTTTGCTACGCTCTACAGCAGCAATGACTTCTTCTGCACGCACTGTACGACGTCTCTGTGGATGCATATTATCATTTAGAATAAACGTGGTGCGAAAACGTTCCATAGTTAATGACCGTAAAATGACGTAGTGCGCGATACGTATTTCGAACATAACCATGATTTTCAAAATAAATTTGCACAATTTGGAAGCGTTGTTCAGGTCACTTGACAGCTGACAAAATGACCACCAGTTAAAAAAGTGTTGTCAACATAAAGTTCTGTACCGGTATTAAAAACACCCTTTATAAGCGATTTTATAATTTCGATTTTTAAAATAGTACCAACCAATTGCAAAAATAGTACTTTTGCGGCACTCATAGTACAAAAAAAAAATTTTAATTTTAAAGGTACGTTAATAGGGGTTTCCAAGTACAATGTATGGTAAAAATTGTACATTAAAAAGCTGCAATAATCTGGCTAACTTTTTTTCTGTTATGAGGGCAGTTGATGTTATATATCCCACATTTATTCGAATTTATATCATTTACATAGTTTTATCACAAATTAAGGGTAAATTAAACAAAACATATTTGCAATTTAAATTTACCCAAAAAAAATGTTATTTATGGACCTTTAATAAACACAGCATACGACAGGATTAAAAAAAAAACACTGCAGTAAGATTAACTTACAAAACCGTAAGCTGATTCTATATTTTTTTGTAACATTTTAGAATTAACTTCTTTATACTTGCCTCATTATCAAAAGAGAGCAACAAAAAATAATACAAAAAAAGGCCAAACAACACTAATATAAGATGATACAGAAAAACTCTAAGGCTAGAATTACTCGAACGTAAATGTAACGCGATGGGTCAGCTGATTCAGTCTGTATATTGAGAAACACATAGTACTGAGTCCTCGACGTAAACAAGTCGTAACGTGACGGTCAATTCTGTTGAAAACTGAATTTCTGACAAAACAGCCGTTACTATACTAAAAGCACAATTAACAAAAACAGAAAATATGACATTACGACCCGTTCCTGTATATGTACGTTCGAGTAACGAGCACTTAAAACAAAAAAAATGTTATTTAAGTAAGCTTCTTTTAAATGAGAGATATAAAAACGTGAAATGCTATTTTTTTTTTTATAAAATATAATCAACCTTTGTCAAAAAAGTATAAGTAATGAAACCCAGTAAAAAAGTGAAATCCAAATAACAGGTTGTAGAACAACTTATAGTGTTTTATAACAGGTTCTAGTTTCTGTTCTACAACCGATTCTTTTTATATGGGGTTTTTTCTATATTTGATATGTTCTTTACCCCAAACTCGAACAGGTTGCTTTGGAACCAGTTCTCGAACCAGTTATAGAACTGGTTCTGGAACAGTGAAACCTAACATTTTGAATCCCAGGAACCTGTTCTAGAATCGGTTCCATGTAATCGCCCAAAGATAAATTTGCCATCCGTACCAAAAAAAGTAGTACTGACAAACCACTACTATCTTTGTAGAACCCACCGTGCAAAAAAATACCAAA
The DNA here is from genome assembly GCA_021234595.1 of Delia radicum. Lineage (NCBI taxonomy): Eukaryota > Metazoa > Arthropoda > Insecta > Diptera > Anthomyiidae > Delia > Delia radicum. The sequence continues at coordinate 125,641,098 of CM037852.1, forward strand.
GGTACATCTACATCTAATATTGTACTAGAAAAATACTATTTGTGTGCAAAGTATGTGTTTTGCCAGTACCACCCGTACAGTTTTTTTATCAATATTGCATCCAATTAGAAGCATTTTTTTAATATTTTATTATATTTCACACATTTAAATGTGATGTATAAGACTATTTAAGACCGAGCTGTATTGCCGCTTTTTAAATGTGTTTTTTTATACATATTTCTTAAAATTAATAAATTATTTTAGAAGCACCAAATTTTTTGCGTAACCAACGTTATGCCAACGGTGGCAAGTTTGCTCAAACCAACGGTTGGCTACTGTTAGTAATCGGGTAAGTGGACAGTACTGTCAATATTGTTATTCCCACGTTCTCACCAATAGTACCCTACGCTTTGCCAACGCTGTGCCGATTGTACTTTTCTGCCTGGGCTGTGGTAGAAGAAGCTCTTCTAGAACAGGTTCAAAGGCAATCTGTTTTTAAAAATTTTGTTCATCAAATTTTCGTTCAGGATATGCTTTAGATCAAATTCAGTACCTAATTTGCAATCCATATCTTTTGAAAATCTGTTATTTAAGTTAGAAATTTAGCTGCTTGGTTTGCTGCTTTTAATTCAATTTTTTGTTGGGACTTAGTTTTTATTGTTGTTTACATTACTTCTCTTTAAAGTTTACAAATAAAAATTTCATTTTTTTCTCCATTATTTTTTAATTTTTACCTTGTCCTTTTACTTTTATTCTGACTTTCTGTATATGAGATTTTTTTTCAGTTTATTTATTTTTTAGTTTTTCAAAGTATAAGTGTAATGAAAGGCCAGCTTAAAGGCTTTAGAAGTGCAATGGCAACACATTAATACAAAAACATTTGCCATAGCAGTACGCTTGAAATGTGCACACTTACAACATGAGTCGTTTCAATAAATACACAAAAAAGTTTTTGTAGTATATGTCATATATTATTTTAACTGAAAGTTTAGCTCAGATTACTTAACCCTTTACTGCATGCAACTCCCGATCTAAGTTAAAGTTGCATATTTTAATAGTAAATGAAATATAAAAAGACACCTAATTTAACGTTTTAAAAATGTTCAAACGATTTTGAATGTTCCAACGATTTAAATCGTGAATACTAAATGTATTCAAAATTTTGGATGAGGAACAAATGGATATGAAATTCCATATACTTCCATATTTGCCCATATATGGAACTCATTGGCGAATATAAAGTAACTTATACTTCCATATATGTCCATATATTGCAAATATGAAGTCACTTAAACCTCTATATATGATTACTTTTTAAATATATTAAAACGCATATTCTTTCGTATATGCCTATTTATATTTTCATAAATGTTCATATACGCAACCATATATGATCATATTTTCACATATATAAACATTTTTAACCGGGTATGAACAATTTTATATGACTAATGAAAAAGTCATTCAAAATAGTTTCATAGAAATAATGAAGCTTTTTTGTGCGGCTTAAGAAATTTTTCATTCACAATGTGAATAAAACTTCATTAGTTTAGGGAAAAATTGCATTTAAACTCGTCCAAGAAAATTCTCTCTGTATAGCTTTTCGGGAAGAAGTACAACAATCTAGGTGAAGAAAATTCTCTCTATGTAGCTTCTCAGGTTTTGAGAGTTATAAAAAACAGGCATAAAATTAAATTAAAGAAAGAACTCTTGTAAGTTTAAAGTAAATGGTCATTAAAGACTTTCCAACGATAAACTTAATACTTCATAGTTTTTAAGTATGGTCTACCTAACTCGTCCATCGTTTGTCTTAATTCAAAAAACATTGAGAAGTAAGAGGCATCTAAAGTCACTTTCAACAGGTGTCAACAATTTTTTAAATAACTCATGACATCTAAAATTAACCACTTCATTTCAGCTACCTGTTCTTATTTCACCCAAACTTCTTCCAAATCTAAGACAGCTAATTCTAATGGATCTTGAAATTCGCTTTTCAAAATATGGAAAATATTCGAAAATTTCAAAAAGTGGTCGTATCTTGAACTACAAGAATATTTGATACCTCGTTTTAGAGCTACTTAAATTGTGGTTTGACTAATTACTACAAAAAAGCTGTAATTCGAAAAGCTGCAATTCAAAAAAACTGACTTTTTTAAATTTAAAAAAAAAATATATGTTAATTATAAATTCCTTCACTACACCATTTCAAAATCCCTATGTGGTACTCTCACGGTATCATGCGATATGAATAAAAATATTAAAAATTTAAATTGAAAAACCGATAGCTCAGCAGCATGCAGAAGTACCATATCGCTCATTTACTTCAAGACTGACATAAGTCAAAAAATGCGATTTTTGAGTTAATGATGCAGATGAGTTATATCATGCTTTCTATTGTGTAAAAATTTCATATTAATATCATGAATACTTTTCGAGATGGATAATATATTTTATTTTTTCTTTAAAGTGGGTGCAAAAAGTATATACTTCATGGAGAAACTGTGCTGCTAATGGGTCTCTCGATAATTAGCGAATTCGCACACAACTCTCACTAAGAGAAAAATACATTAAAAACCCTTATTTATAAAAAACATTACCAAATAAATAGGGAAAGGGTCGTGCGAGGCAGCTATGTATTGAAAAGTTTAAACTCGTTTTCTGCAAAATCGTGTTTTTTGAGTTATGTCACTCTTGCAGTAAATAAGCGATATATTAACTAGTATAAAGTAATAATATACATATAATTAACATAAATTTTTTAAAACTGTTGGAAAATCAGGTTTTTGACGTACAGCTGCACAGTGGGATAAATCACAAAATTTGTGGAAATAATTCGGCCATTTGTTAACTTGTGGTCCGATTGCAATGAAATTTGGAACATGCATAAAATGGAGTTTAAGTTTTGATTTTGAACCTTCCAGACCCTTTGGGGGCGGCAAAATGGCTGCCCAAAGTTGGGTACTTTTTTCATAAAAAATTTTGAGTGATTGCCATTTTTTTTGTTTTTCATCCGATTTTCAAAAAATTAACATATTAGTAATCCCCTTGTAAAGATGAACAAAAAACATGCTTACATGTGTGGGTTACCTCCAATAGTTTCCGAGATATTCCGATTTGAAAATGTGAAATTCCAAATTTTGTCCGACTCAGGTCCAAAGTTTTTCGAATATCGGGAGAAAATTGGGACCAATATTCGTTTTAAAATAACGGTTATTTAGCCAATAAAATTCTTGATTGAATAAAAAAAAAATAGTTCAATATCTTGTTTCAGTCAAAAATTACATTAGTTTAAAGTAGAAATTAAAAAAAAAGTAAGTTTTGGCGATATTTTCCCCAAAAAGCACCAAACTTCTTATCGCTCCAGACAAATATTTTTCTTCTGAACATATAAAGTATGTATACTTTTCTGGAAGGTCATTTTATATAAATGCGAGTTGTGGTAAAAAACATTTTGATCTGTAAATACTTTTCCCCCCATCCGCTTCCAAAGTTACCATATTTTTGAGGTAAATATCAACTTTAACTCACAGTTAAAATTTGTGCACGCCTCCAATTGGGTAGTGGAAACCGGTTTTAGATACTCCAACAGATACATAATGTTGTGCGTAAGGCATTTCCAATCCCCGCTTTAAATGACGACATGGCAGCAAAAAACGAAAAAAATCCCATTTTTGGAATTTTTTTTTATTTTTAGGAATTGTGGGATTGTTTTCAGAAAATCATAATTTCTGAAATTTGTTTCGATTTGTTGACCTTAAAGTCTAGTTAAATCCAAAAAATCATTGGATTTAACTGAAATTTTTACCTTCATATTTGGATTACCCAAGTTTTTGTTTTACCAAGATGGCTAAATTCAACCTTTTAAAAAAAAAAACGCAATCTACAGGTAATTTTCTTTTCAACGATACCAAACACTGGTATGTTATGTTCATAACTTCTAAACAGAAAATCTTCAAATGTTAGCCCTTATTCATATATTTCTTCTAATGTGTCCTCGTATTCACATCTTACATAATTGGGTCAGGTAAAAAGGGTTTTATGATGTTCTTCATTAACGAAAAAAAAGACAAACAAATTAAGTTGTTTCTTTATTTAATACAAAATAATCGGACACATCATTATTTATATCTAACAGATAAAGCAAATCTTTTAATTCTTCATTATTTACAGATGCCAATGTGATATAAGAAATCCATCGTTTTCTCATTGAAATAGCATTGCTTTGTTAATCTAGTTATAACTTTCATTACCACATCGCTGTCTCCATAGTAACTATGGTTACTATGCTAATTAAAGTTAAACTACTTAAATATTTGTTTCAATTCACTTTTTTCAATTTGATTCAACGTATATTACCAGTGCAGAAAAGAATTACGATATAAGTGGTTATATAAGTACATATTTGGTAATGACAAGTACTTACAATTGTCATTACAAATTTCATTACTTTTATATGGGAATGTCGCGCAAAATAATGACATATCATTTCTAAACACAATACGAAAAATCAGAAAATATATGCGTAATATTATGGACAAAAATAATGAATCTGAAAATTTATTTTCAAAAAAATTATTCGAACATAGAATTCCAGGTTGTCAATCAACCGCTTTATCATCTGAGATATATTGACATGTTATACTTGATAGGTACCCAGTGTATAAATTTTACCATATAAGTGGTTATATATCTACATATTTGGAAATGGCAAGTACTTACAATTGTCAGTGCAATTCTCATTACTTTTATTACTAAACTCCTTACGAAAAATCAAAAAATATGTGGTTACCTATATGCTTACTATTATGGATTCCCGATTGCAATCAACCGCTCTACAATCTGTGCTATCTTGACATGTTAGTAATGATAGAAATATGTGATTACTAGTATGGAGAAAACAAATGAGTCTACAAATAAATTTTCGAAAAACTAAATTTAATAAAAAATATTTTTTTATTTAAAAATTATTTTTATAAATACAATGTGCCCTCATGGGATTTTAGCCACTCCTCCAGGTTTTCGTCGGCACGTTATACTTGACAGGTAAAAATATAACAAACAATTTTTATATACAAAATTACTTTCCAGGTTACAAAAAAACCAAAGTATGTAATTACATATATTCTTACTGGAGCTGGAAAAATAATGTATATAAAAATATATTTTGAAAATTTAAATTTAAAAATAATTAATGATGGGTAACGATTTATTTTTTGTATTGAAAAAAAATGGGAAAATTAACTTGTTATTAGTAAGTCCTTATTATGTGTATTAAAGTAATGCAGAGATTAAGCTGGAGTCATTACTGGTAGGGAGAAAAGTAATACCGTTTTTATATTGGGTAAACACATAAATGACTTGCTTGCACAAAATGTCATTACTTTCCAGCTTACAAAAATCATAAATAAGTACTTATAAATGTAATTATTCGAGTTGAAAAAAATATAGTTTAGAAATTGATTTTCAAAAAATATTTACTCATTGCTTTATATTTCAAATAATGATACAAAATAAGTTACGCATTATTTTTTTTGTATTAAAATAATGGGAAAACTAATTATTATTATGTCATTATATATATGTTTTAAAGTAATGCAGAGAGTAAGCTGATATTATTACTAGTAGTACACTTAGGAAATTATGTTGGTAAAGACGACTGCAATTGTAGTCAAAAACAAATGAAATTTCATTTAAAAAAAGGACGACTTACATTTCATTAAATTCAACTAACATTGTCATTTGTTTTTTAATGTTCAAAAAATGACTAACATTGTAGTAAAAATGAACCACATGGTAGTAAAAAATAAACCAAAAATTTTTTTTTTATTTTTTTAAATAACAAAAAACAACTGTAAAAAATGAATGTAAAATCATAAAACAGTCATTTGATGTGAGTTGTTTTTTTAAATGAACTACAATGTTAGTTAAAAATTTAATTTGTTCTACAAATGACTTACATTTACATTAAAAATAATGAAACTGTATTACAACCCAAACAACTACATATTTTTAAAGCAGAAGTTCCCTGAGTGTAGGAACAATAATGATATGTTATCATCGGGGTTATTTTGAAAAATTTTAAAAACCTGTTTTTTGAAATGCAGCCTTTTAAACCGCAGATTTTCAAAAAAAAAATGCATTTTACCCTCAAAAATCCTTTTTGTTCTTATTTTATTTAAAGCGCGACAATGGTTTTTAAAATGGGGGTAACAATGAAACATGATGCTTTAACCGTTAAAAAGATATGGGCGATTATGTAGTACAACTTTTATGAAATCTTAAATTTTTAAATCGCTTTCTTTCCACACCAAGCTTGGTTAAAAATGAATGCGGCCTAGGTAGAAAAAATCGATATTCAGCTCTCGGTCTATATCAGTAAAATTAAGACAGAAATATAGACGAAAATTTTGACTGGACTCATCAATTTAACTTAGTCCCCGTACAAAAAGCTTCACTTTTCTCATTCCATAGTTTTGTATGTTTAAATATTAATTGACCAGTTAACCGTTTAATTTGTATCTATCAGTTGATAAAAAAAAAAAAAACTTTAAAATTACACAATTTAAAACCACAGTGTCACAGTGATTTGTCATTGCAACATATGCATGTGATATATGTTTTAAAGTAGCTATGCTTGAGTGACTTTAGTTGCCATATTTTTTTCCCCTAAATACCATTGATATTTTAAAATAGCTCCCCCATAGATATTTTTATTTTGTAACACTTTCTATTCAACACATTTTTTGAAACAAACAAAATTGTTTTCTTTTAATCTTAGGGGATTTATGTGTTTAAGGATAAATACCAACATACAAACAAATACATACAACATATTTGCAAATGTAGAACCAACGCGTGTTTTAGTATTTGAAAAAACAATTTCAATATTTGCAAAAAAACTTAGAATTTGTTATCGTTTTCACCAACTAACAAGGAAACTACACTGTGGTGAATTCGCAGATTTTAATGAAACTTGCATATGTTGTTGACGACAAAAAAATATTAGACACGTATTATTTTAGGTGCACAATCGCACGTTTATTGGTTAAAAGTGAGATAAACATTTTACAACATTTTTGTATGAAAACGTATTAAAAATTTAAAAAAATCGGATTTTTTTTTTTTGAAAATGATAAAATCTGTTCAAAAAGTGTCGGCAAAGCATTGGGTAAACAAAATTTCCAAAGTTGTCAAAAAGTTGTTAAAATCATAAAATATCTGGTCTAACCTGGGATTGTAACCCTGGCCGCCAGATTGACAGCCGTTAGCTGTACCCTCTGTGCTAACAAGATATATAATATTTGATAGCTTAAAACGTAAATAAATTATAACTGCTGGGTAACCATTGGTTGGTCAAATATGCTACCATTGGCATAAGGTTTGCTGGAAACAACTTGCCAACCCTGGAAAAACAAAAAAAGTTGATCTTAAAAGAGCATTCCCAAAAACAAAAAAAATTAATTTTATATTAAAAAATAGTAAAAAGTACAAAAAACACAAAAAAGTTATGCCTGAAACCGGGATTGAACCCGGAATTTATATAAAACAAATGCTCTTCTGTTGTCAATTTCTGACTGGTTCGCACTGGTAAAACACTTTTTCCCAATATTGGCATAGTGGTCTCAGCCGATTCTTTGCCAATGTTTTTTTAGACCACCGAAATTATTGTAAAAATAATACTGGCAAAACGCTTTCTGTAAACTCTGGTAAGGCATGTCAAACCAGGGTAATAGTATATAATTTGTAATTATATGATTATTAATTAATAAAATAAAAAAAAAACTACTCAAGAATTAAAGCCTATTAAAAAAATTATGCGGGATGCAAATTATTAGTTTAAGGGAAACTCTGATGACCTTAAAAGAGAAAAATCTAAATTTTCCAATTTCAAACCTCAATAACTTCAGAAATAGTCGTCATATTGGCGTCGTATTGCCGTGAAATAAAATTTCTTGGATAAGTCTTTAAAATACCTTCAATTTGATACCCATTGGGATTTTGTGAAATTTCCATAATTGCTGGCCAAATATAATGCGAACAAAATGAAAAAAATTCAAAACAAAACAAATGATTTTGTTTTGAATTTTCAATTTATTTACAATATTTCTCTAGAAGTGTCAGGAGCAAGATTGGTATCAGGTATTTGAAAGACATTTCACTCCAATACGATGCCAGTTCTGAAGGTATTGAAGTATGAATTCAAAGTGAACCTTAAACTAATAAGTTTTAACCCCAATATTTTTTTTTAGTAGTCTAGAACTCTTTTGTAGTGATTTATATGCACAAGAGAAAATAACCACTCTTGACAAAATCTGAAAAAAATCTCCAAAAATCTTTTGGGCTATAATTATTTATATTCCGCTTCAAGAGGTGTAAAAATCAAATAAATTGGAAATATTGCAACGCCCTTAATGCACATGTTTTATATACCAGGTAGTCTTTAAAATACCTTTCATATGATACCCAATTTTCCTATAGTTTTATAACTTGTATAAGAAAAGTATTTTAAAAACTTCAGATTGGGTAATTTTTGACCCAACATTTTAACACCTAAACGTGAGATTGCGCACCTAAAAAAAATACTTGTCTAATATTTTTTTGTCCCTCATAACATATACAAGTTCCAGTCGAATCTGTGAATACACTACTGTGTAGTTTCCTTGTAAGTATGTTAGTTTTTCTATATTTATTTTTGTTTCAAACTAAAGCTTTTACAAATAATGGGTGTTTATTTGTACGTTTCCTAAAACAAAACGAATACCTTGCAACACTTACTAATAAGTACGTATGCATATGTTCTCGTGTACGAGTACCTTTCTCTGAACTATCCATAGAGTGTTGCATACATGCAATTATTGGTTTTTGTGTTGTTGTTGTATGTTGGTTTTCTAGTCATATATTAAAGTTGACACGTTTAGATTTTAACCCATATAATAACATGATATATTTATGTTTGTTTGCTTTTCAAAAGGACCCTCTCAACTAAAACTAAACTACTACAGTCACACTTAAACCTTTTTCTTTGCTAAATACTTTTAGACATAAAACAAACCAAAATTTTATATATAGAGAGATTAGGTATGCCCTAAAAAAGACTAGAATTTTGTAGCTCCAAGGCTTTGTTTCAATAGAACTCAGTAATGGTCAGTGCAAATTTTAGCCAAATTGGTAAACATTTAGAGGTCGCTATAAATTAAAAATTTTTCAAGGTTTCGCCGATATTTAACGGAAATTTAAATTATAAAATAAAAGTTTTTCAACAGACTTCTAATAAAACTTTTTTAAAGCGTTTTTGTCCTCCTAACCCCAAATCTGAAGTCAAAAAATTAAAGTTTAGCCACCCTACCGAAATATAGGCCTTGTGTACTTAGAACAAATTTGGTTCAAAACTTTAGCCTATTTCTCATGTATTTCTGGATGCACTTAATGAATTTCCAAATTTGACTCCTCGTTTTGTTTATTGGAGTGCATTTTATAAAAATGCTTTTAATATGTGCATTTTTTTAGTTAATCGGCATTTTGTAAGCATCATTCCAAAAAATATGATTTTCGAAACCTCTCTAGGGCCCCAAAATACCCTTGCGCATTTCCCGACATATTTTTACTCAAACGTGATTTAGCCTACATAAAGGCGTCTCCGCAATATTGACCAATAAACAATTTTCGCTCGGGAAAGAGGGTTACAAAGAAATGGGCCGCAACTCGGAAAGACGAGCATGTGAAATATCATTGAAAGGCCAAACTACTTTAAAAAAGATTAAACATATCCGCAATAGACGCACTTAAATTAACTTTATTTTTACTTAATTTTATTCTTTTTAATGCTGCCTTCAAATTATGGAGATTAATGGATCTATTTAAATTTTCATGAATTTAGAGCTAGTTACACACGTATATTTTTAAGAAAGGAAAAAGAGAAAGAATCGTAATATATACTTTTATTTTTTCATACAAGCGTGGGCCAGGCTATTGTGGTGGTTCACTTTATTTATCATATATGGAGAATTTTATACTTATTACACTGATAATAATACATGCGTAAAATTAAGAAAAAATTTCAAAATAACCAAATTTTTGTAAAATAAACGAAAATTTGTGCATTTTACGAAATTTTTTGTAGTTTTGACAATAATTTTGTATTTTTATGCATAGATTATTATGAGTGTACAAAATGTTTTCAATTATTCCAGAAAACTATATCGAAAACTCTGAAATGCTTTCTTCTATTTTTAATAACAATTTTTGTGGCCACAAATATCGATTGCGTATAGCAAAAAAAAAATGAAGGAAACAAGTAAATGAAACAAAAAAAAAAAAAAACTATGGAAAAATTATAAGAGAGGAGAAAGCAATATTTTACGAGTTGAAAAACTTTTAAAATGTGAAAAGGAAATTGCGTGGTGAAATACATTTTTGAAGTGAAAATCAATTTTTTTGGTGAAAATTTTTTTTACGTGAAATAAAAATTTTAGGTGAATTTAAAAAATATTTCTCCTTTAAGGGCCTAAAGAAAAAAATATGACATAAGGAAATGTTCGCTTATGTGGACCTGCACCTGATTTTTGAGCTATGTAAAAAAAAAACCATTCTTAATACAAATACAGCAGTTTATATGCCAACCCTTTGGTAATTTTTTATCTATAAATGATTTTCTTTGGTGAACTTATATAAAAAAGTTATGCATGTTAGAACCAACGCTAAAATTTCATATTAGCGAACATATTCGCTAAAGTAGAGTTATAGTAAAAAGCTCGCTTAGATCGTATAAACATTTTAGACAATTATGTAAAAGCGACAAAATCAAATTGTGAGTGAATGAACAATTATTTAAATTTTGTTCACTAAAACGTTTTATGTGTCATATAAAGTTGATTTAGGGGTTAAAATACCCATTAAAATAGTAAAATCCAAATAACAGGTTGCAGAACAATTTGTACAGTATTATAATAGATGCTTTACCTCCAAACAAGAACAGGTTGCTTTAGAACCGGTTCTAGAACCAGTTGTAGAACTAGTTTTGGGAAATTCAAACCTTACATTTGGACTTACAGGAACTTGTTATAGAACCGGTTTCATTCAACCGGTGTTAAAAGAAGCTGTTCTGGAATAGATTCCGAGGTAACCAATTCTAAACAATTTTTCTGGGTATGTAAAAGCAACAGTATGCTGCATTTACTTTTTGTTTTTGTGAACCATCCAGTTCAGAAAAGTGCAATCGGCACAGTACTGGCAAAGCGTCGGCGACGGTTACCCCATTCAGAAAAGTGCAATCGGCGCAGTACTGGCAAAGCGTCGATGACGGTCAACAATCTTGAGAGTGTTTTTCTGTTAACCGATTGATAACAGTGGCCAACCGATGGTTACCACCGTTGCCATGGCGTTGGAAATTCAAAAAAATTTGTGTTATCCAAATAACTTAAATTTAATTAATTTTGTGAAATGTTTATAAAAGACGCTCCTATTAAAACCAACAACCACGTGAGGTGTATGTTTTTTAAGTTAATAATTGCTGATTGAAAGAGTAAAATATAAATAAATAATTTTAAAAAAATGAATAGGGGCAGTGAATTTTGTGGGATATACTAGCAATACACTTGCTCTGCATAGAAATATATAGTACAATAATAGTTGTAACTTTGGTCATTTCGAACGTGGTGGGTTTTACAAAAATAACTGGGGTTTACCAGTACTATTTTTTTTTTTTGTACGGTTGCAATATCTACATGGGATGTTGAAAACTTTTCCAAAATATACAAAATTAGTTAAACTTATGTGTACAACAAGTAAAAAAGGCTCAAACTTTGGAACCCATCGAAAAAAAGTTTAAATAATAAAATTCATACACTTAAAGTATCATAAGTGTGTGTCCTATTCCCCGATTCAAGTTTTTAAGTTTAAAAAAAATTAGAAACACTAAAATTAATGTTTTAGATGTAATGAAAGTTACATCAATTAATAGATCTCATTGTAAGTATTGCATGTCAAAACATATATTACAACCCCAAAAAATATTACACAGTAATATATATTTTTTTTAGTGTATATTAGAAGTTAAAAACAAAACCGCGATTTTTTTGAAAAACACACATTTTTCGCCGGTTTTAAGATACTTAATTGGCCTTTATAGTTACATATTTAAAGGAATTCTTATAAAAACTTTTAAATTCGCCAAACAAAACTGCTAATGTTTAAAATTTTGTTTGCTCCATAAAATGTTAAGCTCCTTTTCGAACTCAGGATTAAGCTAATTAAAAGCTTTCATATGATGTACATTTTGATGGAATTGATTCAGCGTTTTAGTTTCCGCAAATTGAAATGTATTTGGAAATAGCTGGAAATTTAGAAATAATTTTTTAATATATTATTAATTTAGATATATTATTTATATAAAAAAAAATATGAAAACTAATTAATTTTCGCCAAATTTTACAAAGTTTTTGCTTTAAAAAAAAATGTTCAATAGCTGTCTGATTTGAGGGTTAAGCTTACTAAGACAATTTTATGAAATTCTAAAATCTTATATTGCTGACCGACATTTTCGAGTCAAACATGATAACGAATACTCAGATATAAAAGCCATTTTAGCTGGAGTACCGCAAGGAAGCGTACTTGGACCAATTTTGTATCTCCTGTACACGAGAGACTTGCCAACATCTCAATCGACAACGTTAGCGACTTTTGCGGATGATACTGCTGTTTTAACCACTGGAAAAACAGTAGACGAAGTAACAAATAAAATCCAAACGTCTGTTACAGCCATTGCATTATGGCTGAAACAATGGAGAATGAAAATAAACGAAAGTAAAACTATCCATATGTACTTCACTAATAGAGAAATTCTATATTTACCAGTTTTTATAAACAATATCCAAGTCCCTTTTTTTAATAAGGCAAAGTACCTTGGCATGACTCTGGATACTAAATTAAAGTGGAAAGTCTATACACGAACAATGTCTATACACGAACAATGTCTATACACGAACAATGTTATTACTTAAAAATGTTTTATTTTTGATTTGAATTAGTTCAATTCTTCCAATTTTGGTTTTTTACTTCTCATCGAGTAAATATAACAATACGGGTAAAGCGTTGATCTTTTTCCTTCAAAATTTGGGTAGAATAATTCTAGCCCTTCTACATTGGTTCTCTGATGATTTTCGGTGACGCGAAATGAAACATGTAAGGACCTGTCAGTAGATAAAGTCTGCTATAAGAAAGCGGGCAAAAACTTTTTTGAGTAATAAATAAATATTGCACGGTTTTTTGTTTAACAAAAAACAAATGATCTTGAACTCGAATAATCTTGCTCACATCATAATGGAAAGAGCATGTTAAAATGAAAGTAACTGAAATGAAGTTAAAGTATCGACAACTTTATTGGCTACTTGGGCAAAATTCACAACTGTCCATTTTCAACAAATTGCTGGTTTACAATCAAGTTATCAAGCCTATTTGGACGTATGGATGCCAGCTTTGGGGCTGCACCAAGGGAAGCTACATTCAACTTATTCAAACTATTCAAAACAAATTCTTACGCACAATTACTAACGCTCCATGGAATGTACGCAATGAGGACCTTCACAGGGATCTTAAGGTAAACACTGTCAGAGAAGAAATTATAATCCAAGCACAAAAACATGCAAGAAGCCTTCAGCACCACACAAATTTGGATCTCAACAACATCTACGAAGCTCAGGCTACAGGTCGAAGACTCCATAGGTTATTACCCATGGACTTGGCTAGACAATAAAATGCAATTTATCAACTATAAAGTGTAGCAAGTGTGCTATGACTTACAAACTGTTTTTATAATAATTTCGTTAGAAAAATATTACTTAATGAGTAATCTTGTACTCAGTTGTAATTATTAAATAAAGGTTAAAAAAAAAAAAAAATAAAAAAAAACAAAGCCTACTAAGAAACTGAGTTCACAAAAAGTTAGTCGATTTAAATATGATATGATTTCTTTGATCTTCTTTTATTTCATTATTCTTAGTTTAAATGAGCTTAAGATCATTTATTTATTAATTACTTTACATATTTTATTAACAGAGAACTTTTAAATGATTTATCGTATTTTAGTGTGTTTTTTTGTTGACTATATAAGACATTTGGCTTCCATTGAAGATATCTACCATAAAAATCAAATTATCAACAACAATATTTGTCATCTGTTTCCCTTTCATACCTCATGTGTTTTCTTAAATTTATGTACTACACTGAAATGCTGTGACGAGTTTGACCGTTAAATTCAGCTTTAATAGTTTTGTGGATAAAATACACAATCTAATTTAGCCAGATAGAAAAGAAAAAAAAGTGTTTTGAAATGGATGAAGATTTGAATTTTTGGCTTCTGCGGATCTTAAGTATGCTACTTCATATAATTTCTAACTCTGATCTAGTGAAAAACTGGACTTTTGGCAGCCTTCTCTAATTATGTGCCACAGTGCGACAGCAAAATCGGAAAATTTCCACAAATCACCGATATAAAAGTATTTATGTAGAGAATACAGCTTTCAAGTCTCTTTACTTTATTTAATAATGGTTTGGATCCGAAAACTAAAAGCATAAGTAAAATTATTTAAATAAATAACTGAAAATAATTTTTTTTAATTTTTTCGACATTTAATTGGCTGTAAGTTTCATAGATGAAGACCTGGAACTCTAAAAATTAGCGTATCCTAGATTTTAAGTATAGACTACGTAATTTTTCTCAATTAAAAAAACTTGAGAAACAAGAAGCAGTTTTATCCGACGTTGAACATTTTTTAAATGCCTCATATACCTCAAAAAGTACATCATACATTTGGACATTTTGCTGAAAATGCCTCATATTAGATTTCATATATTTAGGTGTATTACTTTTAAAGTTTATGTATAAATTTGTAATATGAATAGTTTGTCTGATTACAGTTGCAATCACGATGGTAGCACTAAATGTGTCATATTCTCAAACATACTAAATAATAGCGTCTACAAATTGCACAGGTTTGCTTTTGTTCGAGTAAACGAGTAACTCAATTTTGATGTTTTGAACTTAATCGAGTATGGATTTAAAATTACTCGAGGAACTCGAATAATTTCAATAAGTTTATATTATTAAGTTTTCCTTAAAAGTACACACGCAATAACACACAAAATAAATGCAAAATGTTATTAATTTAAATTTAAAATTAAAACAAACAATCTAAAATAGTTTATTATTGTAGTGTTTTACTTTTTAAAGAGTTTTTTTTTTCTTTATAAATTTTAGCATTTTTTTGCAAATAGCAAAATAATATGGAGTAGCAGTCTATTGGGGTTAGATTAGATTAGATCAGTAGGCACTATGCACCGCGACCTATGTAGGTCTTTTGTGCTGCCTAAAGTTACCTACAGATTCAAGCTACCTATAAAGCCAATTATCCTATTAGCCAAAATGTTCGCGATGTCGGAAGGCGAAATGAAGCGATCACCTAGAAACCTAAGTCTCCTATCACAAAGCCTGGGACATTCGCAGAGAACATGCTCCGAGGTCTCAGACACCATCTCACAAAACCTACACATATCCATGTCCGATTGACCCTTCTTGTGCAGATGGTATCTGAGATTACAGTGTCCAGTTCAGTACGACCTCAACCCACCCCCCCCCCCCCCCCCACCCTTTCAAACACCAAGAGTCGCCTCGACCCCCTACTGGAAAAATAGATCAATCTTTTAGCCTGGTGTTGACCAGGAGAGTTTTCCCAGTAACCAGAGAATTCAGACTCTCTCCATGCCCTGAGCCTTTCCCTAACATACCCCGCAGGTATTCCACAGAATGGTTCAGGATCAATAAAGGGCCTTCGGGCCCCGCGGTGGGCAAGACAATCTGCCCTCTCGTTGCCCTCATTCCCCTCATGACCAGGAATCCACCCCAAGGTTAGAGAGTTGCCCCTACCGAGCCTATTGAGAGTCTGAATGCATTTCATGACCAACCCGGACGACACCTAATAAGCCATTAAGGCCCTCAGTGCAGACACAGATGACCCAAATCTCCGCCTGAAAAATGGACGGATATTATCCCATAGGTAAAGCACGCTGGAAGCTTGGTCCAAAGAAGCCCGCACCCGTGTTCCCATTCGACTGCTTAGAGCCATCAGTGAACCACACCTGAGAACCATCTTCCGGTTCCCTAGATTGATTGGTCCATATGTCTCTGTCAAGCAATAACACATCAAAATATCTATCAAAGATCCACTCCGGTGACACTCTGTCCGCAACCTTAGAAATCAGGTCATCTATTAGGATTCGCGCAATCCTCATGTAACCCCTTAGGTCGCCCCCCTCATGCCGCCGAATTCATTTAGTCTAGAGGAACCCATACTGGCAACCTCCATTACAGAAATATGCAATGGCGGGATCCCCAGCATAACCCCCAAGGCATCCGTCGGGCAAGTTCCGCCGGCCCCTGCAAGGCCAACACACGCAAGACGGTAGATTCTCTTAAGAGCATCCCTTGCCTTACTCTGCTCAACTTTTGGCCACCATGCAAGGGCAGCATAGGTGATCATCGGTTTAAGAATAGTTTTGAACGACCAGTAGACCATTTGTGGCCTTTGGCCCCATGTCTATTAGGGTTGAAAGACGGCCTTGATTTCGCTTGATTTACAAGAACTCTTAATGCTCGTCAAGAATCAGGAAAAAATATGTTTTGTTAAGATTTTGTAAAGAAACCCTTAAATTTTTTTTTTTCAAAGTTTTCTTTAAACAAAGTTTTGTAAAAGCAAATTAAGATTTAATTGAAATATTATTGTTAGTGCATTTGTTTGTAAATCTATCATAGCTTATACTTATATATATTGATCATTATGGCAAGGAATATGAAGAAAATTCATGTTTTTTCCAGACGATCTAAAGCTGATATTTTGCCAAAAAAAAAAAAAAAACATGTTTGACTTTTTTGACATATTGTGTGCATATTTTTATTTTTTTTAAATATTTTAGTTTGTTAAAAAAAATAATATTTGATTACATTTTTATATTTAGATTTAAGCAAAATCATTTTTACATTTTAAGATTTTAAAATTTTGCTGAAACGAAGAAAAGAGTAAGATTCTGCTGTTATTGCAAAGATACATAGTGGCCAGACTAAATTTTTTTTTAAAGTAATTTTTTTGTTTTTAGGGTTTGGTATTTGCAAAAAAGTCTGCTTTAGAGTGCATATTTTCTGATGCATATTTTGAATTTTTAGCTGCATTTTATAAGCCCCTATTATAATTTTGCAGTTGCATGAAATTCATTGACAACATTAAACAGCAGATTTAAAACAGAAACCCGTATCAACATTAGTTGACAAGTGTATACGCTTACAAATGCGGTTGTCCCTACCGACTCTGTGTTCTGAATGTAATGAAATATCAAATACTTATAAAAAATCTTGGCCTCCCAAAACCGAGTTATGGAGTTAGTTTTTATTTCAGGAGTTTTGCTATTACCAAAGTGTACCTGAAAATTAGAAACCATTATTGGTATAAATCTGTCACTCTTTTGTTTTTAATTTTTTCTTCTTTGGACAATATTGATATGAAATAATTTTTGCGAATAAAATAGGGTTGTATTTTATAAAAGATTGCAGAAATATATAAATTTTCTTTCTAGTTTTTGTAATACCTTCACAATTCGAGTTTAAATCTGAAAAATAGGCAATGCAGTTGTTTCATTGGCATCACCCAAATCTTCAGTTGTCTGCAATAGACACATGTAAATGGCTTAAATCAAACCCTCACATTACATACAACAGACAAAATAAACTCTATGAGAATATTTTTGTCTGCCTTAGTGTAAAGACTGCCTGATCTGGCAACCGTAAGTATAAAATCAAACTATTTGAAAAACAACAATTTTACATGTCGATATACTTTGTATGTCAGTACATGTGTTTGTTGTATTAGAATTTGTAAAAACAACATATTTCCCAACTAACATTTTTTGCTGAGAAGACCCGTGGTATGCCAATTGTTCAAAAATTATTTAATTTTTGTATTAAAAATACAAAAATTATTTTTTTCGGACTGTCTATAATTTCATACATTTAGTTAGTTTTACCTCAAAATTTATTTGTTGATTTTCAGAAAGTTTGATAATTTGCTTGATAGACACAATTGTTTTTTTTTTTAATTGGTCATTTTAAATTACTTAAACATTTGTTTGGTCAAAAGTCATCGATTAGTCGAGTAACGGTTAACTGATTAACACTTGTCCTCAAAATGCACTATAGATTTAACCGCCACTGTAAAGTGTTGACACTTTCTTCGATCTAATAGCTGAGTTGGGTGGTTTGGTCTAATTTTTGAAGTATTATTTATATTTTGTTTTTAGTAAATATGTCACAGTTTCTATAAAGTATGCGACTGTATGCCACTTGATATTAGTGGTAGTCTTGTTTACGTGTATAGGTGTTACTTAAGGGTTGAATTATATTCTTCTTCTCTATTACTAATACTTAAGCAAGTCCATATATGCAGGATCCTTATTGTACGGATGTTGGCACTAACAATTACTACAGTTTTTAAGTACTTTAAAGTGCATTTAAGCATGGCAAATGTATTTATCTTTTCTAATACTTAAAAAACACTTTTGTATCTTGCTCTTTTTCCCCCTTATATATCTATCTTTTGTTATTACAATTGTTGTTATCGTACTAAAAATGTGAAAGCACAAAATAAATAAAATTAAAGCATACACTTTTCACTTGAATTGCAAACATAAATAATTGGTAACATTTTAATTAAAAAGGGGTTGGCAGCAAATATGTTTTATAGAGATATTTTTGTTAGAATTAAAATTTGGATATTTAAAGGAATTCAAGTATAAATAATATAAATAAAAAGTACTATTCCTAAATTACTAAAGAATACACGGAAAAAATAATCAACCTAAACTAGCTAATAAAAGATTTGATTTGAATAAGATTTGTTTCTAAACAAATATTTAATTGAATCAATTAATATTTTAATTGACTTTTAAATATATAAATACATATTTTATTTTAGACATAACTTCAAAATTATGTTTTCATATACTGTATGTTAAATATAAAAGTTTTAGTATGAATTACCAGATGCATTTGCAGTTTACAAACAAAACACGCACACACACAAATACACAAACAGACACAGCATTAACATACAAACGTGTCGTTCACACACTTTTCTTTTTTGTGTATCATAATTTTTTGCAGATAGTTATTTATAGCTTTTATTCTTTTTCATTTTCAATAAAAGTTTTAATTAATATTATCATTGCCGTGGTAGGTGCAAAATCAATTAAAATAGTAATTAACTCAATAAATTTTTTAATTGAAACCCTTTTTTAGTTTTTTATGTGTATGAAAACTTTTGAAAATTAAAAATATTATTTGAAATGTTTCAAACACATAATTTTTGTATACCCGATAAAAAAAATATATTTTAAATACAAAATAAGGTCTCATTTGATATATCTATATTTAACCTTATCCAACATTATCTCAACATTGGGGTATCCAGTAATATCCGATTATATGCCTCAAATATATTACTGGATTAAATAAGGCCAAAATTTATCTCAAAATGGGGGATTAAATAATATCTAATTTAATTTCCTAATATATCTCAAAATATCACATGGGGTTAATTTATATATAATTAGAACAAAAAAAGATAAGTAATAAATGCCAAGACAAACATAGTTTTTGTAGAATTTAAGAAAAATAATTTAAACATCTTGCGCATATATAATTATGTATGTGAATATAATATATAATTAAATATTGTTATATATCAATATATAATTATATCTTATACGCATAGAAAATATTGATGATGTTGGTCAATATATAAACATATTTTACATCATTTAAAATTAAGTTGTATTATAAATATTGCAACATATATAAAAACATCATAGATCACATACAAAATATGTGTTATAAGATAGTATGTATTGTCATATCTTAAATTATATAGCGTATATTGCACCATATATGATATCATGTTATATATGAAAATTAATAGATCTGCCATGTATCATTATATATATAGCATATATGTCTAATATCTTATTATATAAAAGTTAATGTATAAAAATATATCAGTATATATGTTACCATATAATAACAAATGGTTATGCATGACATGTTATAATATATTTTAAGATGAATAAACACAAGACCACACACAGAGAAAAATGTAGGTATTTGCCAACTGAAATTCGGTTACTTCGACTTAAATTCGGTTATTACGAATTTATGTGTGTTCACTCATAATAATCTATGCTTAAAAATACAAATATATTTTTGGTAAAATTTTTTTCGTAGAATGTACAAATATTTTGTTTATATTACAAAACTTTCGTATACAACAAATTATATAAATTTACAAATTTCGGAAAAAATACAAACATGATTTCGTAATATTTTTTTAGTACATTGTACAAAAATTTGTAATGTTACAAATATTACATATGGATGTTGATGTGGTTAGAGGTCGGATTTGCAATCAGAAGGTTGCGAGTTCAACTCCTGTCCAGGACAATTTTTTTTTTTTTTTTTAGTTTTTATATTTTTTTTTGTTTATTGATGTTTTTTTAAATGTCTATGTTTTATTTTTTTATTTCATTATTACTATTTTGTGTTTTGATATAAATGGATATTTTGTATTTTGTTTAATAAAGAGGATCCTGAAACAAGTTAAAGAGGACCCGAAAACACTACTTCCACTTTATTTGCCGGGTTTAGTATGAAATTCAATAAAACAAATATTTAAAAAGATAAAATATTTAATAATAAAATGCAATTAACATAAAACTTAAAAATAATCTCGATGTATATAAAAACAAAAAACTAATAAAACTGTAAAAAATATTACTTGAGCCAGAGTACAAACTAAAAATTTTTTATATAAATAGAACATTTTTGGTCTTCAAAGTTTAGTAACGTCATGATGCTTGTTAGGAAAAGACCTAACCACGTGCTTGATTACTAAGAAGACAAGAATGCAGCAAAATTGATTACACAAGGCAACAATTTTGAAAAAATTTTAGGGGCTTTGAAAACCACTATACAATTTTGATGTATTGTGGTCCCAGTAGTACAAATATGGTTCAATTTTGAAATTCTATGGAGAGGTTTTTTTTTTAAAAAATTTTTAATTAAAATTATAAATTTTTTTAGACGTGTCTCCACATAATTAATGATAACTAAAAAAAAATTAGTCCGATATTATTCAAATAAATTTAGAAAAACTGAAATTTACATAGCCTTTAATCCGTTAATATATTGCGTTTCAATCGGCTCAGTAGTTTTGGAGTTATAATAAAAAATTGAGGGAAAAAATATTTTTTTTACGTGAAAATAGCAAATTTTTTTGGTTAAAAAAAATCATAAAAAATCGAAAACGGCAAAAATCGTTCAGATTTATTGCTTTATCGCAAAGCCACATGTAATAGGAACAAAATGAGATATCGATCATAAAAATCGATTGATTTTTTTCGAATTTATTCACAATTAAGTGAATTCGCTCATTTTCACCAAATTTTAGTTTTTTGTCTGATATACATAAAATTGAGTAGTTAATGTTCTTCTTTCGATTGATTGAATTTTGAAAACATTTTCCCCATGCTATGTACAAATTTTCACATCAAAAATGCATTACATAGTAACATTCGTGTATTTTTTGGCAAAACCCTACCTAGAATATACTGATTCTATTCTTCGGAAAGACATTTGTGTTGGATGAGCTTAAATGTAAATAAATAAATAAATTAAATAGTAGAAAATTTATATTTTATTATTCACATTTATTATAATAAATAAAACAAGAAAATAAATAAATAAATATGTATTATAAACTACAAACTCTGAAATTTTCTTTTAGTCGATTTTCTACTATTGTTGAATAACGAAGTGTTACTCTGAATACTCCAGCAAAAATCAGCCATCATGTGTGCATCCCAGCGACCCTGGTATCGTTCCTCCATTGTCCGGATATCTTGGTGGAATCGTTCGCCCTGTTCTTCACTCAAGTCTCCTAGATTTTCAGGAAAACGATCTAAGTGACTGTGCAGGTAGTGTAATTTGATGCTCATGTTGCATCCAAGATTCTGGAAGTGAGTTAACATCTCTTCAACGTGCGCAACGTAATCATCACCCTTGTTATTTCCTAAGAAATTTTGAATAACCCATACAAACGAATCCCATGCATTCTTCTCAATTTCTGACATTGAACTGCCAATTCAGTATCGTTCACCAATTTGCGAATTTGTGGGCCATCAAATATGCTTTTTGTACTTAAACAAAAATAACACTCGGATGCGTGGTTCGCTGTTTCTCTCCATAGCATAGGCTTCAAAATTTCCAAGTGTCGTCTGTAAAATGAAAAAAAAAATTGAAATCAGGAATATGAAGAATTCAAATTTTAATTAAGAAATATTGTAATTATAAAATATTCCAAATCTATTAATTTATACTTACTTTACGTTAGAAGACTTCATAGATAAATTCAATCGACATGGAATGCATATAGTACTCGGTGTCCAATGCTGGTTCAAATTGTGCGGATAGATATTATAGCAATCTTGATATGACTTTTGCAATGAAGTTAAGAACCACTTCCGGTTTTTCCCGGTGATATATTGGCCGCACACATAACAAAATAAATCTGGATCGTTTTTACATGAAAATGTTCTGGCTTTCTGGCTCATTTTTATTAATATTTGAAAATTGTTTTTAACTTCTAAGCTGTATGACTCTAATTTTTGTGTAGGTATTAAATGATGTTTGCGTTATCGCAAACACTTCTTGAATGAAATAAAAGGGTCAAGGAGATCTTATAAATACTGATACTATAATTTGGGATAACCCTTTGTGTGGATACAGTTTGTGTGTGCTGCAAATTTTTTATTATTCCCAAGAATCCTAAAAAACATTAAGGACTTTTATGAAAAAAAAAAAATTATCCGTTACAGGTAGCTAACGGAAAATAAGAGCACTTCAGCGTACACGCACATTTATGAGCGTTTTATTACTATCCTACCGCAATCGTAAAAATTAAACAATCTTTTGTTTATTACTTATTTTTTTTTAATTATTAGAATCATAAAAATGTCATAGAGGTTTTTCCCAAAGGGGTTTTGCCAAAATGCGTGTCGTAAAATGCACCTGAGTTTTTATGTTCTGCATTTTCATTATGTAGGTACAATTTTCTACAGTGCTTGTAAATATGCGATACCTTCAATTAATTGTAAATAAAAATGTAAAGCATGCATCGATTTTTATGATCCATATCTAGTTTAATTCGCATGATATGTAGCTTTACTACAAAAAAATAAAAAGTAATATTTTTTGCAGTTTTCGATTTTTTCCAGATTTTTGTTTTTCAAAATTTTTTTTTTTTTGCTAACAATTTGTTTCATAACTTTGAAACTATTGATCGCATTAAAAAAATTTGTACAGTTCTTTAAAGATATTGTAAACCTTAATTTTTGTAAATTTAATTTGACAAAATCGGACTAGTTGTTTTTGAGTTATGACAACATAAGTGGAGAAATGGCTCAAAATATTGTCAATTTTAAAAAAAAATTTTTTTAAAAAAAAATTATCCATAGAATTGAAAAATTTTACCATTTTTGTACTTAGGCAGCCATGATGCATCAAATCTATATAGTGGTTAGTCAAGCCTTTTTTTGCTGTTGACCTGTGTTATTAATAGGTTTTTTGTTAAAGTTCTGCCTATTATGGAGGCTCTAACTTTTCTAAAACTTCGGGTTCTGATGAGATCTTTAGCCAGATCGAAATACTAGTATCAACCTAGCTAATATGTTTGATTTGCTTTATTTTTGTAAATATACGGAGGTTGAAAGCTCGTTATAAATTGAAAATAGCAATTAGTTTGAATTTGTTATTTAAGTTTTTTATTATTATTATTTTATTATTATTTTATTATTTTTTTATTTTGTTTTTTAATATATTATTTGATATATTTATAAAATAATTATATTATTTTATTTAGTTTAAAAAACTTAATAAAAATATTTAATTGTCATTTTACCTTTTTTATTAAATATTTGTAGCATATTTTTCTAGTTTTCATAAAAATTTCATAATATTTTCGACTTAAGTTCTTTTTAGTTTGTTGTATTGCATCAGCTACTTTGGTGCAAATGGTAGAGGGGTCTACTTCAACACAGCAGAACGTCACTGAAATCGTGAGTTCGATTCTGGTGTGGCACCATTACATTTTTTTTTAATTTTAAAATAAACCCGTAAGGTATGCACCACATTTTTATTTAAAAAAAGTTTTTACAAAGCTTTACGAAATGTGATTTGTATATTCTACAAATTTTTTCGTAATGTCAAAATAACCAAAACTTTCGTAAAATGAACAACGGTTTTCGTGTATTTTACCTATAGATTATTATGAGTGTTTGTACAACTCAACATTAGTTTTCACAACAAACTTCAGTTAATTCAACTGAATTTTAATTGCAACACCGAAAATGTTCAGAAATCTAATTTGTGGTGCGTTGTGGTGTAATGGCTAGCGCGTTGGACTGTTACACAGATGGTCCCGGGTTCGATTCCCGGTGACGACAATACCAATTTAGAAAAAATAATATGTATGAGTTTTCTATCACTTATATGTATCGCTGCGCCCAAATTCGGTGTTCCCATAGCACTTAACCCCACCGAAGTAAAATAATGCATCAGGGCTATGAAATAAAAAGCTTCAATAAATTCGCCAACTCTACACCAGGTGGAGAGCAACAACTGTTCTAAGAATTATCATCTCGCGCAATTCCAGCGTTGCCATGTTTGAAGCCCTTCATCTTTCACCACCTTTCATCTCTCCATTATCCCCTTGCCAAAGAAAGCAACATAGTAATTAATAGGAAGAATTTCCTGAGTGTTGCTTCTCTTAAAAAAAAAAAATCGTTGTACTTACTGAATTCATAAGTTATTACCATTAAAATACACTTTTCATATGTTTAGAAAATGTTTAGAAAAAATGATTAGAAGTTTCTCAAGTTTAGGGGTTTAAAAATGGCATCAAAAATTTAAATATCTTTGTGTGCAAACATGTATATAATAAGCAATATTAAATGTTAAATTGAACTCACAGCAACAACAATTTTCTAAAAAAAAATGTGCTATTCAAAAAATATATTTTTCTAAAAACGAAATGCCCGAACATGTACGGACATGTTTTATGTACCGTGGTAGCATATTTAAAATACTTTTTATATGATTTTATTTGTTTTTATTAGAAATATATTTAAAAAAAGTATAATTGGGTGATTTTTTTTTTTTACCACCTCTAAACGAGAGATTGCGCGCCTCTCCAAAACAAAATACGTGTCTACTAATTTGTTGTCCTCTACAACATCTCCCAGTTTCGTTAAAATATACCTAGTTTCCTTGTAAGGAAGGCGTTTTTTTTAGATCAAGACTTCGTTTCAGAAAAAACTTTTCAGAGCGTATTCCAAAGTACATTATACATTTGGGACATTAGGCTGTCCCAAATTTTGAAAATGTCTAAATTTCATAATGTTAAATATTTATTAATGAGAGATTGCCGAAAGCATACTAGGAACTTGGTTTTGTGTTTTTTTAAACTTTTTTATTCCAAATTTTTTCCCCCAAAAAGTATTCAAAAGTTTGTTAATGCTGAGCATATTGTGGGAATAATGTTTTTATATATTATTATTTCCTGAAATTTTTTTTTTTAAACAAATAATCTCAAAACTGGTCTTAAGACACTACATTTGATAAAATGATATTAAATCATTTTAGCATTTCTATCAAATTTGTGGAAAATTTGTGATTACAGGCTGGGTTAAATTCGTGCAATGAAGTAAAAATTCCATATTTGAATAATTTTATACAAATTATATGAATAAATTAAATAAAAATACTGAGTAAAAACGAAAATACAAATTTGTTTTTCACCATTTTAGCTGATATTTGTTTTTTTTTTGCCATTTTTATTATTTTACATTTTTGGACTTTAATAATAACTTTTGCTCAGATTTTCTTAGCTTGAATTCTCTTTTTTTTTCTAAAAATGTTTAACTTTTTCCTCTTAGAAGTATAATATTTTTTACCTTTTTCATAGTTTGGCTATTTTTCTTTTCTTTTTTATTTATTTATTTTATTTTATTAATTAATAATCATATAATTACAAATTATATACTATTTCCCTAACCGAGTTGTAGCGAAAACAAACCAGTGCCTCTGATGTGAATCGAACCCACGACCCCCGCACTGATAAGCCAGCACGCTACCAACTAGCCTACCGGGGCGCACAATTATCTTTTTCTTTTTTTGCCATAATCACAACGCATAGTGGAAGATTTTACGATTTTAGGGAAACGAAATTCTATATCTTAGAAAATAATAAAGCTAGAGTCATAAAATTTTGGTGGACAATGTTCTCATGGTGCAGCGTTGGTAAAAAAAAATGGGCGGAATTCGACAAATGCCATGCCCACCACCCATATAATTGAAAAAATGTGCGTATGATACGATTAATGTTGAAAAACACTGGATGATTAAATATTAACTAAAAACCATTAATTTGTACAAAAAAGTCGCGTGTCTACTGCCTTAAAAAATATTTCGTTTGAAAACTGAAATATGCATTTTAATATTTAAAACCAATACTTACGAGTTAGAAATGACAACAAATGCTTAATTTTTCTTTAGTGGAAAACTATTTAAATTTTTATTATGTTTAAAATAAAAAATATATTACAATGTACACACAAATTTAAATAGTTTTTTAAATTTCATGGTTGTCATCCGGTGCTTCTGGCTTCTCTAATAATTCAAGTACTTCAGGGGTCAATGTGAATTTTGTATAAATTGGAGGTGCGGGCAAACTGTTGATATGTGGATCTGAGGATATTAAAAGTCTATTCATTAAATCTGTATTAGTGTCAATTCTAGAAGTTTTTCGCGTGAAGTATTCTCGACATTTTAGTTGGTGTTTACTTCTTGCTTCTAACGCCTCCTCCGACAATTGTCCAATAGGAAGAATGCATTCATCAATAATTTATTTTGAATGCCATACTTTATGTACAGTCACAGGCATACAGTACCACGAATATTCTTTCAAATAAAGTTATTATTTTTCCACACACATAGTCAAAAGAAAGGTCAACTCTTGTAATTTCGGGTTTTGTTAGCAATATTTCAAAAATTTCTTGGTATTAGATGTTGTCACTCATAGTATATTTATAAGGTCGGCAAATTTCGGCAGACAATTTAACTGGTTGCTTCAAGTAGACACTTTAGCTATTTGTATAAAACAAATTTTGTGATAATCCGTTGTGTTCCCTAAAACTTACAGCTTAGAGAACTTTTTTTTTTTTTTTTGAAAATTTCCGAAAAAAGTTGTTTCTTAAATTAAATAACTCTGAAAATAGATACCAAGTTTTAGAAACGTATTTACTCGATTTATGAAGAGGAGCAACTAGCTAAACTAACTAAAAAAAATTTTTAAAAATAAGTTTACCGATTAAAAGTTATACTCATTTAAAGAGGATCAATTTAAAACAAGTTTTATTGGCATTTTCAATTTACTCATAGATCTTCAAGTTCAAAGTACCGTTATTTTGTTACTGTTGCCAGATATGTCAAACTTTTTGCATTTTCCTACTCAGTAAGAAGTCCTCTTTCATTATTGATTAAAATATTTATTAAAATTGAAAGTCAAAAAACGGATTTTTGTCCAGCTAGATTGGCCAAATCTTACACCGTGCAACGGTTTCTGCCAGTTTTTGTCTTCTCTGATAGAAGTGATGGAATTTGTATTATATTTTTTATTTATTTACGAATTTTCATTTATTTCTATATATTAAAAACTCTAAACTATATTTAAAGCTAATACTGTTTTCTTTTTGTATCTTTTCAGGTATGTAAATATTAAAAACACAATTTATTTACCAACGAATATTGATTTTTTTTGGAAAATGGGTAAGCAAGATAGTAAACCTAAGAAAAAAAAAATATAAGTAAATAAATACACAACATTTACAGAAATCATATTTGAGATGATAAATGGAAACTTAACAATTTATAGGTTTTGTTTGGCAATTAGAAAAACAGTATCAATATCTATGTAAATGAATAAATTTGTAATAAAGACTAAAGTAAATAAAGGCATTTGATAGCTACAAAACAAAATCTTGTTTAAAACATAAATATTCAATACTTTAGAGAACATTAATTAGTTAATATGTATATAATATATATGTATGTAATATATAATCTATATAATATAACAGTTTTTATTAAACTTTATCAATAAACAAATACATGGAAAAGATTCAAATAGCATTTTATAAAAAAAAATACATCCTAATGTAAAAAATGTTATGTTAAAACGAAGACAAACATTTTAATATCCATATTAACTATATCATGGACATTTTTGAATTACTTTAAATATAGTTTTTAAAAAAAAAAAGCTTTTCGGTAAAATTTTCATAAAGCCGAACGATTACGAATATCGAAAATAGCTCAAACACGACCTCTATTAAATTAAAGAGGCTTTAATATCCCAGGAAAACTTTGGTAATGGGTGCGATAAAGTTAGGCATTACATTATAATGTTTACTACACCTGTATTATTATTTTCCAACAAAAAGTAATGAGTTACAGACAATGTGTTACATAATGTATTACTTTGTAATGCATACTCCATACCTTCAGCATTATAACGAAACATAAAGTAATGAGTTACCGATAATTGAACACTCATGGATTACCTTGTAGTTATACCACATTACCTTTTACATTACTTTAAAACATAAAATAATGACTTACCGATCATCAAAGTGCATGAATTATAAACGTAAAGTTATTATTAAAATATCTTTTTGGAAATCTATTTATAGACATATTACTTTGTAAATTTTTGTAAGCATGAGGGTAACACAACAATTCATTTACATTTTTAGCAACCAAATATTACATCCAACGATAGCTCAGTTGGTAGAGTTATCGCATAACTAATTGGAAATAACCAGAGACCAGAAGGTTCGAATCTCATCGTGACCACGTTATAATTTTTATGGGCCAAGGGTAAAATTTTTTAAAAATTGTCATATGTCAACCCTGCCGATATAATTTTTATAATTTTGTAGTAGCATTTTAATAAAAAACCATCCATTATTTATGTTTTGAGTGAAAACGGCATAAATTTTGGAATATTTTGGACTTTGTGTATTTGGTCGTTAGATCAGTCAGATTTTCAAATATTTTATCAGACTTGGGCGACGTCAATTACATTTCAAAATCGTTCACTTGTGAAATTTTTCTATATTATTAATAATTTTAGACATACGCTCACACTTGTTGTGGGCTTAAACGCTTCCTTGGAAAATTTTCAATTTTGTCAATACCAGACATGAGACATAATTCCAATAAATGTGTATTTAATTACAGGCCAATTACTTTTTTATGTTCAATTACATGTAATTGGGTGTAATTGAGTAACTGCCCTGTAATTAAATACCCAGATGTTGTTCCTAATCCCACATATTTGGTATTAAACATATTCCAAATTTTCCAATGAAGCGATTAAGCTCACAGGTGTGAGTGTAGGTCTGATATTATTAATGATATAGAAAAATTTCACAAGTGAACGATTTTGAAATGTAATTGACGTCGCCCAAGTCTGTATTTTATACAGTCGATGAACTAATTTCTAGCAGAGAAATACATGTTAATATTTTTTCATCAAAATAACCAAAAATATAAAATATTATTCTTTTGTTTTTATTTTTTAACCATTTATTGAAAATTATATTTTATCCATTTATTGACAATTATATTATACTTTCACAATTATTTATTAATTTAAAGTTAAGAGATCAATCTGAACTAATTTTCACCTTAAATATTAATATACCAAGTAATAATATATATTCAAAAAATATAATCACCCCTATCGTGAATATTTTTTCCCTCGAATTGTTTTCCCTTTTCACTCAATTCCAATCGTGAATAAAAGTTCCCTCGAAATTTTTTCCCTTTGTCTAATCATTCACTCGTTAATAGCATTTAGGGGAAATTCACGGCGCTACGAAATAACCCCCAATGAAATAACACCCAAACGACAAAATGAAATAACCCCCAATGAAATAAATCCCAAAAAAAATGAAATAAGTCCCAACAAAAAAAAAATGAAATAATACCCAAAAGAAATGAAATATTCCCCAAAGGTGAAAATGAAATAACACCCAAAATTTGGGGGTTGTTACGTAATGAAATAACTCCCAAAAGAAGAAATGAAATAACCCCCAATGAAATAAGCTCCAAAGAAATGAAATATGTCCCAAATTTTTTTTATTTTTTGTTTTCATATTTTTGATTCTTTTGTTACACTGTTCAGTTTTTCTGCGTGGCGGCCTGCGGCCGATCTTAGGGGTTTTCTCCTCCATAGGACGCGGCAGGTGGCTTCGCTGAATACAGTTTTCCTGCGCGCGTCTCATTATCTTCCCTAGTGTGACGCGCGCAGGGAAACTTTATTCAGCGAAGCCACCTGCTGCGTCCCATGGAGGAGATAACCCCTAAGAGCGGCCGCAGGCCGCCACGCAGAAAAACTAACAAATATTAAAAAAATTTCACTTTTAGCAAAATGAAATATCCCCCAAAAAATATGAAATAACCCCCAAAATAATTGCATATGAAATAATCTCCAAAGAATTTAAATTTTGGGCTTTATTTCATTGGGGGTTGCTTCATAATGAAATAATCTCCAAACCGTAAGATGAAATAATCCCCAAAAAAAAAATGAAAAAACCCTCAAACAATTTTACACAATTTTTTGGGGGGTTATTTCATTTTTGGCCGTTGGGGGTTATTTCATTGGGGGTTATTTCGTAGCGCCGAAATTCACGATACCAATTTTCACTTGAGGGGGAATGAAAATTACATGGGAACAAACATTTCCCTTTTTATTCACGATAGGGGTGAATCTATTTTTATGAAGTTAAAAGTTAATACAAAAACCCGTTGAATGATGAAGAAAAAAAAAATATAAACTAAATCGTTTAAAAAGTAAAAAAAATAATTATAAGTTTAACTTATAAACATAAGGAGTTGATGTGGGAATAGCTAGAGTATCGGCAGCGGTTCATGAAGTTTTCATACAAATTTGAACTCTATCACTAACTTATTTTATGATTAGGATTTTTTATATTTTAAAATAATTTTTGAAAAAGTTCCTACAAAAAAAAGGTGAAAATTGATTTTTTAAAATCATTATTTAGCAACTCTGTATAACAATTTTTCACAATTTTTTATTCACGATTTAAGCAAAGATGTTGAATAATTTTAAGGTTTTGAAATAACTTAATTATCTTTTTCCAATACAAAGGTACTGGTTCGAGATAAGAACATTGTGTCTTAAATAAGTTATTACCAACAACCAACCTATCGGAGATTTTGTAACTTGAACAAAATATTTGCAGTTAAAATCGAATAAATAACAGTTTCGCATTCAAAAAAAGCGACAGCTCTATCTAAAATCTTAGTTTTCCTAATCAATTTTAAAATAATATAAAATATATATTAGGGTTTGGTAATAATTCTGTTGTACATAAAAATCTATTTTTAGACAAATATATTAAAGTTTAAAACTTAAAAAATGTTCATGCTTCAAATTTGAAATAACAAATTTAGATTAAAGAGTTACAAATTTTTGGTCGCCGGTTTTAGCACAATTAGCGGCATAAGAATTTTTTATTAATAAAATAATTTTGTGGACCGAATGTGAGTCTATGTATAGAATATTGCAATCCATAAACATAAAATATTCCGTTATTACCACAAAAATTCGAAATTTGTAAATAAATGTCGGTTGTAACAATAGTATTAATAACTAATTATAGTGATAGTACGTGGAACTAGAATAATTGGGATGGCAACAAATTTGTTTTCAACTACCAAATTGTACTGTGTGTACAATTTTTGTTACTAAAATTTAGCTGGCTTACTTTCAGCTTAACGATTTTTTTTTTTTTTTTTGCATTAGAAATTTTTCTGCAACTACCCTTCTGACTAAAATTTTGTTGACTTTAAACAAATTTACGAAATATGAACAAACATTTATGGCATAATTTAAACCTTTAATAAACATCCTCATCATAACGAACATAAAGGAAAAAAAATCTTTACAGATTTTCTTTTTGCAATCAATTTATGATGCTTTTTGTCTAGTTTTGTTGGTATTTCTTTCAGTTTACTGCCATTTGTTGTGCCTTATTTAAACACATCTGTACCGAAGATGAAAAACCTATAAAATATTAAAAAAAAACTGGTTAACCTTAGAACCGTGAGTTGGGCACTAAGTGCCCATATCGGTTTTGAGGTTGAATTACCAGGAATCGGGAAGTCCAATTTAATTTTTTTTCGGCAGGTGGGGTCTTGCGAATAAGGTCGATTTTAATGCACGCAAGACCCAATGTTGTATGTTAACCCACAGACGGGCAGTGGAATTGACATTGTCATCTGTAACTATGGATGGTATAGGTATTGAGGAATCGGATACTCTTGATGTTCTGGGCATGAGAATACAGTGTGATGTCCGTTGGAATAAGCACGTATTTCAAGTGTCGAAAGAGGCATTCAAGTGTCTCGGTTTTCTAAAACGGTGCAAGACTTACTTCACTCCATCCGATCTCCTTACTATTTATACCAGCTATATCCGGCCAAAATGGAATACAACTCTCATATATGGGCAGGGGCTCCATTGTCTATTCTGAAGCTTCTGGACCGTGTTCAGGGAGGGCGGTGAAGCTTATCAATGACAGTAGTGTATCCAACTCTATTGATTCATTGGAGCATCGTCGGAATGTGGGTTGTGTGACACTTTTCTATCGATATTACCATGGGAGATGCTCATCTGAGATAAGTGAACTTATCCCACGAGCCCGAGTTTTTATTCGTAATACTCGCTTATCTAGTAGAGCACATCCGTTTGTAGTTGATTGTCCTGTGTTTCGCACAACGCATTACAGAGAAAATTCGTTTTTTAGTCGAACGATTCGTATGTGGAACAAACTTCCCGCAGAAGTCTTCCCTGTTACTTACAATTTAGAAAAATTTAAATCAAATATCCACAAACACTACTCCCTCTTTCCTCCTTCCCATACCTTATTTTCCTGATCAATACAATGCACTGCATGAGTAGGGGGCATCCCCTGAGTATTGGTTAAATTATAAAAAAAAAAAAAAAAAAAAGTAACGGAATTTTATATGGTGAGTACCCTGTACGTGACTTGGGGCACTCAGTGCCCATAATATTTCTTCATATATTTTGTATGGAGAAGTA
Source organism: Delia radicum (assembly GCA_021234595.1). Taxonomy (NCBI): domain Eukaryota; kingdom Metazoa; phylum Arthropoda; class Insecta; order Diptera; family Anthomyiidae; genus Delia; species Delia radicum. Next base: position 125,674,415 of record CM037852.1, read on the forward strand.
TAATTTTCTAACGGATTTTGATGGATATTCTGCATTTATATTCAGTTTTGCGTAAAAACTTCAAGTGAACGGTTCAATTTTAGTTCTGATAATTATATTTTTTGATATGAGTGAGCAATTAGCGGTTTATTTGGCTAACCTACGCCGTGAATTGACGGACGAAGAAGAGGAAAACCTTGGAAATTATTTCAATGCCCATGAAATCGACGATGATGGTGAAGAAGATCCTACATTTGGCGGAGACCACGAAGTGATACCCAGTGACCAGTCTGACTGCGGAGACGATGATGCACCGCCCCTTCCAGATCCACGTTTCGAAGAATACGACCACGAGGAAGAAGCAGCAGCAGACATTGATCCGGATGAAAACAGACCTGATTTGTCAAGCTCAGCTATTGAGGGCAACCGTGGAGAAAAATATTTTAGCCGGGGAAGGAGGGACCAAACTGTATGGACCATATGCACGGAAAGTTTTGAGTCGAAAAAAGATGCCTTTAGACGTGTTTTCCCCGTGTCTATTGTTGAAGGCATTGTTTTTGAGACGAATAGGAAAGCTAAAAGAGTAATAGAGGCCAATATGCGTCGACCAGTTCAAAAAAAAATTAGATATTGGCAAGACACAAATGTTGATGAAATATATGGTTTTATTGCAATTATTTTATACGCTGGCGCTGAAAAAGCAAACTTAGTTCAATCTAAGGATCTTTTTCACAAAATGAATATGCCATTTTACAGAGCAGTGATGTCAAAGTCGACAACAAAACAACAGCAGTTTATGACCATTGCCTTACTCCTACATGCACCAAACACTATATAAGGACATGTGAGAAGTTCTATTTCGTAAAATACAATGCAGATGGTGATACGGACTCAGATATTGATGAGACAGCGGAGAACTTCACCCATTTGAGCGGTCCAAACTAAAACTTTATATGATTTTTACTTATATCTATCAAAAAACAGTTGTTCCTAGCAATAAAACATATTTCATTAAAATTCATGGATAAATAAACGAAATATTGGCTTTTTTGTAAAAGTAACTTCATAAAAAGCTTAAATTTCCATATAAAATACATTACTGGGCACTGAGTGCCCAGTTCTAAGGTTAAATGAGAGAATTGTATTTAAAAAAAAAAGAACCACCAACAAAATTAGCATCATCAATTAATTGGCAAAAGAAATTCTGTAAAGATTTTTTTTCTTTTCGTTATGATGAGGAAACCATTGTTCCCAAATATTTCCGCCACGATGATTTTAATCGCGTACCCAATTTTTTCAGTTATGTGCCATATTTTTCGTAAAATTGCATTACAGTTTTGCATAATTTAACGAAGTATTTTATACAATTACCTAAAAAAAAGATATTTTATGTTTGTTTTTTATGACAAATACAGATAAGAACTTCATATAGATTCGGGTATAACATTTGGTTAATTAAGGCGCAGCATTAACAAGGAAATTTGAGGTTTTTCTCAGTTTCTTAGTACATTTTACTATTTCTTTTTTTTTAATTTATCATCCAATTTCGGAATGAATCAAATCATTTTAGTGCAACACCAAAAGGATCAATCTGAACAATTATTTCGTGTAAAAAAATGCAAACGTTCCTGATACAGGGAATTTAGAAAAAATGGTCCTACCTGTTAAAAAATGTGACTATTGTTTATAGACGTAGCAGTTGCATTACAAAAATTGTTCAAAATAACCTGCACTTACATCAATTTCCCGTTGAAGAGGTTTTGGAAAATAATTAACTGTATTAACAAGCATACTAATAGGAATTCTTCTTATCTCCTCAGTTATAGCTATTTCCAATTCAGCATTTTCAATATTTTCATGTAAATAGTTCATAATATTTTTGAACGATAAATTGCCGTTGCTATATGGTAAACATTTTAACGATTTAATAATTTTTTTCTTAATAACTTTATTATTCTGACATAAGCATTTTTGTTTTTAACAGCATTGAAAATGAGAAATGGCATGTACCTCAAAATTGTACTTTTTTGGGGGATATTCGTATTTTTCCAAACAAAAGTTGACAAAAAAAAGTCAAAGCCAAGTTATTACACAAAAGATAAAAAGAGTTAGTTTTTTCAAACATGTGTGTGTTGTGACACCTTTTTGTTTTTGAAATTCATGCACTTGTTGCTACAGCCTTTTCAATAAAAAAAACTCGATTTTGATTTTTTTTTTATGTTACGCCCTTCTGCATTTTAGGTGACGATATAAAGACATATTCTTTAAGTGAGTTATTTTAAAAAAATATTTGATTTTTATGTATTGTTTCCTCCAGGCGCTTCTAAAGTTACCATATTTATAAAACAAATATCAATTTTAACACACTGTTCCACAATTTGAACGCCCCCAATTAGGTAGCAATATTTATAGATAGTTTAAGAGCATCATGTTTTGATTGTAATGCCTGACAATCATAATATGGTCGTAGTAATCGTATTATGATCCTAAATGGCGATGAAATCGTCCTAATTTATTAAGAAGAAAAAATATACCATTTTTGGAAATTTTTATTTTATTTTTTGGGAATTGTGGTAGTGCTCACAGCAAATCTGAAATTCTTTCATCAATCTCACATTTGTGACTTTATAGTCTATATAAGTCCAAAAAAAAATTTTGATTATGTCTATTAATAACTTTTTATTGAATGGTGAAAATTTACGCTTCAAAAAAAAAAAAATACAATTTTTGCCTTCCCATTAGGATTTCTCATATTTCTGTTGTAATAATAGTGTTAAATGGGATTTTTAAAATGCCGTAATCTACAGGTCATTTTCTTTTCTAACGATAACAAAAACGTATGTGGTGTATTTATAACTCTTTAACAGAAAATCTTCAGAAATTTTTGAGTGAAAAAAAGATATTTGCGCTTATAGTTAGCGGTGCGTATGAGTGATTTTATTAATAATACTTATTATACGTCTAGGTACATTTTATTCATTACCATAATTTGTATGTTTCTTCTTACCCTACCCATTCGGAAACTGTCAGTGGTACAAAAAATCAAGCACTGGTATACCGGTGGCTAACAGAGGAATTATAAATAAACTACTGGCAGAACACTTATATAAGACGCTTTACCAGCCTTTCCAAAAAGAGTTTTGCCAGCATTTGTTTTACAATTATGCCAACGTTTGGAAAAATTGTTTTCCCAGAGCTATCCAGTCAGAAATTACAACGGCTGAAAGGTCTGACCACTGGTAAATTATTTATTTTATAAAAATGATGATACTTTGTCTAACAAAGTTTGTAGTCGGATGGTTCCGAGTTCGAGACCGATGCCAGACAAACATTTTTATTGTGATTTTTTAATACATTTTAATATTTTTTTCATATAAAATTGATGTTTTTGTTTCTGGAAAAGCTCTTACAAGGCCAACTTTTATGTGTTTCTCAACGTTGGCAAATTAGTTCTATCAAACCTTATGCCTGTTAAAATATTTGAGCAGCCAACCCAGCAGTTACGTTGTAAGCTATCAAGTATTATATGTCACGTTAGGTCAGTGGTTACAGATATGGGCTGCTAACCTGGCGGTCAGGGTTCGAGTCCCGGAGGGACCAACAAGTTATACATGAACTTTTTTTTAATTTGAGTTTGGAAAACAAACTTTTAGACCACCTTTTCATGGATTTACCATTTTAATTTAACATTTTTTCAACGTTGGAAATTTAGTTTCTCAAGTGCTTGCCCGACACTTTTCGAGTAGACGGACCTTCTGTCTAATGATGTTGTCATTTTTGGCTGGAGAAAACACTTGTTAACAGCAATTGTACCACTTGCTAAAGTTCCTTTCATCGGTGTTCCGTTCGTGATTTTCTGACTGGGTAGCGAGATGTATTAAGAGAGACAATCGTATTTAAACAAAAAAAAAATATTATTGATTTTAGATTGAAAGTTCTATTGACGAAATTATAATCCTGTAATTTAAAAAACCGCTGTTATTGTTGCAAGTCATTTGAAGGCTTGTTGTCCTTGGGACAGAAATCGTATTAAGTTGGTTTGATAGTAACTACAGAAAGAATTTGATTTAATTTTTTTGAAACGAACAAAGTTTGTACTGGTTCATTTTGAAGATTAAAAAACATGCCATATGTCAACTACAGATATGCTGTGAAGTGTTGTTGTCTACAATTCGTTCTCCCTATTTAATACTGAAGTCATATGTCAATTTGATGTTGCTGTAGCTGTTGTTTGATGTTATTTGATGATATCAAAGGACATCTGATTACCAAAAACATGAACAGATTGAATAAAGTTAATGTCAATGAATTGTTTATCAATATCAAATAAGGTTATGTGAAAAAGGAAATGTAAATTTAAAAGAAATTTAAGATTTTATTTTTATTTTATTTAATCCTGTTCCTCTTTTAACTATCTATACAAGTTTAATATGAACGAATAACAAATAATACTAAATTTAATAATGCGATAGCAATTCGGGGGGGGTGAAAAAATCCAAGTCAAGGTGAAAGTACTAAACCAGTATAGAAAAACCTAAAAAGGGTTTGGCGTTCCCAGACCAAAATTTTTCTTTTTCTATGTGATGATTGTATAAATGGCGATCACTTCTCGAAAACTCTCATTTTTAAATAGGTTGATGGACATCTTCGCGACAAGTTTTGTATTGAAAATAAGCGAAATCGGTCCAGCGAATCAGAAGTTATGAGTAAAAATTTGAAGGTAAATCTAAATTTTTCATACAAAGTTGCGTATATTAGTTCAATTTCACAGACAAGTCTGGTGTATAAAATAGTAAGTCATAATTTTTCAACATACGGTTAGATGTAAATCATATTTTAAATTTACCTAAAACTTTTTTTAAATATTATCGCCACCTTTGCATGTCATTCCCAAGAAGAGTACCTTCCATGCTACGAATATACTTAATTGGGCAATCTGTGGGCTGTCTTAGGTTTGTCAGACATTTAAAAAAAATGTTTGGTTTTCACTATGGATTTCCTCCGGGAAATGTCCAAACTCTTCTCAAGATGTCGATTTTGCTAGTCGCAGCAAGTCTTTGTCTTTGGTTTATTGCTCCTTATAATGCCCATATTTTTGGGTTGTTTTACCACTTAGATAGTTTTGCCATCTCTTTTACTTCAGCTTTAAGCGTGTCATTTCACCATTTTGTACACGTGGCTGCTAGAGACTATCAATGGCCCAAGCGTTTAATATGATATTTATTATTGGGTCTCCAGATCCTTATTAAAAGGTTGAGTTGTTTGTTGAACGATTATTTTACTTGCGACTAAACTTTGATATTCCTCTTGAACTAGATTTAATTTTAGATTAGTAGGTTTTATTTTTATTTTCATTTTCATGTTTATCTTTTCTTAAATTTCTCCACCGTTGTTCTGAGTGCAACCTGGTAGTGATCACTCACTCTTGCAGCTTCGCGTTTTACTCTGACGCCACGGCATCGTGGTGGTTCAGTTCTTCTTAAGAGAATGCAGTCGATAATTGACTTTTCGTTTCTAGACGGATCCACTCGTATGTATCTATGGATGTTCTTATGTGGGAACATAGTATTAGTTGTAATTAGGTTATTGGCAATATACAGTTGTTATTTTTGTGTTATTCACCATATTGTCCTATGATTTTTCCCACTTCTTCTGGCTTGTTGCTCTTGCATTGAAATCTTCTAATACTATAATATCTGTTGTTATGGCGTCAATTGTAGTCTGGAGATGGTCGACGAATTAATCCTTAGTTTCTGCATTTTCGTCTTCATTTGGAGCGTATACTGCTATCAGAGTTACATATATGTCATCTTCTTTAATTTTAGGGCATAGTATTCTTTCATTTGCAAAGTTCCCTTTGAATATCATATGTTCCATATCTTTATGAACCAGAAACCCCACACCGGTCCTCTCTCTCTCGTTTTTAGGCACTCCCGAGTAGATAAGAATAAAACCATATTTTATTACTTCACACCCTTGTCCTTTTCGATTCGGTTATGGTCAGGTACTTTATCTTTGTTTTGTTTATTCTATCCACAAGTTCTTCTTCTTTTCCGTTTCTTCTCACATTCCTTGTTCCGTAATCAATAGTGCCAGGTCGGTAATCTGTTTCTCGAACCGCTTTTTTTCTTTGCAGTTCTTTTGGTTTAATCTTTTGAGTATATTCAGAGAAATTAAGAATTGGTCCACTGTCTCCTACCCCGGTTGGCAGGGCGGTTCCCAATATAAAGTTACACAGAATGAACGCTTCGCAGTATTATCAATGATGTTGTTTGCTCTAGATTTTCGTATCGTATATACTGCGAAGTCGGTTTAGAGCAACGTTTGAGGTTTGATACCACACCTACTCCCGAGACGCCATCTTTCCACAACGTTCATTCGGCCTAGCTATCATAGGGTTAACATACAATTTCACTAGGCAAAGGACCTCTCCTTTACCTGAAACACTCGGCAGTTTACCTGGGCTTGTGACCAGATAACCACAGTTAAGACAACATTTATTAAAGGATCTATTGGTGTAGTAGCACTAAGAGTCGTCTTAAGTATTAATCAAATCTGAAGTTACGCAGGGTTAATAAATTATTTATATATAGTTAATGAATTATTATTAAAAAAAGATTGCATCATGTTGTTTCCATTGAAAAAATCAACAATTTGTTGTAAAAACGATAAATTAAAAAAAAAAGTGTTAAGGCGCCGTTTAAATGTCTCTAATTTAAAAACTTTACATTTGATTTTTTTTCTACTTAAAAGATAAACAAATCTTTTAAATTATTATGTTTTAAAAATTTATTTTTTAACCCTTCCAATCATATGTTTTTTCTATGAAAATCGAATATTTGATAGCAACCCAGCCAGAAAAATGAACGGCAAAGCATTGGCCCAGTGATTTCAACGGTGGTATGAGCGTTGGCAGAGCGTTCGATATCTGAAGATTTAAGTGCTTTGCCAACCCCAAAATGATAACACCGGGCAGGGCTTGCCCGTTCCTTTTTTAAAACGTTGGCAAAGCACTGAAAATGAGCACTTTGCCAGTACCAAAACCATAATTTTAAAACGTTGGCAAAGTATTGGTAGAACAACCAATAAAGTGCTTTTTTAATAATATAATAAGTGATTTGCCAACCATAAAATGATAGCACCGGGCAGGGCTTGGCCGTTTCTTTTTTAAAACGTTGGCAAATCAAAGGCAATAAGCGCTTTGTCAGTACCAAAACCAAAAACGACCAATAAAGTCCTACTTAGTAACTCACTTTAGTAAAGAGTTGTATTATTTCTTATTAAATGATTTCTGTAATTTGAACAGAAATAACAATAGGCTTGCTTCAACTAAGTTAATTACAAAATAACTGAATATTTTTTTATCAAATTATTTTTGTGATAAGTTAACACGATTTTTTACTAGAATTTTACTAAAGAAAGAAATTTGAAAATAAATTTCTTAAGTAAAATTTTAGTACAAAAGCTATACTTTGTGCTCACTATACTCCTATTATATTCTTAACTTCAAATCATAAATAGCAATTTAGTTTTGGATTTTTCCACTCTTGTTGTGAACAAGGGATGTGCCACTGTTTTTATTAAGTTAACAGTTGTAAATTTTGTAAATAAGTACTGTCAATGCACTTTTTGCGAATGTTGGGAAAGCGTTCTAAGTCAGTACTGTGCCACTGCTTTTTTATTTTTACGAACGTTGGCAGAGCGTTGTACATCAGTGATTTGCCTGCACTTTATTTGTTGGATCATTGGCAAATAGTGCTCTGCCAGTGCTTGATTTTCCAGACCATTGGCAATTTCTGGCTGGGAAAGTGTAAGTAACAGCGTATTTTATTTTTTTTTTTTTATTTTTCACGTACAGAAAAAATGTTAAAAATTAAATGTATATTTATTAAAAAAGAGATGTTTAAAATACTGCCTTAATAGTAGGGTAAAGGCTTGCAGGTTAACAGTGCTTGCATGTTGCCGTCCCCACTGTATTTCGGTAATGCCGTAAAATCCGACTTTACATAATCCAATCACCTTATTTTTAAAAGAACTAAATATCACATTTTTAAAAATGAGAATTTTGTATGTATTGTTGATCTTTTAAAATTGCATTTGTTTTTGAATTGTCAGGTTTGAGATCATAATTAAATGTTACTATTACAAATAGAAAACACTAATTGTTAATAAATGTAAGAGAAGATGAAAAAAATCTAGTTTGGATTAGGAAGGGAGTGCTGCACTTTCGACCTAAGCGACTAGGTGCTTAGGGGACGTTCATATATTATTAGTACTTACAATTAAACCGTTTTTTTTTTTTTTTGATATATTCCTCAAAATACAATTCCACTAAAGAGCGTAAAAACCCTGTAGAAAAAAACGTTGAACGCTTAAAAATTAAATAAAATTAATTTTCACTTGTAAACCGCCATATCATAGATTTTACATACAAAAAAAAAAGTATTCAGAATCTTAATCATTTTTATAGATAAAAGTTTTCAAAGAAGAAGAAAATTATAAAAATGTAATAGTTTTTCTAATGCTTTTGAGTAGTTTGATTGCACAAAAATTTAAAGTATTTTCCTCGTTTCAAATGAACATTTTTAACTATCCATTTTAAAACGGGTAAGAATTACAGCAACTTTTTAATCAATAAAAAATCTTAAAATTCTGTAAATATTTTTCTATATTAATAAAAAAAAAATATTATAACCTTTTTCTAAAAATATAAGTAAATTTTTAAGGATTTGACACATAATTTTGACGGTTGACCGTGTCCCTGCCCCCTGCTCCCACTGACTGCGGCCCTTGTAGCTAATATATTTTCAATTAGTAAATTATGATTTTTCCAAATATTTATTTATAAAAGAATTTGTATGGTATTATTGAAATTTTACTGTTTTTGCCACATGTCTAAAATGTTAATACAGATTATAGTGTAGCAAAAAAGTGCCTCTGAAAAGGGAATGATGCCAACTAACATAAATTGAGTTTTAATAAATTCTAAAAAGTTTTAAATAAATGCAAAACAAAGTCGAAAACTAAGTTATACATAAATTTACATACCCCCCTTACAAACTCCTGCCTCATAACCCACTAATTAAAATTTTAAATTATTTTAAAATTTTTAATATACGAAAATATTAACTCTCATTTTACGTTGTCCTCACGAAAATATTATTGGAACTTAAAATTTGTATGCTTTCCGGAGAACTTAACCAGCTATAGTTTTTTTGACTTGTAGATTGGGATATTACCGATTTAAGGTTAAAAGCTTGACTCTAAAGAGGCCAGTTACTTTAGTATGCTGCATTGGAAATACGTTGTGACATGTCACAGATCTTATCAATTAGTTCATGTATGATGAGTGTGTAATTTAAATGTTTTTTTTTTAATCAATAAGGTACATTTCAAAATTTTACTTTTGTGCGTACTCGTACTGACTAAAGTTCACTGAAATATTCTTATTTAGAGCATTTCTATTTTATTTAAACAACTTATTTTTCGATATTTTATTTTGTTATTGTGGTAACCATGTAGCTTGGCAATATCTCAAAACTAGAAGTTGGGACATCTTTCAAAAGCCATAACTTTTGTTGTGAGAAATATATTGAAAACCTTATTTTTCCATAGAAATAGTGAAAATTTTGTAGTTCAGAATTTTTTTTAAAAAAAGGTTTAAAAAATTTTGTAAATTATTTTAATTTTCTTTTTTAATTCAAAATTATTTTTTTAAAAAAAATCTTCTTCCAATTCTTTTTTATATTTTTTATAAAAGTAGCTAAACACGTGTTCTCAACACCCTGAACATTTTATAGTGGAATCTCAACCACCTTTTAAGATATCTAACTCAACTGATTTTGCTATAAAAAAGACGTTTTCCGTAGACTTAAGACACATTTTTTCAGATATCTCAAAAATTAGTACACATTGCATTCTAAAATTGGGTGTTTGTTTAGAACATGTGCTTATCTATTTTTAGAATTTAAAAGGAATTTTTTCAAAAAATAATTTTATATATTTGAAAATTTGTTTTAATTTTGTTTTTAATAAAATTTCTAAACCACAAAATGATCACTATTTCTATGCAGAAAGAGTTTTTTTAATTTCTTTCACACAACAAACGTATTTAAACATAAATATTTAAAATGTTCAGGTTTACCACAGTTTACAAAATAAAAAAATCGTTTTGGAAGGATGCGTTCTCTGCTAAACGTATTCACCATCGGAAAATCATTCGTACAACTTAAATACAAATGCATTTTAAGTTCTTCAGAGTATTGTATAAAAAGAGTATTGTTGTAAAAATGCAAAATATGCACCTTAATTAAAATATACTCAAATTCCAAAATATGCACTTACAATTAGATGATTTTTAAAAAATCGTATTTTTAACTTGAGATAGTTTTTTTTACATCAAAATACAATACAAATGCCTAACAAGGGAGGAATCACGACCCGAACTCGGAGATTTTAATGAGCGTTGAATATGCTGTAAAAGAGCAAAAAAGTGGGACACGATTTTTTTTACCTGTCCAATCTCGTGTTTATGGGTTATAAAGTAGGGTTGAAAATTAATTTGTTTTTGTATTAAAACTTGCCTTTACACTGACTTAAATTACTCAATGAAACAAAAAATTTGACCCCCATATTTGCCATATTTTTGACTTATTTGCAATATAGCGAAAGAAGGCTCTTATTTTTTTTTTTTAGTTTTATTTATTTAAGTCTATGGAATAAATCCTTACAGACTAGAAACATAATACAACTTGCAATAACATAACTAACATAATAATAACAAAAACAAAAACATGATATACATATTAACTAATTATTCAAAAACATAATAATATTGCGTTTTATTTGATTAATGTTTGTTGAAAAATCTATTAAATTATATAGTACGTTAAAATTAGTACACATCCTCCTAAATGAATCAGCATTTTCATAGTTTGTGCGGGGAAATTTTATGTATAACGGATTAAAGAAGCGTAGAGTGCATTGAGGAACATTGAATGATAAATTTTGTAAAAGAGACTCTGAACAAACATCTCCATTTATCAAATTAATCAAAAATGTCTCATTTAACATGGTCCTTCTACTTTTTAATGTTGGCAAGCTAATTCTACGTAACCTTGTTTCGTAAGATGGTAAGTTAAATGAATCGTATCGGTATATGTCCCTTAAGCAAAACAAAAGAAATTGTTTTTGCACGGATTCAATGCGATTTATATGATTATTATGTGAGGATCCCATATAATCGAGCCAAATTCTAAAATAGGTCGTACTAGTGTTGTAAACAGCTGTTTAGTAACAAACGGCTCAGAAAATTCTTTAGCCCATCGTTTTATAAAAGCGAACACACCTCGAGCTTTGTTGACAGACATTTTAAAATTAAGTTTAACATCTAATAGAATTCCAAGATCTAAAAATACATCAACTATCTAAAAATACATCTCCGGGAAAAGTCTCATAATAACTCCCTTAAATTAGCATTACTGTCTATTGTTTTTAGCTTAATACAACTACAATTCCTCAACAAAACGCCAGATTTAATGATACTCAAACACATTTTTTTGAATAACAAAAATACTTGAAAGTGCTTCAAAAACCATTTCATTTGATACCAAACTTGTCTATAGTTACTTCAAATAGAACGAAATAAATCGAAAAAGGCGTAAAATGTTGTAATTTTTAACCCCACTTAGTAACCCCTAAACATGAGATTGTGCACCTAAAACAAAACACGGGTCCCTTAGATTTTTATTCTCTACAATATATCCGAGGCTTATTATGATCTGGCCGTCCAGGTCGGGATACCTCTCTTGTAACCCAGTAAAAAAGGAAAATCCAAATAACAGGTTGCAGAGCAACTTTTACTTCTTATTTTGTTATAAATGCATATTTGTGCATATTTTGCTTTGAAGTGCATATATTTTTAGTTTTTTGTGTGATTTATATTGCATATTTTCACATATTTCATAAAACAAAAATTAATATTTGACTTAAAATAAGTCAAATAATTACGATCATTTTGCCATCTACTTCCCAGCAATATTTTTTTAGAACTGGTTAAATCTGAATCTATTCCAGAACACCTTTTTTACCACCGGTTTCCTGGAGCCGGCTATAGAACTGGTTCCTGGTAGTCAAATTGTAAGGCTTCACTGACCGAGAACCAGTTCTGTAATTGGTGCTTGAACCGGACAAACTATTTACAGAAAAAAAACCGGTTGTAGAAAATAAATTAGAATCTATTAGTTATATTACATCAAAACAAGAACAGCTTGATTCAAAAAAATGTTGCTGGGAAGTAGATAGCAACATGATCTTAATTATTTTAATAATTTATTTTAAAATCAAAGTAATTTATTTTAAATCAAATATTAATTTTTGTTCTGCAAAATATGCAAAAATTGCAAAACACAAATAACTTAAAAAAATATGCACTTCAAAGCAAACAAATAAATTACAGTTTGTTGCAAATTAATTGATTCAGAAAAGTATTTGTTCATAGAAAAGTATTTTGGTTATACCATTCTCCTACACTGATAAAAGTAAATATGTAGAAATATGAAAAACTTTCCTATCACCAAAACTTCCGTAAATAAACAAAAAATTGTTAATTTCACAAAATGTTTAGTTGTTTTGACAATAATTCCGTATTTTGATGCATGGAGAATTGCGAGTGTATACCAGCTATTTTAGATCAACTAATGGATTACATCCCTTAAGAAACTAATACACTCCGAATATTATGTAGCTTACTGTTTGTAGTTTAATAAAAAAGTTTTCAGTTGAGTTTAAATAAAGAAACATGCATTTATTTTTAAAATAAATATTTTTTTTTAACTTTTTATACATTTGTTCAAAATAAGTTACCGACATTTACCTATTTTTTCTTTTAATTTCATTTAGTATTTTCATTTATTTAAAGTTATACAAATTTAACCACTAAAACGGAATGTTTTCGTTTATTTGTTTCCAATATAGTTATAAAAAATATATTTATTTTGTTTTTTTTTTTAACAAAAATATTCAAAAAATTCTTGTCTGCTTTTTTATGTACAAAATTATTTCAATTAGTTCAAATTACAAGAAATTGATAAAGTTTACACAAATGTGTAAAAAAATATCCAATTTTCGACCTCTAACCCCTTCAATTTCAACCAAACTTGGTTTGGAAGGAAAGTGTCATATAAATATGTCATCGAACAAGTATTGGGCTGTTTGCTCTAACGGTTGTGGAAATATCGAATTTGTTTAAAGCAATTGTATTTTTTAGTTTATTTTCAGCTGTTGAAAAATTAATTGACAAAATCCATAAAAACAATAGATTGTTTTCGTTTATTTCAATACTCAATATAATATAACAACTTTTTGTTTTAAGAAGAAAATTTTAACTGAATATTTTAACTATTACGGAAAGTCCGTTTTTTTTTGTTTATTTTGTTTGTCGAATAACAGACAGAACGTTAAAAAATATATTTCTTTGGTAATTTAACTGTATATTCCAGAGTTCGAAAATGTATGTACCACTAACATAACGTTGCTATCAAAAAAACCAATACAACGATCTCTATTGTTTCGTTCGTATTTATAAACACAACACAAGTGCTGAAATCGTTTTTTTGTAATATAACAAACGGAACAAAACGAAAATGTTTCTTTCGCCAAACATTATTATTTCGTAGTGGTTATTTTTTAGTGTTCATTCAACTTAAACACTAAAACGCGTTTTTAACGTTGTGGTTGGCAGAATAAAGAAATGATTTTTCTGCATGTTATCAATGTTTTTTTGCATTAATTTTGTAAAAATTTCACTGGAACTCCTCCGTTGAAACTTTTTATTAAACTAATGCAATTATTCATAAAATTAAAGGAAATTTTTTTCACTTGTAATATGACATAAACACTAAGAACGGTTTACGAATAGTTATGTTCCATTCCATAAACACAACAAAATCAAACTGTTTGAAATATTGGCCAAACAGAACAAAATCGTTTAGTTCGGTCTCTCATCGAAAACTGGTTTGTGAAAGTGTTTGTGTTCTGTTTAGAAATCAAAATGAAAATAAAGAAATGTTCTGTTTATGTTTACTGTGCACAACAAAATGATTGTGTTGAGTTTCAGCAAAAAGCAAAACAGAACGATAGAAAAAACGTTTGATAGTGTTTAAATTCGAACTCTGGTATATTCCATTGAAACAACTTTACCGATTGAACTTTTATATAACTGTTGATTTTTTATGGAAAAGTTCTTGTGAGTGTGTTTCAAAAAAAAATTCAGTTCTTGCCGGTAAAAAAACTTGTTTGCAAAATCCGTGTTTCAAATCGCTATATTTCAAAAATGTGGGTTTCTAAAATTTTTAAAAATATATATGTTAATTATAAATTATTCTTCTATACCGCCACCAAATCCCTTATGTGGTACCCATACATGTTCCTGAGTTATCGGCTTTTTAGTTAAATTTGTTCACACACTTAGAATACTATGTAGGTAAAGACCACTGCAAATGTAGTTACAAAGCAAATGAAATTTCATTTAAAGAAATGACGACTTACATTTCAGTAAATTCAACTTACGCAGTCATTTGTGTGTTCAAAAAATGACTAACAATTGTAGTAAAAATAAACCACATGTTAGTAAAAGATAAACAAGCTTTTACTTTTTAAAATAACAAAAAACAGCTGTAAGAAATGAATGTAAAATCACAAAACAGTCATTTGATGTGTTTTTTTTTTTTTTTTTTTAATGAACTACAAATGACTGACATTGACATTAAAAAATAAAGAAACTGTATTACATCCTAAATAACTACATTCTTTTAATGCTTAAGTACCCTGAGTGCATTTTTATTCATAACTCAGAATATCGTAAGAGCTCCACACATGGACTTGGACACGGCATAGGGAAGTAATTTATATATTTATATATGATATATATTTTTAAAAATTAAAAAATAAAACAGTTTTATGAAAAACAGCCGCAGTCTTTGAAAACAAAGCGTTTTTCCGCGAAGAAATAAATATTTGGTATGCCTTAGTAAAACCACAACTAAAGTAGCTTTAAAATGACTCTCGTAGCTTAAGCCATTAACAACATATGGAATAATATGCACGACTACTTTTTGAAAATGTTCGAATATTTTTGATATTTGGAAACGCGATATTTCTGCTGGGGAAAGCTTTCCTGCATTTGGACGAGGTTATAGTTATATCGTCTAACCCAAGTTTTGTTGAAACCAGAAGAGATGCAGGAAATCGAGTGGTTGATTTTATATGTTTTCAGTCTATTTGGTTTAAATGAAAAGTAAGTAGACCGGATTTTAAGTGATTTATCATTAATATTACATAACAGTTTCAGTTAATTTAAACTACAAACTATTTTGAGTGTATGTATATATATATTTTAATTTAACAAAAGTCTAGTTGAAATAATATTTTAAAATAATTTACTATTTTTAATTTCTCATTCCATATTTGTTCAAAAAATTACATAGAAATGTTTTAATCCTTAATGAATTTGGACTTAAAATTCTGTTATAATTTATGGCAGAAGAAAAATGTCACTTGCACAACAACAATGAAAATATTTATGTTTCCAAAAATAACAAATCAAAATTAATCAACTACATAATGTCAGCAGCAGCTTTGTTGAAACAAAAGAAAATAATTTATTTATGTACCTATTTATGTATCCAGGTGTGGTATAACTACACAGTAAAAAGTCGTGGTTTAATTTTAAAACTTAGCAGTGTTAATTCTAAACTACTTTGGAATTAAATTTTAAATTAATTCCAAAAGAGTTTATATCTAACACCATGTGGTATAAATTGTAATACTTGTGGGAATTGTTTTAACACCCAGAGAAATTTAAAAGTTTTTTAATGACTATTTGGAATAGAAATAACACCAAAATTGTAATTAAATATTTTCAGGAGAAAAAAAAACAATTCCTGTTAGTTAACAAATAACACCGACGCAGGCATTGGTTTTTTTTTTTTTTTGTTTTAATACTTTCGGTTTTATTTTAATGCCAAAAAAGACTTGAATTTCTCTCTTAAAACAGTTTCATTCTTTAAAGTTTAAAAACAACACCTAATAAGGTATTAAAAACAGCTGTAAAAATGTGCCTCTCTCATGAAACGGCTTGTTTTGGTTTAAAAATAACACCAGAAAAAGTATTAAATCTCTCTCTTTGTTACAATTAATGGAGTTAAAGTTATATTTTTTAACACCGCGCGGTTTAAAACAAGCAAAGTCATTTAAACGAAAAAATTGACAATGTTTATTAAAGTGAAAAGTGGTGGAAATTTTTATTTTGTACCTATTGTGGAACCAGAAAGTGAGGAATTCACATCAAATACAATAATAGTTTCAAGTGAGTATTGACTACAAGTCCTTATTAGTTTAAATCTTTTATAATACATTTTTTTGGGATTTTAGTTATTAATAAGCTGGAAATTCATTTAGATGGCAGAGCACTGCAGTTTAAAGATTGAGACGGTGTCCAAATAGATTTTGATGACCTGCCAGAAATAATTAAGCAGTATAGATGTTGTAGCTGTTTTTTAAAGAGTTCTGTTTCGACGAAACAACAGAAGTAACAAGCAAGGTCAATTTTAAGAAGGTTAGTACAAATCGTGTAATTCCATTAGTGTTTCATTATCAAACAAATATCACAGGAATTAGAGTGTTACTTAAGAAATGGTGATTTCGGTGCGTTGTTTAGTGAATACGCAATTAAAAAAACATTAAGCGATAGTTCACGACGATGTCTGGTACGTGAAGCCACAAACTTTTGCGCAAACGAAGTGGCAATTACCCAAACCGAGAAGACAAGATCGCGGTAGGTGAAGCTGTTATATGTTTGTTTCCGGCTTTTAAAGTTGAAAACAGCAAATGTGGTGGCATTGTAAGTATTATATTATATTGAAAGTGTGATTTTAGTTTGAAATATTTACATCCTTTTATTTGTGTTATGGTAAAATATTACAATAAATATACATAAATTAAAAATTACTAAACATAAAACTAAAGTTGTTTAATTTATTTTCAGTGAAATTTTATAAAAAAGGGTATTAATTTTAGCCCTTCCTAAGTTAAAAGCAACACCCGTTCAGTGTACCATATATTCCATTAGGTATTGAAAATAACACCCATTTAAGAATACAATATATTCCTAATGGCATTATTCTAATTCTTGGTCGGGTGTAAAACGTATTCCATAGGGTATTATATTAATGCCAAGTTACTTATTGAATATAAACAATTTGGTTTTATTTTAACACCAAAAAATAATAAACCGTAATACATAATGGTGTTATTTTTATGCTCTCAAACACGAAACTCTCTCTCACTCTCGGTTTTCAATCTCTGTATAAGTATACCATAATGGAATACATTTAACACTTTTTAGGGATTGTTATATATACACACCGGCTCGGTGTTAAAATTAAACTAAAACTTTTTACTGTGTAAATATACAAGGTCTTTTTCAAAAAAAAGTTTTTTTTTTTTTATTAAAAGTTACCTTATTTTAATAAAATGTACTTATTTTAATACAATGTACTAAAATTTACAATACTTGGAACTCTCGGTTTCTGTTCCTGGCAATTTGTTTCTTCTTTTAAGTTGTCATCATCTTTATATATCAAAAAAACAGTAAAACCAAAATGTTGACGAGCTTCTTGAAATTCTTCTAAAGCACAGTGGGATGTTTTACAATGTTTTCACGGATTGTCATGAAACATCACACAGCCATAACTAACATAATTTCAAGATACGATTTTAGAGAAAGGCCCACTAGATCAACAATGTACCGATCGATTAGACTCCAAGTTAGGACACCTCGGGTATTCAATAATTGTTAGAGGTAGCCAAATTTATATTTATCAACCGATTTCCCAAAATGGACCGTTTTTGTAATGTGATTATATTTTTCAACAATAAATGCTCTTACTCATTTGGGGTATCTCTTTTTCATTTTTACAATAACATGCGCCGGTTTTTGGGCAATGGAAAAGGCAAATCAAGTGCGATTGCTATGAAATGTGTTAATGACATTAACAACTAGTCATTTAATTAAACAAAAAAAAAAAACTTCAATGCAATATCTTTTTCACGCTTAAAATAAAATGCGTCTAAAATTGTAAATTATAAAAAAAACGGCGATTTTAGTATTGTTTGAGTGAAAGTTTGTTCAGCAACTCATAATGTGTTTATATTTTTCTAAAAGACTACTAAATATATTTGACTGTTGTCGAATTGATTATTGTTATCCCCCCAGACCGCTTCGAATTATACAATTTGTTAACTCAATTTCAATTTTATCCAACTTTTACTCAGAGTGCACTATCGAAATTGGAAAACGAAAAAAAAAAGTAGGTCCCCCAATTAAGTCCAAATAAAATAGCTTTATCCTTTTTTAACATCGCTTCAATTGTAGACAAGACAGCAGTAAACACACTTGGAAATTTTTAAAGTTTTTTTGGGAATTGTGGGATTTCTTTAGCCCTATACGATTTTGATTAGCCCTATATGAAATAATTATATGATTTATCCGTGTATGAAAATAATAGCAAGGTATTTCACTACAATGCGTTCATTAACAAATATTTTATTGCAAAATAAATATTTAATATTTTAACAGAAATTAATTGTATCGGATTCGGTTGAAACTTGGTACATAATACTTGGGTCTGATTTTATGTGGCTATCAATCTGATTAATCTTAAGTGCCACTAAATTTAAATCTATTGTTACTTACAAATTTTATATGCAATCTAACCACTTAGCGATCTTGTTTATACTTTTCATCACTTTCAAAATATGATTAATATTTAATTTAAACCTCTTCTAAACAAGATTATTAGCCGCCCGATGGAAAACTTTGTTCTATCCATTCTATATAATTGTACCAACCACTTAAGGGATCATGCCCTATTCAAATGCGTATTTCTTTTTGAACTTCTTTCCTCACCGCCATTTAATTCTTTTGAAGTTTCTACTCTGAATCATGCTTGTAATATATTTAGCATTTGAATATTTTCTTTAGCATTTTCAAAATCCATATTTTCTTTAAATTTTTGAAAACATACACTGCGTTGCAAAACTATAGTTATACATTAATTTTACTAAGTTTGTTAAGTAAATTTCGTAGGTATAATGCAATTCAAGATATAATTATATATGACATTAAATGGTAAAATATATAATTATGTACACACAGAGAAAAATTTAGCCATTTGCCAACTGATATTCGGTTAATAGGGCCCAGATTCTGTTATCACGAATTTAATTCAATTGGCACAACTTCACATTAGTTTTCACAACAAAGTTCGGCTAAATCAACTGAATTTTAGTTACAACACACAAAATATTCAAAAATCTAATGCAAATATCGTTGTACTAACTGAGTTTAGTAGTTGCTACCATTAAAATACACTTTTTAATTCGGTTGGCACTTTATTTCTCTGTGTGTAAGATAACATATATGACACAAAATTAACAATTTAGTTTGAGGTATGATTATATATGGTCCAACATCTTTAATATTTTGTATGCGTATAAGACATAATTATATATTTTTATATAAAATTGAATGTATAATTATATATGTGCAGAAGTTTAAATTATTTTTCTTTAAAATTTTTTAAAATTTAATTAAAAATAATATATGTCAGCGAATTAAGTAAATCCAATTTAATATCAAAATATCTCATCTGATCAGCCAAAATTAACTTTTCTTCTTGGATCTAATTGGATCCATGTAGATCTAAATTAATCACATGGTATATTTTGGGATCTATCAGGATCATAATTTAAATATTATTGGATCCCCCTATTTTGAGATAGATTTTGATCTAACTTAATCCAGTAATATATTGGGATTATCTAATCGGATATTATTATTCTGAGATAAACTTGGATAAGAAAAAACATCGATATATAACAAATGAGATTGTATTTGAAATGCAACTTTTTTTTGATCGGTAATATTCGGTATTTCATAACTATAAATTAATTTAACTTAATATATCAAAACTTACAAAAATTTAAGAAAAATGTTTTAAAGCAGCAGTTTTAATAATGAGTGAACCTTCCTTTTTTTGAATCAACTCAAAAATTCGATCGGACATACTGTCCACCAGGTTTATTCGAAGTTCTTCCATTATAGATCTACACGCATCAATAGCTGCTTCTTTTAGATGAAAAAAGCATTTCTGCGTAAGCTCGACATGTTTATACTCCACAAATATTCACAATGGCGGTTTGATCCAGAGAGCATGTGGGCCATTCCAATACTTTGTTAGTTTTTGAAAATAGCAATTCCATTGTCTAACGACTTACATGTGCTGAGGCATTGTCTTCTTGGAAAATGGATAATTTATAATTGCTAATGCTCACCGGTAGTATGGTTAATATTAATTGAACCAATATAAAGTATACGTCCCCCATTACAACTTTGAATAAAAATGTACTTTGTTGGCTTTTACTACCTCTAGTGAGCATTTTTATTTCGCTGAATTTCGTTTTGACATAGTCGTATGTATGACGGAAAAAGCATGGGGGGAAAATAAGGATATAAACAAGTTTTTTAAAAAATCCATTACATATCGCAATCCTTGAATTTCTTTATCACAAGCAATTTTACTTTTTTTCTCCAGCCCTTCACATCTAACACATAAGACTAAACTGGAAGAGAAAAATTTCATACCAATCGAAATTATCACCTGCGAGAGTTTCCCTGTTAGCTCTGGTTCCTTTAACATATGTTCACAAGTTATTCAGCTTTAATCTTCTTCATACATTTTCTTAGAAAACAAAAAAATCTTAATCCAAACCATACATTGTGTTAAAATATTAAGTTAATCTTCTAATCGATACAATTTCCTTTTGTCCTTTCGACAAAATTCCTATTTTTTTTATAAACTTATAATCCATAGTTATTGAATATTGTTAATCAGCTTTCATATTGTGTGACATTTTGCTTTTATCAAAAGATAATAATTAGTTTCATATTACCACATCAGAATTACTAAAGAATACAATAGAAAACCTAAAGAAAAAAGAACTATGCAAGCATTTTCATTTTACTCGTCTTATACTCCTATAATACAATACGAAAAACTAAAGCCCTATAAAGCCAGGCCACAGAAAATGGAAGTAAAGAGCTACAGAGACTTTTAGTTGCATGTATTGTATGGTAATAATGTTGTATACATGTATATGTGAAACATAGACATCCACATCTATAATAGATTTCCTTAGACCATATGAATAAAGTAAGTATGCTGCAATACAAACCACAATGAATTATAAAACATTCATAGTTTTATGGTCATAATACAGACGAACAAAAATACACAAACTTATGTACTTATGTTAGCCCACATACACTTATAGTCACATACATAGATGTAGATTTTTTACATTGTATATGAGAAATTTTAAAAATGTTTTACACTTTGAGGTAAAATATTTTCGAAAAGAATTTTTCCTTTGTATGGCATGTATATGTTGGCCTATGTTTAAGCATGCTAAACTAAGTCCATTCGCGTTAATCATGTATCTTTAATTACAAATATTAAAATTACAGTTTTTGCTTGGATTTAATCTCATTGTATAAATTATATTTCAAAATATATATTTCGCCACCAAAAAACTGAAAAAATATACTCAAAACTGTTTTTTGTCATATATTAGAACTTAAAAAGAAAACATCGATTATTTTGGAAAACACTCATTTTTTGCTGGATTAATAGTTGGGTTTAGCGTTATTAATTTGTAGGAAATTATATTAAATACTTTAAAATTCGCAAAATTAAAAACTGTGTATAAAAATGATTCTTGAGGCTATGAAAATTTTGCTTGCGACATAGAATTTAAAGTCCTTAAAATAAGTTTATAGCTTTTCAATTTTGGTATTAAGCACATTAAAATCTTTTATTTTATGTGCCATTTAGCGGAATTAATAGAGTGCTTTAGTTTTTTACAAAGCGATTTGTGTTTGCAAAAAACTTCAGTTGTGCCCGCTAGAAATGAAAAAAATTAAACTTTGTTGCACTGCATTAATTTAGTCGCCAAATATTCACTCTAGATACCTTAATTTGTTCTAAAGCTAGTTTTTTTATCAACAAATGCGTAAAAAATAATTAGATTGCGTAAATCACAAATTCCGCAATTATCACAAGTAAATTATAATTTTCCAAGTTTGATATAATTTTTATTAAAAATAAAAAATATGTTTTTTTCGACCTTTAATTGTGCAATGAAAATGAAAATTATTCAAGTTCGAGGTCATACTCTATATTTCTTTATTAGGATATTGTCCTAACAAATAATATATAGAGTTTTTGTTTTCCACTTTCAGAAATGTGTTGATAGATCTATTTCGGGAATTTTCTAGGTTTCCATCTCCAGGACACGTTTTGAAAGAAGTGACGATCCCATGCAAAACATCAAACATTCATATAACCTAGTTTTCCCACTAAATGAGAACTAATATATAAGCTCGAAGTTAAAGATTATCACCATTAATCAAAAATAAACTGAAAACTTGTTTGTTATTTGTAAGCTCTACCTTTGGTATATATACAATACATTCTCTTTGTTTTGTTCTCCTTTTTATTTTCACATTTGTTTTGTTTAAAATCAGATGTAAAGGGGAAGTAAACTAAGACCGTACTTTGTCTTTTTTACAAGTTTGATGTAATTTTTTTTTTTAAATAAAAATTATGTTTTTTTCGAACTTTAATTGTGCAATGAAAATGAAAATGATAATTTCTTTAGTTAGTCTCTTTACAGGAAGAAGAAGAAGAAAACATTTTTATTGAAGAATTTTACGGACACAAGGGATACACCAGACTGCCGCAGTTTCGTCCCCCTCCTGGGACTCGTCAGTGGTTAATTTATGTGTCAATTGAACAAAGTATTTTTTATATTGTTAATTTTGCTCTATATGAAAAACTTTTTATTTTTTTTTTGGTGTCGTACTGTGAGTTGCTAAGACCGTGAGTTCAAATCACAGTACGACACCAAAAAAAAAAAAATAAAAAGTTTTTCATATAGAGCAAAATTAACAATATAAAAAATACTTTGTTCAATTGACACATAAATTAACCACTGACGAGTCCCAGGAGGGGGACGAAACAGCGGCAGTCTGGTGTATCCCTTGTGTCCGTAAAATTTTTCAATAAAAATGTTTTCTTCTTCTTCTTCCTGTAAAGAGACTAACTAAAGAAATATTCTACAGTAATTAATATAAAAAAAAAATAATTACGATTGTCATTATCTGACGGTTGCAAAACACTTTCTAATATAAAATTTGAATAAACTTGCTTAACGGCGACTCAATCTCTAACCTACACTTGGTATCCAACTATTGTATGTGAATAAAGCGCATCATAAAAACGTGATAATTACTTGTGAAAAAGAGATAGGATTAAGAAGAAAAAGCATTCTAGTTGAGAAATGAATTGTGCATTGGTATTAGCTAATTCTGTCTCTTCTGATCGAAACAATACTTGTGTGTATGTAGTGTGACCAAACTCCAATTTAGTCGCAGTCAACGCTGTGTCGACCGTGGCTCAACTCGTTAAGAGGCGAGATTACGATGCATAGCTTGTTGCTAAGACCGTGAGTTCAAATCACAGTACGACACCAAAAAAAAAAAATAAAAAGTTTTTCATATAGAGCAAAATTAACAATATAAAAAATACTTTGTTCAATTGACACATAAATTAACCACTGACGAGTCCCAGGAGGGGGACGAAACTGCGGCAGTCTGGTGTATCCCTTGTGTCCGTAAAATTTTTCAATAAAAATGTTTTCTTCTTCTTCTTCCTGTAAAGAGACTAACTAAAGAAATATTCTACAGTAATTAATATAAAAAAAAATTAATTACGATTGTCATTATCTGACGGTTGCAAAACACTTTCTAAAATAGAAAATGATAATTATTCAAGTTTTTTTCTATTAACCCAATTAAAAAAAATCAATATGATGCAACAAAGAAATATAAAGAATTATATCTAATTAAAACACAATTTGATCCGAAAAAGAGTGGATCGTATTTTATATAAATGTATTATATTACATTGAGTTTGATACAATTTGATCCGAATTAATACAGTGAAAATAAATTCGGTAAAATAAATACAGGAGGCTACATATTATGGTCCAATTATTAAGAGCCCAATTTAAATTTAACGGATAGTTTGATTTTAATTTTATATACTTAACAATTAAAAAATTTTATGTCAAATAAAAACTTGTGGATTTTGGTATTTTAAATTGTGATGTTCATTTAAGGTAATTTTAATAGACATTTTCAATGAAAATTTTCGAGTTGATATTAAAATTTTGAGTAGGATGTTATGGATTTTAAAACAAAACCGTTACTTTTCCACAACTTAATTTTTTTTTTTTTTACATGAGGCAATTCATTGTTTTGTTTAATCCCAAATATCAATTTAAGTCTGCCAATCCAATTATATATTGCCCATCTAATTACGTATTGTATAACATATTGTATGATACAATTAAATATGCCGTTTTACGACAAATTACAATGGCTAGTAAAATTGTATCTTACTGTACATGATGTCATACTTAACTATATTAGATTATGCAGAATTGGATCACATTATACAAGATTATACAATATTATTTGTACCCGGAAATTTAGAAAAAAGTTCATAATCTCTAGCCTAACGAAAATAACACTTCATTTTGAAAAGGAGTTTTGTTACACCCGAGTAAAGGAATTTTATTACACCCGAGTAAAACATTTATATATATTTCTTATATATTTTCATCTTATAGTATACTATAGTATGGTATTATATTATATTATGCTGTCATATGTTATATGTTTGTTATGTGGTAACATATCTAACGATATATAATTATATATTAACCTTTAAAAAATAAGATATTAATCATATATGCTATACCTTATATGATATGATAGATCTGTTGTCATAAATATTAATACATTTTCATATATAACGTAATATGTAATCATGTGACATACAACCATTTACTTTATTGTCTCTTACTGCCTTATTAAAAATGTTTTTTGTGAGACATAAGATATGCTTATATATGGTGCCATACGTATACTGCAACTTAAAACATAATTATATATTATATCAAATGATAAGATATAATTATGTAATAAAATACCATATATGACCCAACATTATCCATATAGTTTGAGATATGATTATATATGGTGCAACATCATTAATATTTTTCATACGCATAAGATATAAGTATGTATTGTTACATTAAATCCCATACATAGTTATATGTGCACCTAAACTTTTTTTTGTTAATTTCATTCAAAATTATATATTTCATTTGATTTAAGTAGATCCACTAAAAATTACTTATCTTTTTGGATCTAACTGTATCCAACTAGATCTTAATATATCACATGGGATATTTTTGGATTTGTCAGGATCTTAAGTTACATATTATTGGATCCCCCAATTTTGAGATCAATTTTGATCTAATTCAATCCAGTAATATGTTTGAGGGATATAATTGGATATTACCCGATACCCCAATTTTGAGATGAACTTGGTTGAGATAAAATATCGATCTATATAAAATGAGATATGATTTTATATTTAAGATATATTAGTTATAGACTGTATCTAATTGGATGTAAATGTATCACATTATATATAATTTGATACTCTTGTATAAGGAAAAATTCGAATACAATTGTAACAAACTATATCTGGCTATCAAAAACTTGTGTCATAGTTTTTAACTATAGTCAACCGAACCCTGTACATCGTTCCTCTCAATTCATAAAACCGCGAGAAATAAGATACATCTACAGGTGTCGAAACATTTTTGAAGTAGCTCATATATTTATATATGGTTATAAGATAAAGTTAAACATATAACAACATTGGGCACTTTTTCGTTTCTGTGATTTTTTTATTTTTTTTTTTTTTTTGTTGGTTGGATAGTTGGTTGGTTTCGGTCAAGAAGTCATGTCTGATGTGTGGTTTTTATTATTTTTCATTTTTTTTTTTAACTCAGCCCTTTTTGTAAAAGATTATCTCTGCATAGTTTTTTGAATACCACAAATATGTTAAAATTTAAATTAAAATTGAGAAATATTTACATATTAGTTATTTTGTAATAAAAAAACAATAATTTTTAGATTCAATTTGTATCTTAAGCTTGCCAGATGTGATGTTTGTGGTTTTTAAACTAAGGCAATTAATCGCAAATTTAATTGACTGTAAAAGTCATTAAATTTCTAACCAAAAAATTCTAAAGATTCTTTATTACAGAGAAGATCTTCATTTTGTAATACTCAAGATGGAAAGCAAAAAACCGAGTTTCTTAATTTAAACATAGTATGCATATGTGCGTATGATTAATATGGATTTTTTGATATTAATCATAGGCTCCTAAATGATGAAGTGAATTTCAACATTCCGGTATTCTTACATCATTGCTGAAAATTTAGATATCGCCATCATTGCTCTAGCTAGTGTAAATCTAAATTGTTCATGCTATTTAGGAGCGTATGATAAATATTAATATACTTTTTATTAGCTTTTTACCCCAAAGCGTAGTGATTAGCTTTTGAAGTTTACTTTATCTGTGTGTACTATTTTATAAAGCCTCTGTAAACCACTTTATATTTAATAATGTATTTAGGGTTTTAGAAAACTTTTTATCAAATTAACTTTTATTTGGTTTTCTTAGTCCTAGTCGTTAGCCATTACTTAAATAGATTTTTATGTGTGTACATATTTACTTTATATTTTTTCTTTTCGATTGTAACCTTAAGGCTATTTGACTTATTTTCCTTTTTTTCATAATCTTTGTCATTTCATCATTTTTAGTTTATGTTAAACAGCATTTAATTTTTGTATCCAAGTTTAAATTTATTCATCATTCTTTTGTGTTTTTTTTTTTATTCTACTAATTTTGTTTTCCTTTTAATCCTTTCTATTCTTTTTTTAAGTAGTTCATAATAAGTATAACAGTTTTATATTTACCCTTTGGGAATGCGTTTTTTCTTGACTGTAATTTTTTCAATAGATTACAATACCGCAACTTTTATTTTATTATGTACACACAGAAAACAGTTTTGTAGTTGCAACCGAATTTTTTGCAAACCGAATTTTTGTGGTTCCACGTACTATCACTATTATTAAATTTTAATACTATTGTAACAACCGACATTTATTTAAAAAATGATATGCCTCGAACTGGGCTCGAACCGGCGATCTCCCGTTTGTCAGGCAGTTACTTTACTTCTAGCTTAAACCCAATTTATATATGTTTTTTAAATTTCAACCTTGAATATTTTCATGTTTCAAATTTAAATATTTGTCTAAATATAGATTTGTATGTACAACACAAATTCGGTTGCTAATCTCAATATTTTGTTAGAGTTACCAAAACTATAAAAAAAAATTGTATTATTTTAAAATTATTTTATAAATAAAAAGTTCTTCGCCGCGAACTGGGCTCGAACCGGCAACATTCTGTTTGTCAGGCAATTACTTTACCTCTAGCCAAAACTCAATTTGAATTCCTATTTTCAAATTTTTACCTTGAATATTTGTTTTCTTTCATGTTTAAATATTATTGTCTAAAAATAGATTTGTATGTACAACAGAAATTGGCTAATCTTAATATTTATTAGAGTTACCAAAACTAAAAAACGTTATACTATTTTAAAATTGGTAATTGGAGTGACTGTTTGTTGCAGACGAAACTAATATTCGATTTTAACTGCAAGTATTTTATTCAAGGAATAAAATATCCGAGAAGTGGTTGGTTGTTGGTATTAAATGTAATGTAGAAGGTAATATTTTTTTAATATTGATAAGGAAAACCAATAGTTTGAATGATGTGACTGTGTTTTGGTTAATTTTATATATTTTCTGTTTACAATATAGTTTAATTATTCTGTTTATGAATTTTAAGTACTTACAATTAAAGGTATTGAATAGTGATTAAATTTTGTTGGTTACCATAAAATTCCAACCAATTTATTCTCTGTGTGTATATAGGCCTCCTTAAGCCAAGAAGTTAAAAACAATTCTTAACGCATTATTTTTTAAAATATTTTTTTATTTTAAACTTTTAAGTGATTTTACTACTGTGAACATGTCTCGCTTTACGATCAGGGCACTTTATCGAGTCAAATTGTAAATTAAACACCAGTTAATGCACAATACATCTTTTAAAAATATTTAAATCGGTTCAGTAGTTTAGAATTTGTGGGTCGAAATTACAGTGAAAAATCTACTATTTTTGACAAAAATTAAAAACGGGAAATTTAAAAAAAAACATATGGGCCAGTTAAACTGGCCAAAAAGAGCTTTTTTGACCTTGGTTCTTCCGAGTTCAATTTGATATAGTATTCACAAACTATATGTAACCACATAAAGATTGGCTTTTTTAAAATTTCAAAAAATCCGCGGTTTTATACGTGATTAAGATATTTTTAAAAACTAAAAATATGCAAAAACACATCGGATCATCACAATTTAAATGGTAAACACCCCCCCTTTTTTAATTTTCACAAATTTAGCCACTCTCGATTTGAAAAAAAGATCCATATTTGCAAAATTGGGGATTTTTACTAAAAAACCTCACTCCGTTTGTTTGATGCCCTGAATTGATATATTATTAATGAATTCTGAAAACTTATTAATGAATTAAGTGTCCATAGAAACTAAATATTAAAACATTAATAAATCTGAAAAAAAAATAAATAACAAATTCTTTGTTGTTCTAAAAGTATTACAAGCTTTTTTCAAAAAATTATTGAAAAATTTAAGCCGCGGGACCAAAAAAGTGAATGTGCAAGGTGTGTTTAGTAAAAATTCCATATTTTGCAAAAATGAATTCTTTTTAGAAAAATTCATTTAAAAAATTGCATTTATTTATGACGCTGAGAAATTTTTTTATCCGCGGTATAAAAGTAGAGGAGTGTATCATTGCAATGAATTTGATATGCACGGTGGTCTTGAATCAATTTTTAATGAAGGGTCTTAGCACATATTTTTTTTTACTGATTTGGGTTATTTACATTCTAAATAGTTTGAAAAAAAATATAGTCCATAACTTGTCGAGCCGGTTTTGAAAAAACTCATTTTGAAAAACATTACTCGTTTTCTATTAAAAATTTCACACATTCGTATAAAATTGTTAATGTATGCATTAAATGGCTGAGTGATTTCTAAAATTTCAGTGTCATCATCTTTTGTAAAAATATCGGATTATCCGGATAATCCGTATGCTTTATCACCTCCCCTTTCTTGCCACACACGGTAGTAATATTTGCAGCTGGCAACGGTTCTTAGTTCTCCATATTCTTTTAATCCATCAGCAGATGATATACACCAGGTACAAGGATAGGTACTTGCGTGTGACATAATTCCTGTCATTACATTTGCTAGCTGCTTCAAATCAGTTGCAATAATTCCTTCTGAATTTTCAGGATGTAATAATGACCATAACATAGACACATTTTCGTAATTTTCAGATGAATTAGCAACTATTGCAAGCAACAAAATCTTTTTTACCCAACTGTCTTTAAATTTTGTACTAGCACATTATCACAATATTTTTGTCGCTTTACTGGTATTACAGCATCTTCGGATTCAATAAAGTCATTTTGTAATAGTAGATCTGAAGATTGTATTGATATGCAAATTTTCAAGAACCCTCCCACGCCATCGATGCCAAATTTCAAATGATATTCTGTCAAATTCCTCTTCTCTTCAACGTATTCTATAAGTTTTTTAACGTCATTACAAAAAACTATGCTCTCGGAAGTTTTACTTTTTACATAATTTTTACTGTTTTTTACAATGTCACACTTTCTAACTTCAAAATAAGAATCTACAGAATGATTTATTTTCTTGAGTTTTTCATCTAAATTTGATTCAAACATGTTTCTATTATTAGTAGCAACTCTTAAGGTTGATGTCATTAAACCAATTTTACTTTTCGATATTCCAAGACCCAATCCTATTTTAGAAACATCATAAGCGGAAAAGGGATTTTGTTCTTTACTTTTCGATGTCTTCAGTGTCACTCTCATTGGTCGTCCACGTTCTTGGGATATGGACAATTTATTAATATTATTTTCCTTGGGTTCAGATTTTGAATTTACACGTGTTTTTATTAACTTTCTGACCAGCTGCTAGTGATGATCACGATGTGGTTTTCGAAAATACACTTTCCCACAAAATTGTATATGTTTAAACGTCCAAAACCACAAATTGTATTAACGAAAATCAAAATGCCGTTACTGCAATTTTAATATATTCTTTAACCAAAAAGTAGTATAGTGCAGTTTTTTAAATTTTGTGAAATCATTTACACTTTTTTTCGTTTCACCAATATTATTTTATTTTTTTCGAAATAAATTAATAAATTTTTTTTAATATTTCTCCAAAAAATTTTAAATAGTTAAAATGCGTTTTATTTTAAAAATACTCACTGTAAATATTTAAAAATACATAAAAACCATTTTAATTATTGTCGAAAAGCAGTATTTTTGATCTTAAACGTTTTTTTAACTTTTTGCATAAATTTTTGTATTGGAGTTACTTACGGCTTTTTTGTTTCAGAAAAATCGATTATAAGAGGCTGTAAATACACTACTTAAAAACTAATATTTTTCCATGAATTTTTTTCTCAGAAACAAATTGGTCTTTGTTTCTGAGGCATAATTCTAAAATTTTGGATACTAAACTTCAAGTAGTTTTTTATTTATAATGTTTTTTATCTCTCCTCTAAAAACTAAAAAGTGTAGTTACGCCCTTTTGGATTTTAGGTCACGATATGTAAGTTTTGGATATATTACGATCAGCAGTAGGTAGCACTTAGTTCAAAATATAAAAAAAAATATTTTTCCCTTTATTAGTAATATTAAAGAAATCATAATTTGACATTTACAAGTCAGACCCAAAATTCGTGTCGACCGGTGTAATTTATACAATAATGAGTAGAAAGTAGCCTACAGAGTCTTAAAAAAACTGATCTCATTTGTTTCTTCAATACCAATAAGTACTGCCTATAGCATTTTAAATAATTTATATTTTAACGATAGGAATAGAATGTAATTCAATCATAAACAAGACAATACACTCATAAATAAGCCCGTACAAATAGTTGATAATTCACTACAGAAAATAGTACAGAAAATAGTACCTGAATCTGCGCCAGCAAAATTTTCAATGTAGTTCAAAATCACATTCTGCTAAATTTTAGGTGACCAAAATTTTAGAAGAACTAAATTTGACTAAGTTGACAGTTGTAGTTTAATTAACAAAGAATTTAATTAAATCAATAGAATTTCCGCTAAAAATGTATTCCCGAATCTGACCAGAGGCGAATCTATATTTATTATAATAGTACTTAATAGTTACGGAGTAACGAATTTTGGACAATTTTGCCCTACCTCGATTAGTTTCCTATTTTATGATTATAAAATAAAAAATATGTAAAAATAACGTCATCCCCAATTGAGACTGAAAGCGGAGACACAAAAAATAATCGGTTGAAAACATTTGATTTTTAAATTTCTAAATTAACTGAAAAATGTATAAATGCGAGACTCACGTATTACTAAATTTTAGGTCGAAAACCTAGTTCAAATACGGATGAAATTTGTTGTTAATGTAAAATGAAATAACTAATAACTTTAGCTAAATAACTAATTTAAACGATAACAAATTTGAACAAATTAGGTCAAAGGAATTGGAACCAGTTTAAAATACTTGTAAACAAACTTTTTAAATTTCGATGAAGTTTGCAAGAGAAAGAATAAATATATTTAGCAAAACACGTAGTTTACTAACTTATATGTAAAAAGACTAAAACTATTGAATTTTTAGTGCTACTTTTAGTTTTTCAAGGTCTTTTTTATATTATTTCTACTTAATTATTTTTGTTTTCTATTTTTATAAAATATTTTTATACTTAAAAAAACAAAAAAAAATTAAATAAGCAACTGCTAACGTATGAATGTTTTTAATTGTCAAGATTTTTTTCAAAATCAAGATGTTTTTTGGTGAATGTTATTTGCATATTTAACTCTGGCAACCCTATGCGTATAAGTAATAATATTTCAATATACAATAACTCATACGTCATGGTGGCCGCCAAGTAAAAGCTTCATATTTATGAAGTCATTTGTAATATTTTTTTTTTCCAAAGGTTTCATAAATGTTTGAAATTTCACAATTTGTGTTATAAGAGTGTTTTAGTACTCATCAGTACTTTCGTGTGAATTCCGATTGCTGTGAAAGTTGGATGCGTAATAAATAGAGTGGACAAATTTCTTTGACTTACAGTGAGGAGCTCTTGTGAGCACACGAAAGTACTTTTTGGACATATAAATTCATGACGAAAAATATTTAACACTAGAACTAAACCGTATTTTTCTTAAGGTATAATATACGCTGAATAAAGTTCTGGTCTTAAAATCCCACTTGCACGTTCCGGCAAATTTATTTTTCTTAACTCTTGTAACGGCATCTGAATACGCTACCCTTACCCTCCTTTCAAGTTTTAAGTTTTTTATATAACTTATTTTTTTTTGTAATTATCGTCAGTTGAACATTCTTATAATTAAGTTTGGTTTTAAATTTTACTCTGCGGGACTTTAAAATTACGGTTACAACCTGAATTTTCATAGACGATATTTTCGTAAGGAAACAAGTTATATAGAAAATTTAAAAATCAAAAAAGAGTAAGAGTAGCATATTCAGGTACAATTACAAGTATTATGGAAAATTAATTGACGGAAGGTAAAAAATAGGAATTTTTTTTTATCAAAATCGAGGCTTTTCTTGTTAATATAGCTCGAACGAGTGATGTCAGAGGGTGATTCTGAGACCAGATTTGGATTCAACGTATAGTTTTAGTGCCAAATATTGGTCGGCCTGAATATTTAGGTACAAAGAGTACTTACATGAACTCACAAGAGCTTCACACTGCATAGTTTTCTCTCTGAACAATTTCAGGGAGTAAAAATGATTCGTTGAGATTATTTATATACTTAGAATACTATGTAAGTAAAGACCGCTGCAGATGTAGTTAAAAACAAATTAAATTTCACTTGAAGAAATTATGACTTACATTTCAGTAAATCCAACTTACATTGTCATTTGTTTTCTACTGTTTAAAAAATTTACCACAATTGTAGTAAAAATTAACCAAGTATGTAGTAAAAAAAAAAAAACAAAAAAAAACATGAATAAAATGTTATTTTTTAAATAAAAACAAACCTCTATAGTAAAATTAATATAAAATCATAATACAGTAATTTGATGTGGTTTGTTTTTTTAAATAAACTACAATTGTAGTCAAAACTGAAATTTCTTCCAAACAACGACAAATATTCCCTGAGTGTATATCTTCAAAAGTAAATATAGTTAAATTTGTAGTATGACTCGCTTAAAAAAATAAGTTAGTAGACAAATCAGTAAAATTTTAGCTGCTTTTTTGTTTTTGCTGAAATTATATTTTAATCAGAAGTTTTAGTTAAATTTTCTCAGCCATAAAGTAATGTTGAACTAATTTTAAACCTATGTTTTAAAGACCGACTCACGAATAAAAATTTCTTTTGTTCACCCTTCAAAATGTACCTTGGTATGTTTTATGATGATTACCAAAATAATTCGTGTGAAGCATTGAGATCCCGTGAGCTGGACGATTTTCAAAATAGTTGTTTTTCTTAGTTTTTCATAGAATTTTGTACTTTAACTAAATTCAACTTAAACAATATTAGTTTCTTATAAAATTGTTAGGAGAGGGTGAAAAATTTCAGAGAACATATTTGGGTCGGCTTTAAAAATCTCTTTTGGGACATTATCCGTACCAAAAGCTTTATTTAATTTCAGAGACCTAATAGCATCGCATATTTCTGATTTAGTTAGTGCATTATTTCAATACCTGTTCTGTGAATATTCAATGAAATATTCTTTCTACCTATCTAGCTGGGCTTTAGTTGTACTTAGAGCTTAACTACTTTTATTTTTGATCGGACCCTACTTTTAATTTTTATTACCATTGAATTAATGAGTGATATTAAAAAACGTGTTCATATCATGTGTCTTTTGCTACTTTATCAATTGATTTAGGCAGGCTATTGACAAATTCCCCTTTATCGTCTCTGATTGCTTTTTTGACCATCTTATCGAATTGGTTATATTCTTTTCTAGCCTCTATCCGTTTACTGATGCTCGATATGGCATTCATATTATTTTTAATTTTCTCACGTTCATTGGCTCATCGCTTCGTTTTCGGGCTTTACCAAGTGTGCCTAGCATGTGTCCTGTATGGCCATATAAGTGTCGTGGGTTTAATTTTTAAATTTTTCCTTAAGGATGTCGCAAAAAAACGATTTAAAGTAGGGTAATTTAATGTGGTACATCATATAAACAATTGATCATTGCGCTAAAACACAGATATGATCAATCTGGTTTTGGGTCTTAGAGTCTGCTGATATCCACATTATTTTATGATTGAATTTGTGAGGAAAAGGGGTACAACCAATTTTTAGTTCATTAAAACCACACATTTCAACAAGCCGTTCGGCATTATCATTTATAAAACCAATTTCATGTTTCCCCATTACTTTTTCCATATCAGTGTTATCTCCACCGACATTAGCATTAAAATATCTTAAAATACGATTTTAAAATCTTTTTCAGTAACGTTTTTAAACATTTGGTTTACAATATCGTGGATTTTCATTAAATTAATTGGAAATCAGTTAAAAAAAAGTACTTATTACTTTTCATTTAAAACAATTGTGTTTTCTAGTATATTTTCAACTATTAAAAACTTAATTGTGCGCCCGGTAGGCTAGTTGGTAGCGTGCTGGCTTATCAGTGCGGGGGTCGTGGGTTCGATTCCCACCAGAGGCACTGGTCTGTTTTCGCTACAATTCGCCGAAAGCCATAGTAGCTAGTGCTCGGTCAGGGTAATGGTATATAATTTGTAATTATATGATTATTAATTAATAAAAAAGAAAAACTTAATAGACAAAATAGGTAAAAACAATAGGTTTTTTTCGTTTATTTCAATACTCAAAATAATATAAAAACTTTTTGTTTTAAATAGAAAATTTTAACTGAATATTTTAAGTATTACAGAAAGTTGGATTTTTGCTTATTTTGTTTATTGAATAACAGA
The DNA here is from genome assembly GCA_021234595.1 of Delia radicum. Taxonomy (NCBI): domain Eukaryota; kingdom Metazoa; phylum Arthropoda; class Insecta; order Diptera; family Anthomyiidae; genus Delia; species Delia radicum. Next base: position 125,709,590 of record CM037852.1, read on the forward strand.
CAGAAAAGTTAAAAATATATTTCTTTGTTAATTTAATTGTATATTCCATTGAAACAACTTTACCGATTAACTTCTTTAATAACAGTTGAACTTTTATGGAAAAGTTCTTGTGAATGTATTTATAGTCTATCAGCAGATCAAGAAACCTTGTATATATAATATTACCTACAACATGCTTGTGAGGATCGTCATAATTTGGCATATCAGACCACAAGAACAGATGTCCGTCAGCAGTTTTCATATGACCAGTCTGGTTCCAGCGCACTTCGGTCAAACCCAGGAAGGAGAGATTATATTTTTGAAAAATTGTTCTTGCTTGTTGATAGCGTGTTTCTACATTTGAAGCAGAGAGTCGAATTCCTTTGTCATTGCGGGGGGTCGCCAGAGTGTATTTTTATGATTGTTTTTTCTTATTGAGTTTTTGGGAATGGTTGTTGATTTCGGATACAATATAATGAGGTATAGGCACAAGATATCATAGTCTGATGATGCGGTTGCCACCTTAGCCGTCAGACCGGCTTGTAACTGGGATTTAGTGACTTACATCACCTAATTATCTGAGATGTCATCTGTAATTAGACTATCTGTAATTACACTGTCACTTTCTCAGCTTTGCTAATTCTAAATGATATCAGAAACATTGTCCAGGGAGTACCTAGCCTAATGCTGGCTGTCTGAGTAGATTTGACAATTAAGCAAAAGAATCATTCCTGTTTATGACCAAGTGCATGGCAATCCGAGAACATTCCACTTTTATTAGTTGCCACAATTCCAAAGAATAATATGAGTCATTCCATATCAGACCGTACGATTTTTGCTAAAAATTGAATTTGATGTCTACGATGCCTTTCAAAATTTTAATACGTATTCTTCATTAAAAAATATTTTACATGTGTTTCCAGAAAAAAATTAAAAATTTTTTTAAAAATAGTTATGGGCATTTGAAAATCGTCAAAATCGTGAAAAATCATCCGACATGACAACTTTTAAACTGATGTTTTTCTAAAACTAGTGAATGGATTTTAAAGCTTAATATTTTATTTTAAATGTATTTGAACCTTCTTTTTAAAATTTATTTGTTTTTGTTTTTTTCAATTTATTTTATTTTTTTATTTTAAAATTTGGTTTATTTATTTAATTTCTGTTTTCCACTATCTTCGAACAAGTCGAAAAATAGGAAAAAAAAATATTTTCTTAAAGCTCAATATAACCTTAATATTCCCTGTAAATTTCAGAATGGAATTCGAATGGATTCTATTTTTTTCCGATTTTTTTCCGACTTTTCAAGATTTTAACGATTTTCAAATGCCAATAACCTTTTTAAAAAAAATTTTAATTATTTTCTGGAAACACGGGTGAAATATTTTTTTAATGTTTAATACGTCTAGCAAATTTAAAGTAAATTGGAAGAGGTGTTGTAAAAAAGGTGTTCGCTCTGACATGGAATGACTCATATGCAAAATAATATTTCCAATTATATTTTAAGTATAACAAAACATATCATTAAAAATATATTTTTTTTGCTAAATAGCTATGTTATATAAAATTACATTATACATTTTTTTTCTGTATTGTCAAAAACAAAATTATAAAATGCTTAAGGATAATAAAGTCATAAGAATGATAATGATACAATAACATAAAAATAATGTTGGAAAAAAAACACAAACTAGCAATTGTATTTATATGATCTACTCTATGTGACATAGGATTTAATTTTCCAATTGTTTGTAACATATATAACAAAAAATGCTGGGCGTGTAAAAATCAGACAGATTATTAAAAAATAAAATGATTAAAACTACAAATTTCATAACGTTTAGGTATCAAAATTTAAAAATTTACAAATACTTTAACCAGATTCTTTTAACAAAAATCAAGTTGTTAAATTCAATGAAACAAAATTCATTTGTACCAAAACTATTCAAAACAGAACAACATATTCTAAGTGTAAAATATATTTATTTTTCATCGATTCCTTATTAAACTTTTTTTTTTAAATAGATTTTATTAAAAAAAAAACATGTTTTATTAAATATTTTTTTAATTTATTTTTTTGGTCTTTTTTTTTTAGTTTTGAACCCAGAAAAATTCTTGTTTTTGGTATTTAGTTCTTCAAATTAAAACAAATTTTAATTGCTCTTATAAATTTAATTTATTTAAATTGAGTAAAAAATTGAAAATTTGTTTTTGAATTCAAAACATAAAATAAATTTGTGTTAAATTTTTTAAATTAAAAATTATACTCAACAAACTAAGTCACGTTACGTTTTTAACTTAACTAGTTGAGTTTAAGGCACGAAGAATGTTGATGACGGCTGTTGCGGGCTAGAATGTTAACTCCATTCATGCAAGTGTCAAATAACTTTTTTTTTCTAAGTGTTTTTTCTGTTAATTAAAGTAAATTATCACAAATAAAATTATAATTTTTCGGTTAATATGAAAAAAATATTCATGATCTTTAACCGAACTAACCAACATCTCACACAATTTTTTTTTTACTTTTTAAATAATTATTAAAATTTTATTTCTTTAAAAAGTCAATTCAAACTAATTTTTTTTAAATCAAATAAAATTTTGTAACAAAGAATTGTTTTAGTATATTTAAAAAAAAGTTATTTGTTAACTAAATCTTTAAATAGGGTACTCAAGAATTCATCTAAGATGTATGTATTATTCTCTACTTGTTTTATATTTATTTTATTTTTCAAACATTTAAACAAAAGATAACAAAACTTCCTCCTTCTTAAACACACACACACACACACATTAAAAGGATGATCACATACATAAAACTCTTATGACCACATTATTATAATCTTACAAACACATTTATATACTATACACACATACATATATAACAAGAAAAAGTAAAGTTAAAGTATAAGAATAAAAAAATATATAAAAACTAATACATGTCGTACATACTTAATACAATATGTTGGTTTTTTTTTTATATATAAATTTTATAAAATAAATTGTAAAATTTATTTTAATGTGCATCCCTATAAATGTGAGTAGTCAAAGTTATATGTGTGTTAGTTAGGCAAAAACTTTGTACTTATACAAACCGCACCTACACTTAAACATATTAACATTTGCTATAAAATGTAAAACATCTGCATATTTGTATATTTTGTTATCTGCAGTTAAACATAAGTATGTGTGTGTGTGTTTTGTAGTATACATGTGACGCTTAAAACAGGTTACATTGAGTGCATATTATAATGATTTCAAAGCTACATCCTCTTTTCATAACTTTTGACACATGCATTTCTAAACCAAACTAAACTAAATTCATTTATTCAGTACAATTTTATTCTTTTCTAGTCACATCAGTTTTTAGAACACTATGGTCAGCAAGAAAAAAACTTAGAGAAATGTATGAATTGAACATCGTTACAAAATTGAGTCATACACACAGAGAAATAAATTGCCAACCGCATTGGAAAATGTATTTTGGTGTTAACAACCAATAACTTCGATTAGTACTATCATATCCAAATCTTATTTGTGAATATTTTGGTTGGTTGGTTGTCTTATTAACCGAACTTTGTAGTGAAAACCAACATTAAGTTATACCAACCGAATTCAGTTGTGGTAACCGAATTTCAGTTGACAAATGGCTAAATTTTTCTCTGTGTATACATATACGTGATAATTTTTATAATAAAATGTGATAATATTTTGTAGATTTTCACAGTAATGAAAGTTTTTGTTAATCTGACTTTCCCAAATATTAACTTTTTTGACTGAATTTTGGTACTCGTTATTTTTAACCTATATTCATATTATACTCAAAGTTAATCTCATACACTCAGGGAACTTCTGTTTAAAAATTTGTGATTGTTTGTGTTGTAATACAGTTTCTTTATTTTTAATCTAAATCTCTGTCATTTGTAGAACAAATTTAATTTTTTTTACTAACCTTGTAGTTCATTTAAAAAAACAAACCACATCAAATGACTGTTTTATGATTTTACATTAATTTTTTACAATGGTTTTTTGTTATTTAAAAAAAAAAAAAAAATAAATGTTTGTTTATTTTTTACTGACATGTTCTTCATATCTACTTCTATTGTTAGTAGTTTTTTGAACAATAAAAACAAATTACATATGTTTGATGGATTTAATGAATTGTAAGTCGTCCTTTCTTCAAGTGAAATTTCATTTGTTTTTGTTTACAATTGCTGTCGTCTTTACCTACATAATATCCTTAGTGTAGGACATCCTTTTTCACTATGATGTCTATTTTGCAAGTTTCCAATGAACAACACTATTTTTGTACACTAAGGCCCAGTTTTTAGGATGTAGATTATCCTTAAACTTAGATTAACGAAGTTTTTAAATTGAATACTGCTTTCGAAATGTGGTTCATTTTGTTTTATTATAATAAAGGCCACATTTCTTAATAAGATGAAGTGTTTCTGACAAATTTTTGTTAAAAAACTTATAAATGGTCAACAAAATTCGTTACCGGTTTAACTAAACCAAGTTTAACTGACATCCCAAAAACTCGGCCTAACTAGTTGTTTAGATTTTGTTTTTTGTGCTTATGCACAGAAATGTTTTGATCCATTCCGAAATTGAATGACACAATGCATAAAAACAGTAAAATAAAGTAAAAACAGCGGATTTAATTGTTAATTCTGCACATTTATTAATCAAATTTTATATCCGAATATTACTGAAGTTATTATCAGTATTTACCATAAAAATCTATGATAAAATATCTTATTTTTAAAATATTGTGTACAAAAAACTTCATTAAAACATGCTAAATTTGAATGTAATTTAGGGAAAAATGTGGCCTATGTAAAAAAAAAAACTGGGTACGCCAATAAAAAAGCGTGGCCAACACATTTAGGATCAAGGGTTGGTATTCTTGTTTTATTTTTCAAGTGATTCATTGTTATTCAAAGAAAATTAAAAATAACATTGACCTTTATTTTAAAAATATCAAAAAAGCTTATATTAAAATAAACCTTTCTTAACCTAAGGATTAAAAAGGATGATTTTTTATTAATATTTAATGCATTTTTTTTTATTTTACCTTGTGAATTTTTTTTTATACACTTTCTTATCACAGTGTCTCTGCATACGTTTCTATCTATTCTAAACCACATCATCATCGTTATCATACATTAAACCATTTTTATGCAATGACTTCATTCATTGTTTGTAAAACAGTAACACTTTGATCTTTTGCTCTGTTATAAAAATAATACATACACAAAAAATTTATATAACACAAATGATACGCAAAGTTTAGATGATTTTTTTTTTGCAATTTTTATATAAGCAGAATCATACATATTTTATGTAGCCATAGAGAAATAGAGGATTTGTTGTTATAACAATGTAAAAAAAGTTTGTTACAAAAAGTTCTTTTGTTATAAGAGAGTTTCAAAGTGTTACGTGGCTTCCAATTATATTCACTGCATTTATATGGTAATGCAAAGCAATATTTCCATATACACTTGCATTAGAAAGTAAATGGAAAATGAAAGGAAATTGCATTAAGTTAAGGACTTTTAGGAGTGAAAGAAAATTTTCAATTTTCTTAGACTTTTAATTAATTGCGCCCTTTCTTAGGGCTACATCTCAAAATAAGATTAATATTAGAAACAAAAATTGAATATTTTAGTTTAAGTGTTCTGAATATTTTAAGAATATTTAATTGTAATAAAGACAGATTCTGTGCGTTCTTTTTGAAAAGATTTCTTTGATATATATATATTAGGGTGGGGCGATTTAAACATCTTAATGGGCGCTTCGCGTTTCTGATTCTTGGGATTGTACTGAGCAAAAAAGTCCACTAGACCATACGTCTACGGTGAAAATCGAGCTTCCACATTTTGACTTTTTAGCCGTCTTTTGTGAAAGTAACAATGTGTGGGATGGACATATCTCAGGAAGTAGGAGGAGCTTATCCAAGATTATGGTATCAATCTCTTCTTTGGAAGATTCTCTAGCAGATTAATGCATCAATCATATTTGTCGTAAAGTCAAAATCTGGAAGCTCGATTTTCACCGTAGACGTATGGTGTAGTGGACTTTTTTGCTCAGTACAATCCCAAGAATCAGAAACGCGAAGCGCCTATTAAGATTTTTTTTCATTCCATATTAATCGCCGCACCCTAATATATATATATATCTGTATATATTTAAATTGTTTAGTTTTCAAATTCAATATTAGCCTTTTTGCTCAAAAACTCGTATAATCTCAGTTATTTATAAAATAGACCTGTAACTTTTATAAAGCTTTATCATTATATTAAGTAATTGGCCAATACTCTTCTAAAAGACAAAGTTCAATGATATGCAACAAGAGGTAAATTTGTCAATCAAATGATAGCTGCTCTAAAGAAATACTATCAATTTTGAGGATAATTTCTTATTGGAAATTAAATTGATTTTTTAGAAAATTTTTAAAAATTTAAATTTTACTTCCTAGAGGTCGGAACTTTAACCAATTTTTAAAAATCGAAATCGGTTTTGAACTTATAACTACCCAGCAAAACCACACATTACCCAATAATGGGTAAAGTTATGTATCGACATAGGGCTCCAGGCAGTACATTACACCTTACTTCACTGATGAATTTTACCGGCGATGATCCTAAAAGTAATGGTTGGACTCATTACCTTGCAGGGGGATAAAGTAACTGGTTACTTATATGGTTACATGTTTTGAAAAAGTGATATGTCTATAAATAGATTTTTATAAAAAAAAAAAAATAGTACTAATATTATTTTTTAATTAAATAAATAACGTGGTCACGCTGAGATTCGAACCTGGGCTCTCTGGTTGTTAACAATTAGTTATGCGAGAACTCTACCAACTGAGCTATCGATACATATAATATTTGGTTGCTTCAAATGTAAACGAATTGTTCTGCTTCATGTTTTCGTTCGCGATATCAAAAATATACACCTTACCATCATGCTAACAAAAAATCACAAAGTAATGTGTCTATAAATAGATTTCCAAAAATATATTTTAATAATTACTTTACGTTTATAATTCATGCACTATGTAATTGATGATCGGTAAGTCATTATTTTATGTTTTGAAGTAATGTAAAAGGTAATGAGGTATCATTTCAAGGTAATCCATTAGTGTTCAATTATCGGTAACTCATTACTTTATGTTTCGAAATAATGCCGAAGATAAGGAGTATGCATTACAAAGTACTGAGATACCATTATCGGTATCTCATTACTTCTTGTTGGAAACTAATGATACAGGTAATGAGTACACATTACATGGTAATGCATTACTTTATCACACCCATTACCAAAGTTTTCCTGGGTACTTTAGGGTCAACCTCAATATTATAATGAAATTGATTTTATAGTAAAAAATGGTTCATACAAACATTTTTTCAAAAACCTTTCTTAACATTTAAATGCTTTTATGAAGTTAAGCTTAAATTGTTTATAATGAATTATAATGAAGTCTCATTTGCGAAATTTTTACAATCTTCATTGGAGTTATAGATTTTTTTTTATTCTACTTAAAAATTCCATATATTTATTGCGCATATTGTATGCAGAGCATAAAAAACAAAAGTTTATATTGCGGTCATTTGTGTTAGATGTTATATAGATATTTTAATAAAACGAATACTTTTCAATTTATATATGGGTAATTTCAATTATGTTCGACTTCTATTGAAACCGACTTTAGATACATTTCATTTCTCATGATTTCCTAAATCGACATGCAAACTTTCACTTGTAAAAGTCCTCGCCTAAAGAATTGATGGTCATTTAATATTTTTGTTTTTTTTTTTGTCTGACATTAACAATTATCAGACTTGGGCGACGTCAATTACATTTCACAATCATTCACTAGTGAAATTTTTGTATATCATTAATAATTTCAGACCTGCACTTACACTTGTTGGCTTAAACGCTTCCTAGGAAAGTTTAAAATTTTTTCAATACCAGATATGGGACATAATACCAACATTTGTGTAATATAATTACAGGCCAATTACTTTTTTATGTCTAATTACATGTAATTGGGTGTAATTGAGTAATTACGCTGTAATTAAATACATAAATGTTGTTACCAATCCCCATGTTTGGTATTAAAATTTTCAAACATTTCCCAAGGAAGCGTTAAAGTGTGAGTGTTTTTTTGATATTATTAATGATATGGAAAAATTTCACAAGTGAACGATTGTGAAATGTAGTTGACGTCGCAAAAGTCTGACAATCATTATAAAGTCGGCTTTAAATTAGCGGATGAAAAATTTTTTGAATTAATAAATAAACATTGCACGATTTTTTGATTAAAAAATAACTAATGATCTTGAACTTGAATAATCTGGCTCACATCATAAGTCTTGTATTTTTAATAAGAACATGACATACTAATTTTTTGTAAAATACCTCATATTTGTAATAAATTTGATGCTAATTTACTCATGTTTTTTGATTAAAAAAGTTAACAAATTTTTAAATAAAATTATATAATTGTCTTTGCTCTTAAACAGCACTTTAATTGAATTTCTTGAATATTTTAAAGATGCATGTCCAACACGATTGGTTAGGTAAAGATGTTGTCGGAAACGATGTTAAAGGAAAAATGCTTCAATTCCAACTAAATATGTTAAAACAAAATAAAAAAGTGACCGCAGATTTCATAACGATTATCAATAGAGAATAAAATTACCTAAAATTTGAGATACATTTCGTTTATATTAAACAATTTTTAAGTTTTAAAAATCGGTCACAAGGAATCAATTCAAAAATTGGTCAGTTATTTTTAAAATTTTATGTTATTCAAATTCGTTTAAAACTGGGGCCGTAGACAAATTTTTAAAAAAAAAAGTACAATTTTCCCTACTATGCTAGAGACCAACATTTAGTATAATATGTGAATAGCTTTTAGTACATGGGCAAAAAATTAGCCAAAAATGTTTATAATTGGAAAAGTTTTTCTCACAAAAACCCTACTTTTGTGGTAAATATGTGCCAAAACGGAGGTTTTTGTTAGAAAATTATTATTAATATTTTTGGCTGAAAATTTGAAATCATACTTTTGAAATGTACATATTTACATATCAACCTAAAAGCTGGATTGGGTTATCCTGGAAAGCTTTGGTGTAGTGCAACATTTTTTACAAATCGCGAATTTTTCATAAAAAAACTTTTTTCTTACTAATATAACGCCTCTTAAATGACTCTTTCCACTGCGTGTGCATTTTATTAGCTCAATTAATTATTTAGCGATAAAATTCGCAAAAAACCGAAACAATTTAAAAAAAATTAAACAGCGTGTTTAATTTAAGGCTTTAGAAATCACATATTTGGCATAAATATTAATACTGATCTTGTCCTTAGATTTCATCAGAAAGAACTCAGATTTATTGCATTTGCAAATTTTTCTATGTAAAAAACAGCATGAAAATGCATAAAAGTTTGCAAGTCATTTTAGGGAAAAACTGTTCCATACATCAAAAAATAAGGTACGACATTGAAATCAGCATGCTCGTAATATATAGAATTGATGGTCAGAACCTTATTAGAATATTTGATGTCAGACCGTCGTATCTTTAATTATATTTTAAAAAAATATTTTGTTGGCTAAAGACAAAAAGAACCCTTAAAACGTAATTTATATTGTATCCACAAGAGCGTAAAACTTTTATATTATATAAAGCTTTTATAAAAAAATCCACTTGATACAAATAATGTTTTCACTTTTTACCAAAAAAGCCCACTAGGACATTTGCAGAAAGACTTCTTTTAGATTCTTTCTATATATTTTGCGTAATTACAGTGGTTTGAAATAAACATTATGGTGTCCCGATAAATTTTCTTTTTACAAACAATGCGTATTAATAAGCTGAATACGAAAAAAATAAAGAAAACTTTTTTGAAAGGATATTTGATTCCGTACCTGCGATTGAAGATTTTGATGAAAGAGTATTTTGGCGAAAAAAAAGTTTCAATTTTTTTTTGCAAAAGTGGTATCAAAAGTAAAATAAATGCATTTTGAAAATTTGGATTATGCAAATTTAATAGGCCATGGTGTTTTTAAGAGGACGCCTTTGAAGTTTTTGCGCTTGGCGAGCCTGCTAATTTTTATTGTTTTACGGAACAATTCTCATACACATTTGCCTTTAAAACTATAAACATAATAATCTCAGAAAATCAAAATTTTCTATACCTGGGATTTATCATTAAAGAGACATCAGTGGACCAAAAGTAATCATACAAAAATTTAAAACACATATTTTGTTCTTTTTCCCAAGTTTTATTACCCATTTTGTACAAAAAATTAAAATTTTATTTTTCGATATACATTAACATCGCCAACTATAAGCGCTGGTAGGGAACTAAAGATTCCCTCCTTATTTTTTATTATTTTTTCAATATTTAGCTCATTTATACTTATCGTGTAAGTGGATTCCTACATTTTTTGTATTGGGACACCCTAATAAACATGCTTCAATTTAACTTGGTTGGTTTAAAACTTAAACTTGGATAAAGAATGTTTAAAATGTTTACATACATTTCAAGACTTTTACTAAATATATTCTATACGCAGAACAGTGGGCTATTTGAAAAAAATAATGGTAAGAAATATGGAACTTCTAAACTACTGACACGATCGGTACGAATCAAATTGGAAATTGCAAAAGAGGTGTTAGGCTTTTATAATATTGTGATTGGGGTGCCCCATTATGTCTTAGTATTATTAACACGGAGAATTTTTGGTTTTATATCCATTGTATAAAAAAGTTTATTGGTAGATAAACCGAATCAGTAGCTTATAAGTTCTATGTTGCCATTACTTTTTTAAATTGCCCCACTGTGCGTTGTTATATCAAAAGATAAATGCTAATATATTCAACTTAAAGCGTTGCATATTTGTCAATCCAGGTAAACATCGTCATATGTATATCGATTCATGCAGGTTTACCATGTTTGTTTATAAACATGCATGCATATCCATACATGGATGCATAAATCTCCATACATGCGTCCATATACCTCCACACATCTGCATTAACTAAATTTGAGGTAATATCTACATATGTGATTATACCTGTTTATGAATGTTCATGTGCAATCATATATGGACACACATGTATGTAGATATTACCTCAAATTTCGTCAATTCTCGTGTATGGAGATATATGGAAGCATGTATGGAGATTTAAGTATTCGTGTAAGTACATGCACACTATCTTGTTTATGAGCATGTACAAACATACATTGAACCTTTATGGATCCATATATGAAAATTTTTACCCGGGAATTCAATTTTTTTGCGACGATATTGTTCAAACACACACTTCTGTATAAACGCTGGAAATACAGTAAAACAAGAAAATATCGCATACTAAACAAGTCTTGGCGATATAAACTGTCAGCACGTTGAGAATGCATACTTAAATTTCATTTTCTTTTAAATTATTCCAAAAAAAGAAGAGAAAACTAGTTAAGGAATGCATTAACTATAAAGATGCATCTGCGTCCGTACTAAAGCACTCATGGAAATAAGTTTAGGGGCACAAATATATTGTGGGTGTGGACTTACAAGTTTTTACCCATACATTGTAAATCAGTATAGGGGCAGGCAAGAAAAATTTGTTAATAAATTAATTTGAGAATAAACATTAAAGGTTTTATGAGAAATATGTCAGTTACAAATTTAACGAAAATTTTTACTAATGAATATTTTTATTATTCACGACTAACAAAGAAAAATGTCGAAATCTTTCTCATTATCCTTATTTGAACAAGGACAAATCACTGCGTTTCACAGTCAAGGGTGGTCAGTCCGAAAAATTACCTTCGAGATTATGAAGAGTAAGACTGTGGTCAATAAATTCATAAAACTTGGTAAAAAAAATATAGTAAGAATAAGGTAAATGGTCGACCATCAACATCAATAAGAAGTTCTAAAGCTATCTTCTAAGTAAAGTTATCTTCTAATGAAATTAAGATCAAATGCAATTTAAAGTATCCAGACGTCTTATTAGACAAGTTTTACAATAATAACATACGGTTTTATACAGAAAGCTTGCTAATATTCCTCTCCTACTTCCACGTCATAAATCAGCCAGAATGGAAAGTAACAATTTTGGGATGATTAGTGGTCCAATGTTGTCTTAAGCGAAGAACAAATGTTTAATTTAGAGGGCCCTGACGGATTTTCAAAGTGTTCGCAAAGCAAGGACCAACTAAAGAAAAAAGAAATGTTGGCGGTGGTGCCGTAATTATTTGCGCAGCTTTTGGTGGACATGAAAATACTACCCATTGCTTTATTTCTACAAGCATGAACTCAGAGAAGTATGTAGAGTAGCGTGGCCCAAAAGACTTGTTGACCTACTATTGAACGCACCAGAAGTTATGAGAGGGGCTATCGTTTGAAATGTATGGGCCAAATTTTGACACCCTACGATAAGTAAAAGGCGGCGCTCCCCGATCAAAAGTGTTTATCATCTCCGACCAAATCTTTAAAATTTTTATTTTACTATCTCGATTATAACTATATAGAGTAACAGCATAACTAATGTCATTATGCCACATATATTCAATATGTCCATACTTTGCATATAAAGGACAATAAGGACCTTTGAATTTAAAATAAGCATATCACAAAAACTGTTATAAGTTTTGATGAAAAGCCGCTAAATTATAGCGGCTTTAGATTTCCCGGCTTGCAGTCCTGATTAAAACCCTATAGAGAGAAGTTTACCATCATGGACGCAGCTTTGACAACGTCAAGAGCTAAAAAAATTGTTTACAGAAGAATTTGATAATCTGGGTGTTAATGGAGACTCCAGGAAGTTATCACAAATAAAGGTGTAGTAACACAATATTAAAAATTACCAATACATACAAAAATTATGAAATTTAGAAAATGATATTTTTGTGCCTTTACACCCAGAAAACAGACTCGGTAGTAGCAGCCGTATTTGTATCCAATCGAATGGTTCGGTTGTAGCTATCGAATTTTCTGGTAGTTATTACCGAATTTCTGTTGAGGCCATCGAAGTTCTATTATCGTGACAGAATTTCTGTTGTTTCAATTTTATGATCATTATTGCAACCGAAAAATTCGGTTTCGGCAACCGAAGCATTTGATTGGCAACAAATACTGTTGCTACTACCGAGTCAGTTCTTTGCGTGCACTTATTTCCAATGAAGTATGTTTTGCTTGCTTTTGTTTTGTTATAATTTTTATGTATATATTTGTTCTAGATTATGTTTTGGTTTTAGTTTTTAATAAAGCTTATTCCTGCAAAAAATCGAAAAAAAACAATGTGTCCCTAAACTTACTTTCATGAGTGTAGTCATTTTTCTTTAATACATTTAAAATTCTCTAACTTTGTCGGAATTTGAACAGAAATTATACGCATTTTTATGTATAAATGTGTGTTAATGTGTTAAAACTAAAAGTACCACAAGTAGTACATAGAAATGAAAAATTTTAAATCATAAGATGAAAATCTTATTCTGACCTTTTGCAATACAAACATTGAAAAACTCATACATGCATACTAGGATGTACCTTAGAATAACGATTTGTCGATTTTCGTTCATTAGATCCCCAGTTTTATTATAAACGGTTGTAAATGGAAGAAATAGATTTTTTTTTTTTTGGTAAACGTTAACTTGTGCCGAAAGTTAGTCGAAATTGGCCCATTTTTGAAAAAAGTGCATTATTATTAAAAGCTTCCAAAGTTCAGGTATTCATTGTATTTGCAGCGGCTCTTTTCCAGGACATTTTATGAAAATTGCTTATTTTGTGAAAATGTTTTCAAATTTTTAATGTTTTCACCAAAATTTGCATAATTTTTGGAAAACTATCTCATAAATTTGATTAAACAATAATTATCTTTACTTTCATATAAAAAAATATTTAACCCCTAGTTTCCTGGGGACAAAAGAGACTTAAGCAACTGAATTTTAATTATGACTACAAGATTGTAAAGCCTTTAAATTAATAATAAAAATGTCTACTTGATAAAAAATAATTATTTTATGTAACTTGATCCATATAGGGTTAATTTTTACACTTTTGGCCTAAAACTAACCATTTGGAAATTTACAGAATAACACCTTTCATATATTTCGGTCAATATCGCTTAATTTTTTTTAGACTCTTAATATCTTTACTTTTAATTTTTTTTTTATTTTATTAATTAATAATCATATACACCCAACTCTTTTTTTGCACGGTCTTTTTTTACACGATTTTGAAATAACACGGTGCACAAAAAAGACAAACTCTTCTTTTTACACGGTTTATTTGTTCTAACACGAATCCAAAATAATTTTAAACTAAAAAAATCAAAAACTCTCAGGATGCCTTACATCAAATGTCTACTTAGTAAAATACTTTGTGTGCATTTTTATAAATATAGATTTGATAAAACGACAAAATTTGCTGCATTTTTTTTATTTATTTGTGTTTTGGCAACGCATATTGAAATGCATTGAAATTTTAACGTAACCTCCAGATTTGTACAGCTGGGTACCATGAACTGCATAAGCAACTCGAAAAACCAAAAACCCAGCATTTGATTACAGACTTCCTAACTAAAACCAAACCAACTACAGACGACCTTATTATGGAACGGAACTCATCAATGGATTCAAACTCCTCAGATATGTTAGATATACGAGTATCTAGTGATGAAAGCAATAGTAGTCCAGTTGGCAATAAACATGGCTAATTACTAAGCAGTTATGCTATTTGCTAATAAAGCTTTTTTCTTTTATTTCTCAAGTTAATTTTTTTCATGTACAATATTTACTTATGGATTTAAGTTTTCTGTTACCTTTTTCTAATAAAAATATGAATTAATTTATTTTTTTTAATTTATGTAACACGTGTTTAATTTTTTTACACGGTTTTTAGAGCAACGTATAGGAATTTTTTTATCTAACGCGTTTTTTTTTTAATTTTGGAACACATCCCTGATTTAAGTATGGGCTTCGTGCTTTTTTTTACACGTTTTTTTTACACGTTTTTTGTTGGAACGTATCTACCGTGTAAAAAAAGAGTTGGGTGTAATTACAAATTAATAATAATATACTATTACCCTAACCGAGCACTAGCTACTATGGCCTTCGGCGCGTTGTAGCGAAAACAGACCAGTGCCTCTGGTGGGAATCGAACCCACGACCCCCGCACTGATAAGCCAACACGCTACCAACTAGCCTACCGGGGCGAACCACTTTTAATTTAAATTATGACTACAAGAAAGATATTAGTTAATTTCGAATATGTGATAGAGGCTACAAAACATACGAACAAAGGCAATTCTTTATAGTCCCGCTCATATTTTTAAGGGTTAAAAAGGTGGGGTCAAAAGTAACCCTTAAAAATAATATAGGGCTTTCACGAATTGCACTGGTTTGCTAGTTTTGTACCCTCTATCACACATTCGAATTTAATAAAAATTTGACAGATGTTATTTTGTAAATTTCCTAGTGTGTCTTCAATGGGAAAAAGTGAAAACACTAGAATCAAGTCACACAAAATACTAATTTTTATAAAGTGGAAAATTTTGTTTGATCCATTTTAAAGGTTTATATTCCTGTCTTGCAGTCATAATTTACACCGGCCACTAAGGGTAAAGAATTTTGAAGTAAAAGTAAAGTTAATAACAGTATAACAATATTTAAGTGATACTGCCAGAAAATTATGAAAGGTGTTATTATGAAAATTTCCTAGTGGGTCTTTTTGACAAAAAGTGTAAAAATTTAACCTATATGGATCAAGTTACATAAAATAATTATTTTTATCCAGTTGAGCTTTTTTATGTTAATTAAAGGCTTTACAATCTTGTAGTCACAATCTAAAATAAGTTTCATGGGTTTTTTTTGTATCCCCAAGAAACTAGGGGTTAACTAGTTTTTAGATCCAAGTAAACATACTTATTGTCTTATCAAGTTTAAGTGATAGTTTTACAAAAATTCTGAAAACTTTGATAAAAACATTAAAATTTTTTTTAGTTTTTGACGAACTGTCTTTTTCCAATTAATTTTTTTCTGGGGGTTGTAATGACAAATCTCTTTGTAAGGAACACCCTAATACATACACTCACAATAATGCTGCACATAATCTTATCGATAGCTTAATATAAAAAGGCCTTAATTTGATTTTATTTTTATTTCTTTAGAGCTGATAGAGTAATCTTAGTAAAATTTAAAAAATTTTGGTTATCAAATTTCATTGAATGTTAATTTTGTTTAGTATTGATGAAAATTTTAATTCTGAAAACTTTTATATCATAAGAAATGAATAATCAAGTTAGGGCCTTTCACTATATATCCATCGTTATACATCTTAGCATTCGCAGGTTTTAACTAACAGCTGCTTATGCACAGATATTTTTTTAAGAGTTTTCCAAAATAAAGAAAAGTTTTTTGAAAAAGAAAATTTTGTACATTTGAGTAAAGAAAACTAATGTTTGTGTATGTTTTTAAAACTTTTAATACAGACTTGCATGGTTTGGTTTTATATTTCAATAGAACATACCATACATACATACATACATATTTCCCTATAACATGTTATCTTATCAATGACCATGTTGTGGCTCTGCAAAGGATGTTGTTAAGTAATTGTATAATTAAACAAACAACTTTTTGCTCTCTTTCTTCATCTTTGGACCTGACAAGTTTCAAATTTCTTTCTTTAACGAAAACTTTATCTATGCTTTTGGCCAAGCATGTGGGTATAATATAGAATACAGTAAAATAAACTTTTCAAACTGTCTGTTTAGTGTGTATTCCAAAGAAAAGTAAACTCAAAGATCTTAAGAAATTTCATTTAAGATGAAATTTTATAATTCAAATAAAGATTTTGTCGAATATATCTTAAAAATTCTGACTCACAAAAGATTTTTTCAAATTTTAAGGAAATTGAAAATTTGAAAAAGAAATTTTCACATAATTTTCCGAAAAAAAAAATTTTATTTAAGAAAGTTAGAAATGATTTTTGTTTTAAATAAGTTTTAAATTTAAATATTTTGCATCTCAAAAACATCTTTTGCTTTTATTTTTATTTTTTTTTTTTAAGAAAAAATCTTAACTTAAAGTGTTTATTTGCTTGAATAAAATAGTTACCAACTTCAACAACTAACGTTATGGACGTTTAGTTACTAAGTTGTACACAACAAAAAAAAAAAAAATGTTAATAGAATAAATATCTTATATTTAAACTTTTTAACATCTTTGACTTATATTTAATATATATTTTATCTTTCGTTTTTCCATTTTAATAATGAATAGAAAAATAAAAAGAAGTAGTTTGAAGCTTCCTATAATTTTAATACAAAAATAAACCAACTTTGCATGCACTTCAAAGAAAATAATAAATATTGCATGTGAATCGCTTTTTTAAAAGTGCTCATACAAATTTAAGAAAAATAAAATCTGTTCTTACTCATATACATTTCATTTTATAAAGATACAAATTCAGTATGTGAGAGACATAAAAAAAGTAAGAGACATCAAATTTTGTATGCGCGGCGGATCATAGAACCGGCAATAAAACACAATCGAATTTTAAGGGCGTGCAAATTTGTTTGAATTTTGTTTGAAACGTTTTTAATTTTTTTTTTTTTTTTTTTTTTTTTTTTAAAGAGAGGCAACACTCAGGAAATACTTCCTATATTTAGTGTGTTGCTTTCTTTGGAAAGGGATAGTATAGAGATGAAAGGTGGGGAAAGATGAAGGGCTTCAGACATGGCAACACTGTAATTGCGCGAGATGATAAGTCTTAGAACAGTTGTTGCTCGCCACCTGATGGAGAGTTAGCGAACTTATTGAAGCTTTTTGGTTCATAGCCCTGATTCATTATTTTACTTCGGTGGGGTTAATTGCTATGGGAACACCGAAGGTGGACATTGCGCTACGTATGAGGGATAGAAAAAACTCATACATATTAATTTGATGTTGCCGGCACCGGGGATCGAACCCGGGACCTTCTGTGTAAAAGTCCAACGCGCTAACCCTTACACCATAACGCCACAATTTCATACCGTAACCGACCAACACAAAGAATTTACCCTAATTTAAGCATCCATTGTGATATTATAGTTTTAAATATATTTCTTCGCCAATCAACTAAAATATAACAATACTTCAACATGAATTCAACCACAGGATTTTTCGATGAACACATTGTTATGTTGTATACTCATTTGGTTAATCAATATATGCCCGAATATTTTAAGAGTTTGGAATATACACCCTGGGTATTTTCACTACTGGGTTCAGTGGTTATAGGTTTAAGTGGCATATTGCCACTGCTGATAATCCCAACAGATGATAAATTAAATAAAGACGGATATAAAGATCCTGGTGAATCAAAGTTCCTAAAAGTTTTATTAAGTTTTGCTGTTGGTGGTCTGTTAGGTGATGTTTTTCTGCATTTATTGCCCGAAGCCTGGGAAGGTGATAATGAAAAGACTACTTCTGGTCATCCATCTTTAAGATCGGGTCTTTGGGTTTTATCCGGTATTTTAATTTTCACTATTGTGGAAAAAATCTTCTCTGGTTATGTTAATGCTGATGAAGAAAATCCCCAACCAAAATGTGATAATATTGCCAATTGTTTAATGCGTCGCACGGGTGGTAAAATTTTAGAAGGCCAAACCTCAGAGAGTTGTACTGGCAACGGCTCTTGTGATATTGAAGATGTACCAAATGGTTGTTTTTTGCGTGAACGCGAAAACAAGAGTAAAGATCATCAACCTAAAAAAGTGGCTGGATATTTAAATCTTATGGCAAACTCTATAGATAATTTTACTCATGGTCTGGCGGTGGCTGGTTCATTTTTGGTCTCATTTCGTCATGGAGTTTTAGCGACATTTGCTATATTATTACATGAAATTCCTCATGAAGTTGGTGATTTTGCAATTTTATTGCGTTCTGGCTTTAGCCGATGGGATGCGGCTCGTGCTCAATTATTGACTGCTGGTGCTGGTCTTTTAGGTGCTTTAGTAGCTATAGGTGGTTCTGGTGTTACATCCGCCATGGAGGCTCGTACATCTTGGATTATGCCATTTACCGCAGGTGGCTTTTTACACATATCATTGGTTACAGTATTACCCGATTTATTAAGAGAAGAAGATCGTGTAGAGTCTGTTAAGCAGTTTTTAGCATTATTAGCTGGCATAGCCGTTATGGCTATAATGAACGTACTTTTCGAGCACTAAACACTTGCATCCACCTAGCATTAAGTTAAATTTAAAATTTTTAATTTCAATTGAGTACTTTTTTATAATGTTTTTTTTTTAACTCCACTTGATAAATTTTAAAAATACATACATCACATTTTATATCCAATTTTAACATATTATTTTAGAACCAACATACATGAAACGCGAAAAATGAAAGTCGGGGTCACTTTTGACCCCACATTAATACCCCTATATGTTGCTTCCCCAGCCAACTGTCCAGCTAAAAAAAAAAAGTATACTGCAGAAATGCCAACTAAAAGTATTTGTTCTCCTACTTCTAACTGAACTGAAATAGGTCTTTAAATTTTTCAAAAAGTGAGGAGAAGTATGCGATGTTGCATATTGACAAATTTGGAAAAATATAATTTTTTTTAAAAAAATTCAGAACTAGTTCCAAATTTTTTGTGTAACACAAAACTAAATCTAATTTTTTATTATTTATAACAAAGTTTGCTATAATTTTTATTAAAAATAAAAATTATGTTTTTTTCGGCCTTTAATTGGACAATTAAAATGAAAATTATTCAAGTTCGAGGCCATACTCTATATTTCTTTATTATGATATTGTCCTAACAAACAATCTATAGAGTTTTTGTTTTCAAATTTATTAAATGACCACTTTCAGGAATGTGTTAATAGATCTACTCGAATTTCGGAAATTTTCTAGATTCCCATCAGAACACGTTTTGAAAGAAGTGACAATCATATGCAAACGTCAAACATTCATATAACATAGTTTTACCACTAAATGAGAACTAATATATGAGCTCGAAGTTAAAGAGTATCACCATTGATCAAAAATAAATTGAAAACTTGTTCGTTATGTGCAAGCTCTACTTTTGGTATTTATTCTCCTTTTTATTTTCACACTTGTTTTGTTTTGTTTAAAAATGGGGAGTAAACAATATAATTAATAATAATATTTTGATATAAGTTTTATTAAAAAAAAATTATGTTCTTTCGACATTTAATTGTGCAATAAAAATGTAAATTATTCTGATGAAGGGAACCAAGAAAATTCCCGAAATAGATCTATCTACACATCCCTGAAAGCGGTCAATTAATAAATTTGAAAACAAAAACTCTATAGATTATTTTTAAGGACAATATACTAATAAAAAAATATAAAGTATGGCCTCGTACTTGAATAATTTTCATTTTCATTTATAAAAAATGTTACATATTTTCTATCGATCCAAAAATATCACCCTGTAATTCGTATAAGTTTTGGAGAAAAGATTCGTTGAATATTGTTCTTCATAATTATTCCCATATTTCTCAGTAAAGCTGCGAAGCTGGTACTTAGGGGTATGAGCAATGACATACATATAATAAAATTCCTCATAAGTCAGCGCACCATACTAGTCTTTACATAAAATTTTTGTAATATATATGAAGGACAATATTCACTGTAAATTTTCTCCAAAACTAATACGAGTTACACGATGATGCTTTCTTTATCGATAAAAATAACTTCCATTCTTTTTGTATAAATAAAAGAAATAAAAATAAAATGTAGGAAGCTAGAAAATATACCGTCTATGATAGATTGTCATTAAAATTCCATTATTTTTTGTATTCGTGGTCTCTAGGTGGTCTAATACTCAAGAAAAAAAAACTTCATCATATTTACGAAAAACTTTATAAATATGAAAACTTGATTGGTTTCAGAAACCAATGGCATCGGGGAGGCTAATCAATTTCGTTTGAGACATCCGCGTCGAATTGTCACCAACACGACTACAAATATTATAGCTCCAGTTTAGTTTAGTTTTAGTTTCAATAAAAGTATAAGACAAATCAGAAATATTGTATGCAAAAATTATTTCCCTAATAAAACCATCACTGGTTTAATTGTTCAGGTAAAAACAAAGATAAACGTCGAGCATACTTTAGTTGAAAAACCACCGAAGTCTAAGACTTATATTCCAGGGTATTCTGAAAGGATAATAAATTCAAATATATACAAGAAAGAAAAATATCGTTTGGCACTGAAAAATGAAAATACACTCGACAAATTATTTAGCAAAACTGAATCAAAATTAGATACACAAGATTGTGCGCCCCAGTAGGCTAGTTGGTAGCGTGCTGGCTTATCAGTGCGGGGATCGTGGGTTCGATTCCCACCAGATGCACTGGTCTGTTTTCGCTATAACGCGCCGAAGGCCATAGTAGCTAGTGCTCGGTTAGGGTAATAGGATATAATTTGTAATTATATGATTATTAATTAATAAAAAAAAAAAAATATATATAGACAAGAAAAATTAAACTTGGTGTACAAAATTAATTGTAATGGCTAAAACTAAACTTAAAACTAGATTAGCGTCACATATATCTGATCTTAATGCCGTAAACAAACCTTTATCACAGAAAACTTCCCTTTCTGCCCACTGTGCATTAACTGGACATAGACCAGACTTTGGAAATGTAGACGTATTAGTGAGCGAAAACAACTATAATAATAGATATACTCTTGAGATGCTACACATTGTAGAAGTATCTAAGAAAAAAAGAGCCTTAATTCCTAAATTGATACGGACAAGTGTGCTCAAATCTACAGGCACTTGATAGACAAGCATAAAGTAATATATAAACAATAAGAAAAAAGGTTTTAAACAGTAAACAACGTAATTGTTTTTTGTTGTGTTATTTAGTATTCAAAAGTAATAATTAATTATTTAAAATTATATTTTTAAAAATTGTTTTGTGAAAATTAATTTATTAATATTAATTTAAATTTTTAATAGATTTCTTGAAAAGGACCTACGACGTAGGTCGAAATAATGAAGAAGAGAATAAATAAATAATAAAATTGAAACACTCGTTTTTAATTTTATTAAATGACCTTAAGCCGAATTAATAAAAATTAATGAAGAAAAACTTCATTGATTTTCGTCCACTGTAACATTTCATAAATGAGGTAAAGTTGTATCATAAAAGAGCAAATTGGTGACTGGCTTCTCCCTATTTATGAAATGTTTTATAAATTTGTCGATGAAGCTTCATAACTGTTTATGAAGTGATTCATACATATTATGAAACATTTCATAAATAGGATGAAGCTGCTTCATGAGCTTTTATGAAATGTTTCATATATATTAAAAAACGTTTTATAAATAATAAGTTTAAAATGTTTCCTTAAATTTCTTTATGTGTATAAATTACAATAACAATGCGATCTGTTTTTTTTTTATTATTTATATCTATTCGCTATAATAAATTCTATTTTACTTAAAGCTTAAAAATACAAAAGTATAAGAGTAAAATAAATACAATTTTACAAACTGAACATGCTTAATTTGTAAAATATAAGTTGCTGGCCAAAAAAAAAAAAATGTCTTCTAAAGTTCAAAAATTTAAATAGAAATAAAAAAACACTATTTAAATTAATTTCTTGCGTAAAAGGTTTAACTTATTTAAATAACACTGTCAGTATATGAAGATGACACGTTAAAGTCCCGCAACACGTAAACTTAATTTTGTGGCTTGGAATCCAGTGGTATACTCCGTTTTAGTGGATTATGTCAAAATAAAAAGATATTTCAATTTTAAGTTTGCATTGACTCAAGCTTTTTTTTAGTGTATTTTAAGTAAAACAAATCAAAATCTTTTTTGAAATTACTTAATTTATTGTTTATTTGTCTAAACTTAAGTTTCACAAGGATGGAAATTCCTTTATTCACAATGCAAAAGGTCAGGGTTATAACCCTTGACATATAATGACATTTGTTAGTTAAGGTTCATAGGTTCAAATATTAAATTTCTTTAGTAAACATCGTCTCAAAATGGACGTCCATCTCTGTAAGCTTTTAGTTTCGATATAAACACAATAAACAAAGTAATGCCAAAAGATAGTTCGATGTCTCCAAAAACTCAAAAAGTTGCTTGAGTCAATGAAAACTAAAAATTTAAATATATTTTTATTTTCACCTAACCTATTAAACCACTAGATTCTACGACCCAAAATTATCTTTACGTGTCCCGTGGTTTTGGGGTGTCACTGCAAAAGTTTAAATTTTACTTACAGTGTAATTATATATATCGTAATAACTTTTGATTTTAAATTTTAGATGAAGGTGGATAATTTTTAATGAAGTTAATTTTAATTTTTAATAATTAATTAAGTTTGTTTGACACTGGGATATATCACAAAACTTTTTGAAGTAATTGGGCCATTTTTTACATAGTAGTCCGATTGCAATTCAATTTGGAACAGGCATATGGGACGTAACATCGAGTTATAATTTTCAGGGACCGTAAATAATGATTATTGCTCGTTTTTTTGAATCAAAAAATCAATCACTTAGAAGAGACATAAAAAAAATTATTGCACCATTATTATTATTTTTTGACAATCCTTGCATATCTGTAATGATTTTTAAATTTTTGATTTTTAAAGTTTTCTTCAATGGTAATGATTATTTTTGAGTAATAATAAAAAAAAATCAGCCATAACCATTATTTTTGAGCAAAAAAAATAAAACTCAAAAATAATCATTATTTATGATTTTTATTTTTTTTCGCTCAAAATAAAACTCACTTTCAATGTGTGGGATTGACATATCTCAGGAAGTAGGAGGAGATTATCGAAGATTATGGTATCAATCTCTTCTTTGGAAGATTCTCTAGCAGAATAATGCATCAATCATATTTGTGGATGAGGTTTAAGGGGTTAGTTTTTAATTTCAAAATAGGGCTTTTTTTGCCGTATTTTGTGAAAGTAACAATGTGTGGGATGGACATATCTCAGAAAGGAGGAGGAGCTTATCCAAGATTATGGTATCAATCTCTTCTTTGGAAGATTATCTAGCACATTAATGCATCAATCATATTTGTGGGTGGAGTTTAAGGGGTTAATTATTAATTTCAAAATAGGGCTTTTTTGCCGTAAAGTCAAAATTTGGAAGCTCGATTTTCACCG
Organism: Delia radicum; assembly: GCA_021234595.1. Taxonomy (NCBI): domain Eukaryota; kingdom Metazoa; phylum Arthropoda; class Insecta; order Diptera; family Anthomyiidae; genus Delia; species Delia radicum. The sequence goes on from CM037852.1 coordinate 125,733,743, forward strand.
TAGATGTATGTTTTAGTGGACTTTTTTGCTCAGTACAATCCCAAGAATCAGAAACGCGAAGCGCCCATTAAGATTTTTTTCCTTCCATACTAATCGCCCCATCCTAATATGTATATATATTAACACCTACATGAAAGAGAGTTTTATTTTGACCGAAAAAAATAAAAATCATAAATAATGATTATTTTTGAGTTTTATTTTTTTTGCTCAAAAATAATGATTATTGCTGATTTTTTTATTATTACTCAAAAATAATCATTACCATTGAAGAAAATCATTAAAACTCATACCATAATCATTATTGTGTAATTTTAATTATAAAACTCATAATGATTACGGTCCCTGAAAATTTTGATTTTGAACCTTACAAATAGGAAACTCTTTGTATATAAAATTTTGAGTGCTCGAAATTTTTTTTGTTTCTAATTAGATTTTCAAGAAATTAACATATTTGTAATCTGCTGGTAGAGACTAACACATGCTCACATGTATGGGTTATCTTCAATAGTTCCTGAGATATTCCCATTTCAAAATAATCCCGATGTATATAAAAACAAAAAACTAATAAAACTGTAAGAAATATTACTTGTCCCAGAGTAAAAACTAAAATTTTTTTATAAATAAATTGAACATGCACGTGCTTGACTACTAAGAAGACAAGAATGGAGCAAAACTAATGATTAAAAAGTTATTTGTTAAAGTTCTGCCTATTACGGAGGCTTTAGCTTTTCTAAAGCTTCGGGTTCTGATGAGAGCTTTAGCCAGATCGAAATACTAGTATCAACCTAGCTAATATGTTTGATTTGCTTTTTTTTTGTAAATATACGGAGGTTAAAAGCTCGTTATAAATTGAAAAGAAATTTTCTAATTTGGTCCAACTCAGGTCCAATTTTTTTTTCCCGAATAGCGGTACGAATTTGGTTTCGATCTCTTTTTTTAAAATATTGTTTTTTTATCTAACTAAATAGTTGATTTTGTTTCACTCAAAAACTTCATTCGTTCAAAGTAGAAATAATAAAAAAAAAATAAAAATTTTGCGATTTTATCCCCAATAAACAGCAGCAGTCTTTTACCTCCAGATAAATATTTTCTTTCTGAATATAAACAGTGTGTGTACTATTCTGAAAGGTCTTTTTATGTAAAAGCGAATTGCGGTAAAAAATATTTGATTTGTACATACTTTTCCTCAGCTGCTTCTAAATGTACCACATTTTTAAAGCAAATATCAACTTTCACCCACTGTTAAAAATTGTCCACGCCTCCAATTAGGTAGCGGAGGCGGTTTTAGATACTCCATCAGATACCTAATTTATTGGATAAGTCTTTTCCAATCCCCGCTTTAAATGTAGACATGTCAGCAAAAATTGTAAAAATTACCATTTTTGGAAAAAAATTTTATTTCTGTGAATTGTGGGATTGAAAATCATAATTTTGGACATAAATTTCACATTTTTGACTTAAAGGTCTATTTAAGTCCAAAAAAGCGTTGGATTATGTCTATTAATAAATATTTTATTGAAAAGTGAAGATTTACATTTTAACAAAAACTGAAATTTTTACCTTCCTATTAGAATTATCCAAGTTTTTGTTCTACCAACAGTGCTAAATGGGACTCTTTTTAAAAATGTAGTAATCTACAGATAATTTTCTTTCCAACGATACCAAAGACGTTTTTTGCCATTTTTGAGGAGGTTCCTCACCAATAATTTGATACCAATGTTTAAGTATATCATGAGAACAAGAATATATATATTTTTTTTTTTTTAAATTTAAAAATATGAAATGCTTTTATTTTGACATGATGGCAAAAAATTAAGAACGCATTTTAAATAAAAATTGTTTCTTGCTTCGCATATATATATTGGTTTTTCTAGGTGTGAAATCTACTGTCGCACGGTGATATCATGTGCCAACATTTCAGCCAAATAAAATGTCTGAATATTTTATGTGAAAATGTTAAATTTTCATTACTGGATTAATAAATTGCTATGGTTCTTGAAAAACATACAATTTTGTCAACCACATTGTCCGGTAATCTAAAATGACTAATTTATTTTTGGTGTACAACTAATTTACGGTATTCTAAAAAGTTCCGCCTGATTTAATTAAATTTAATAACATACTGTTTTAATAACAAACAAATACATGCATATCCCTACAAACATAGCAATACAGAGAAAATTAACTTTTCAAAAAAAATTATAATTTCTTTTATCAATATATATTAAATAATTTGCCAAAACTCTCTAAAAAAGGCGCAGAAACATCGGGCGGTACATTTAATTTAAAAGTTCAATATCACGTCCGTATGGAGAAAATTCTGTGAGTTTTTTTAAGAACTACTATTCAAAAATTTTACAACTATATGTAGAAAGTTGCAATATAACTTCAAGATGTTGATATGATTATGCATAAAAGGCTTTTTTATATGTTTGAAATAATAAACATTGCTAAATAACAAATAAAACTTTAATACATATAACTATATAAACATGCATGTATTTTGAGTTCTACTTTATAAATATAAGGCATTTCAAGCCAACTGTCCCGCAACAAGAACAAGTATATCCTATATCAATATAAAACGTACAGTATTTGTTGTCATATATGATAACAGCAAATTCAAAAACTTTTACAAAATTACCAAAAAGTGGGCGAAGTAGGCGTGGTTAAATATTAACAAATTGGCTCACTTTTGGTGTATTATTTATTACAAATCTACTGAATTTATTAAGAGAATTTTTTTTAAAATTCAGAACTAGTTCTGACTTTTGAGTGTAAGAGAAAACTGAACATATCTAAAAATCGGACAAGTTGTTTTAAATTTTTTTTTTTTTTGCAGAAAGTTAGTTTGGATTGTTTAGGAGAAAGTATTCGGAAAATTTTGTCCATCTCAAACACAAATATATATTTGTTTGTTACAGGTGCGAATCGAGGAAAAGATTTAGGGGAGGGAAGTTAAAGTATTTTTGATAAATTTTCTTTTTTTTAGATTTTTTTTATTAAATTTTTTTTATTTTGGCCGAGAAAATGTCTCATTTTACCTCCGCCCGGATCATCACCTAGTTTGTTAGATATACAAGACATTTATTGAGTACAATTCATTTAACAAACCACTCCTACTGCGCTCACTTTTTGTAAACATTCGAAAAGTTGTTCCATTTTTTGTTTATCGGTGAATAAATAATGTTAGTTTTATATTTTAGCCGGACAGTTAGGGTGGAAAGCAACATATGTATGCATGAAATATTATACATTGTTTAACAACAAAAATGTATAAATTTCATATAGTTTGTATGTATATAAACATACAGGTGTGGAAATAAATATGTGGTACAAGTGTTTTTTACCTTTTATATGAAATAGTTTTTATTGTAAGCCTAAATAATTTTTATGAATTATTTTTAACATTCTAAAGTTTTTGTGCTCAATGGAGGAAAATATAAAAATATTATATATGAAATAGTTATATGGTACAAAATGGCATAAATTAAAAACTAACTTAAAATTTCGCAAAATTCAAGACAAAACTTATTTAATTATGACACCTTGTAGTCGCGAGGACTAAATGCAACTAAATTTAATTATATAAATTTTAATCAGTAATAACCATTAACATTTTACAAAAACTAAAAGAAAATGTTTTATATTTGTTAATTTTACATTTATTTAGAATTGTCAGCCTAAATTACAAATAAAAATCTTTTTTAGACGTCAGTACGCCTATTATTGTCCTTTAAACTAAAAGGACATTTAGATGATATATAAAATTGTCCCCAAAAAATTTCTATCCAAAATCGTTTTAAACTTTAAATGCAAAAAAAAAGCTATAAATAAAAGTTCTACATTAAATGCATAATCCATTTTTTATTAAATGTAACAAATTTTAACATTCTAGTTAATAACTACACTCAAATAAAAAAAGTCTGCAAAAGTTACAGAAAAATCTGTAATTGTTACAGAAATTTTTGATAATATTAGGCTGGTAGATCGAATTACTAATTTTAGCAAAAAAATTTTTGTAAAGTAAAAGTAGTAAAAAAATTAGAAAAAATTACTTAAATTTAGTAAAATTTTATTAAACTCCTCAGTAAAATAGTAAAATCCAAATAACTGGTTGTAGAATAACTTATACTGTATTATAACAGGTTCTAATTTCTGTTCCACAACCGATTATTTTTATACGAAATTTGTAATATTCGCAATAGGTTCTTTACCTCCAAGCAAGATCAGGTTGCTTTAGAACCAGATCTAGAACCAGTTATGGAACTGATTCTGGGACAGTGACACCTTGCATTTCGACTCCTAGGAACCTGTTCCATAACCGGTTCCATGTAACCGGTAGTAAAAGAAGTTGTTCTAGAACAGGTTCAGAGGTTGGTTGGTTTAAGTGGCAGCTCACGCTACTCGTGAGCATCAAGTAGAGTCAAAAAGCGACTCCGTTTTGAAAAGACCACACTACCCGTAAGGAACTAATATCCGGAGTACTAGACCCAACCCGTTCGGTTAATATAACGTATGAGATCACCGGATCCCACACTTGATATTACCGAGAGGTCGTCCAGTATATGGTCACCCAAGATCCGGAGTCGAATATTCTGCAGCGCCGGACAATCGCAGAGAAGATGCTCCACAGTCTCCTCCTCACCCGGTATGCCGCAGCTGCGACAATGCGAACCGCGTACAATCCCAAGTCTAATGCCATGCCTACCAATCAGCCAGTGACCGGTCAGAACAGCCGTCAGCCTCGAGACATCCCTCCTGCTCCTGCTCAGGAGAGAGTTCAGAGGTAATCTGTTCTAAAAAATATTGCTGGGTCTTAAAGGAAATCGATTTGGTAAAACACAGTGATGAAAAAGAATGAAGTTGAAATACCTGGTAAGTGATACTATTTTTCTGGTAAATTTTGTCGAGTACAACAAGAATTTGTTTTTGAAATTTGCCAACACCTCCAAAATCTTGAGTTACGGGTAAAAAAAAGCCGGGTTTCTTTCCTTTATGCACTTATAAACCAGTAACTTATTTGAATATCATCCGATTTGAATATCATCCGGATTTATAAAGAGGAAAGTGAATCCTTTCGAATGATATATATCTTATATAATTTACTTTGAGACATCTGAGTGAATTTCTCCAGCACACAAGTTTTTTTTTACCATTTTTCAAGTTGGGAGACGTTTTTACAAAGTATTTAGTAAAGGAACCATGCTATATATGAATTTATTAACAAGGCAAATTTATTTATGAGTTAAACGCAACTTCGTTTTTAAAAATTTACTGAGTTATTAAGCTTTTGATTAGCACAAAATATTTGCAAAAAATACAATTTTTGGCCATTCCATTCTAAAATGTTTGCTGGACCGTTTTTTATTTTAATTAAGCATCATCAGTATCGTGTTGAAGTGACCAACAATATTCTGAAATCATTTTTGTGTTATTTTTTCTCTCAAAACGTTTTTTCATTGTAACAATTTCTTGATGAAAATGTTCGCCATATTCATTGCGGAACTAGTTCAGGTTGTCTGGAAAGAAGTCTAAATGTGAATGCAGGAAACGAATTTTTATGGACATGTTGCAGCCTATTTCGCCCTACGCACTTAAAAACTCATTAACAATCGCTATATAGTCATCACCAAGAAAATTATCAAGAAAATTAACAAGAAACAAAATTCCCTCCCGATGTATTAGATTTGAAGGGAAGGTACTTATTTTAATCCAAATCTTTTTCAGTTTCATTCTCACATATTGGTTTTGTAACAATTACAACATTTGCATACATTTTTTTGTTGCGGCTTTTAAAAGTGTATCCTAAAATATGAATTTAACAAAAGTAGCAATCATGTGGTTTATGAAAAAGTTGATGATGCCAAGTCATAGGCGCAGAAAAGGGCAAAGAAACAGTTGACGGTTGAACTTTGCTTTTTTTTTAATGTTGCACAGCAAGATTAACACACAAATTCTGGCTCATATCAGCGACTAAATTTGTAAAACCAATTGAAAAATTTGTTGTATATTTCCACCACTGCAATATTGCTTTTAAAATCACGCCTATGACCGATATCAGTAAATAAGCCACACATATTGCATATGATTATTATTAAATTGCAAACAAACAAATCAAAAGAAAACGTCAAATTACGTGAGTCAAGCTCTCATTGCAAATTTTTGTTGTAATTCTAATTTGGTTTATTACAGTTAGCATAGGATACTAACAATATACGCTTCCATCGAAGAATTTCATATTCACCCATATACGCTCACTGTCCCCATATGGGCACACCTCGATTTCATGTCATTTGAAAGCAAATGAAAAAACTTAAATTTTTGGGAAAATTTGATTAACATTGCATAATAAACAAAAATACTTCTTTAATTTTTTTTTAATTTGCTACTGTTCTTTGTTTTCCGTTTTATGTAATTATATTTATGAAGCACTTATTCATATTTAAGTGCATAAACAAAGTTCAAGATTTCTCCCTATCTTGTGCCTAGATTAAAAAATGTTTAGCTTTAAAAAAAAAATTATATTATTATTGATTTTTTTGGTAATTTTAGCTAATCGGGTTTTAAAAGTAAGTAAAATTAAATTAGCAACCAAAAGTAATAAACAAATTTAGCAAATTGTAAAATAAGAATAGGGAAAAATTTTACTAAAAAATAAGTGTAAACAAAAAATTAGTATAATAATAGTAGAGATTAAAAATAGTTTTACTACTTTTCATACAAACTTTTATTTTTTAGTGTAAAAGTATTACATCTGGTGCTGATCCAGGAAAATTATTTGGGGAGGGAAGTTAAAGTATTTTTGATTCGCAGTTTTACCATTTTCACATTTTTGTACTAAAAAATTAAATTTTGGTTGAGGAAATGTACCAGTTTCCCTCTCCCTGGTTCCGCGGCTGATTACATATAATGTGAAAATATGGTGATAACTTTCTCATCGTCACGGTAATCGATGATTGATTTTGATAAAATGTTTTAACGATTAAAACACGTTGGTTTATCGAATGTTTTTCCATAATAAATTTGCCACGTATCTACTTCACGACTGCCAATTATGAACTGTCAAGACTAATGTTTACCAAAATGGCAGCAAAACAAAGTAGTATACCTTACCGGCGGACACCCTACCCTGTATTTCTGAAAATCATTTCATTCAGTCATAAATAATGTATCTTTTATAAAATATATTGATATTTTCCCGATACTCGGTACTAAATTAAAATATCTTAAAATAGGCAAGTTTAATTCCTTATGCATGAAACAAACCACAACTTTGGCGACCAATATTTATTTTTTAGTAGTAAAATCTATGTTTAAAATTGTGTTTAAATTATGTAAAAAATCATCTACAAAATTTTGTATTGCAATCATTAATATATTTCAATTTGAAATACTTTCAATCATTTTTACCCAGATATATTTGTGTCTCAACCGAAATTTATAGATATTGGTATACCCGCTAACAAAAATTTATCTTACAATGAAAATTTTGTACAAATTGTTTGAAAAAGTTAATAAAGTCATATTTATTAAATTGAAAAAACATTTAATTTACTCTAAAATATGGTTTTGTGTTAAAAATTTTGCATTAAAAATTGCATTTTTAAGCAATTTGTATTTCATATGACAATATACGAATTTTATACAGCATTTCTTATATTTCTGCCACAAAAGAATAGAAAAGAAAATTAAGTGTTTTAGTTAAGGTCTTATTCAAAACATAAACAATTTTTAAGAAACGCTGTTATTTAAAAAAAAAATAACGACACTTTGTTACTTTGTACCATTTACTTTTTCCTTACCTGTACCTTTATACATTTTCAAATAACTTTAGCAACCACAACTTTTATAATAACACAAATTTATATAGTGGTATTGTTGTGTATGTATGTATGTGTGTGAAGGAGTTATGAATGTGTTATTGTGCTTTGAGAAGAAAATAAAAAAAAAACGTCGACTTCAGCAAAATTTAATTAGTTCTCTGCTAATGTAATCAATTTATGTAGGTATGAATAAATGAGTGTAAATGTTTTATTAGGGGATTCAACAATTTATGTCCATTAAGGCATTATGAACAAAAATACAATCCAGATCTGGGAATTATCTTAATCGGAGAAAAAGTAGAAATAAAGGACAACATTTAATAATTGGAATTTTGATTTTTATCATAGTATGATCCTAATGAAAATAATTATGAAACTAAATGAACCAGGCACGTAGCTTGGAATTTGTTTCGGGGGGGGGGGGGGGGGGGGGGGGTCTTTTCGATTTTTTATTTTGATTATATATATATTTTTTTTTTTGCACACTAGAGTAACAGCTTTTTTTTTTTTTGTTTCCTAAATTTTTGTTAAATTTTTACACGTAATAATGGGCAAGCATGTACTAATAATAGAAATCGCTTTCTCAGGTCATTTTGCAACAAAAACCTCCCGCATAATGGATATGCATCGTTATAGTCTAATTACGTTAAATTTTTAGCTAAATATTAATTTTTAGTTTAATTAAATAAAAAAGGATTATCCGGAAAACTTTTTGAAAACCGCAAAAAGTAAAACTGCCTTACTTTATATTTTTATGTGCTAATATACGTCTAGGGTAGCTAAAACTTGATAAATGTAAAAAAAGTAAAAAAGTTTCAACTTCTAATAACCCGATTAAAATTAATATGATGCTTTATATAATCATACGAAATTTAATATAAGTCTTAATACAGTTTTATCCGAGAAATGGTAATAATAATTAAATAACATCCGAATAATGACGCGATACAATTTAATACGATTTTATATAGCGGTATGAATTTATATCTGAACTGATACTGATATATACAAAATAAATTATAGTTGTATCCGGTTTTTGATTTTAAAACGTCTTGAAAATCAGAAATATCTATTAATCCTTTTAGACTTTAGCCACTTGCAAAAGGTTTACAACTTTATGACTTGTAACAAATTCCATAGCATTTGGATATTTTATTATATTCAAAAATAAAAAATAATATAATGAAAATGAAGATTTTGTGGAATTTACTAACTTACACCATTGAATAACAAACACGGAAAAAAACGTTGAAACTAACTTTAGAGTTTTACACTAAATTACGAACTCATAATGGTACAAATGAAACAAATTCTTTTTTTAGGGTTAAGAACCAGAAAGAAATCAATTCAAAAGACAAAAATTGGGGTAAATTTTGTGTATAAAATTATACACAAAATTATGCAATTAATTGTACTATTGTATTGATGTAATACATATTTACATCCAAAATATAATTGACAAATTTTCTAGTGTGACTCTGCATGGGGTTATATACAATTTTATCTAAAATAAAATTGTGTTTTTTAAAATCTGATATAATATCAAAATATATATTATTTTGCAATGTCTAGATATATAAATATAACGTAATTATTAATTGGATTAGTTTTAGCGTATTCTAAATGCAATATATAATTATACGTAACTATATATGACATCATATTAAATTTTTTCTACGAAATTAATTTTATATATGAATTTAAATAATTATGTCCGGTTAAATGCACTGGCAGACAAAACCTTATAAATGTATATGTATAAAATAATGTATTATTTTATGCAAACGTTTTAACTCGGGAAATTAAAGATTTATAACCGTCCAAAAAACAAATTAAAAGCAAATATCCTATATAATTTGCCTGACACTCATAAGGAAGCTTTTCCGATGGGTTCCCTTTGAAATTAATGAAATTCGGATAGGTGATAAAGCAGCAAAAATATATGAAAAACGTATCTATTTTTAAAAGTGGTGGTGAAATTTAACACATCTTTGTATGAAAATATGTTTAAAGTTTAGGAAATTTAGACTTATTTAAAAACAGCGTTAAAATGCTCGAGAAAACCATTTTGACACAATGTCGTGGACCCCGGCTGCCACTTATTTGAATTATTTTAACAAATTATTCACTATTTTTTCCCCTTTTTCATATATCCGACTTCATGTCTTGTATTAAAAAAATCGCAAATTTTACAAGCAAGCGTGATTATAGTCTGAAAGAAATAATAATAAAGAAAAAATATAAAATTGGAAAATTAAAAAATTAAAAAATATACCTGACATTGCCTAGGTCTTATTTAAACTAAATTATGTATTTCCAATTCACTTTGATTTATATTTTGGACAATTTCAAACGCTTTTCAAATTGTTTTTAATCAATTTTTTAAATAAAAACCCTTTAAAATGTCAAAAAAAAAAAAAAAACTACATCGTTATAACACAAAGACTGGTTTAGCTGCTTGATTTTAAAATGTCGCATTTCAAGGAGCGCCTATAGAAATTTGTTTACATTTAGTCTAAAAAAAAATTGAGAAAATTTGAGTCACATTGGACCACGTTAACACATTATGCATATCGATCAAAGTTTGAGGCTTAAATTTGATTCAAAAAATATATGAGATATCGTAAAAAAACTACTGAAAACTATGTTACCAGATGCGTGCATAGCAAACTAAATTTAAATAAAAAGAATGCACTGTAATTAAAGTAACGACTTTTACGGCACAAGTAAACTTAATTTTGAGTCTTAGTGGTATCTCCATTTTAAAAGATTATGTCAAAATACACAGAAAAAATCATTGTCAAAAAAATTTCAATTAAACTTTTGTTTGATTTCAAACTTACTTTCAATTAACTGTTTAATTGAAAATGAATTTGGTATAAAAAAAAAATTCAGTTTTTATAACGTATAATAACAACATTGAAACAAATGCAAAAATTTTAAAAAGTCGCCAAAATTAAAAAAATTGTTTAAAGTAGAAAATTCGCGTTTCTTTAATTTTGGTGATTTTTTTTAAATTTTTTCGAATTTTGGAGTTTATTTTGGGAGTTTTTATTTTTCTGCAATTTTGAGGATTGTTTTTTAAATTTTGGCAATTGTTTTTTCAAATTTTGCAATTTTTTCAAATGGTCTCGATTTTTTAAATTTTGGCGATGTTTTTTTACAATTTTGGTGATTTTTTTAAAATTTTGTAATTTTTCCCAATAGTAAACAATATCCAATTCAATTCTTAATAGATGTGAATAAAATTATATGTAATTGAAAATAATATTAATTAAATAGATATAAATTATTTTAGTTGTTACTACAATTGCATCAACACGACCGAATTCAGTTAAACTTTTGCTGAATCAAAAAATATTTTAATTAAAACTCAATTTTAGTTTCTGCTGTGTAGACATATTTAATTTTTAGTTTGCATTGTCTCAAACAATTTTTTGATTATATTTTAAGTCAAAGACTTCGAAATCTCTTATGAAATGATTTTATTTATTGCTTTTTGTCGAAAATCAACTCTAACAATGATAGCCGCCCATTTGCAGGCGATGTTTTCTAACGAAATTTTAAGACTTGAATCATATAAAACTATTTCCTATTTGATCCAAGTCAAAAATAAATATTTTCATATAAAATTTATCAATAACATTGTTACTTTCTAACGAATTGTATTAAGTTTTTAAATTTGTGAAATCATTTCGGGGGGGGGGGCTCTAGCCCCCAATCCCACCCCCCTAGCTACGTGCCTGAAATGAACACTGCAGCCAATATTATGATAAATAAGGATATTGTTGTGATAATCACTACCATAATCGTTACGTATTCACAAGCATAGTATGGTATTCTTTACTTATATGTTTTTTCTGTGTGTAACTGAATGTTGTGAATTTACACTAATAACAATTAGTGCAATAAAATACAAAAAAAAAAATCAAAATTACAAAAACTTTTATAAAGTAAAGATTTGTAAATTTTGATTATTTAATGAAAGTTTTCGTTGTTTTAACATTACTTTGGTATTTTAGTACACGGACTTTTATGAGAAGTGATTTATACTTGATAATTGATTTGTTTGCAACAATCTAAATGATCGAATTTAATTATATTTAATAACAATCGGAAATGTTTGTTTTTAATAGTTTTAAATAATTTAAGCCTCCCTAATGTTTATAACATATTAAATTAAAGCTTATTGAACAAAGAAAGTTTTTCATCAACACATACAACAAAAATTACGTATGCATAAGTGCATATTATTAAATAATGTTTGTGTATCATAAATTTTATTTTGTAAAACTTTAAATAAATTTATAAAAATAAGACTTTAAAAATATTTAAATAATTATTTTTTCCATAAAATAATTGATTAACAACAATATTTAGCTACACTAAACCTAAGAATTTTGGGCTTTTATAATAAAAACTAAATAAAATGTTAATTATTTTTTAATTTTTTAATGTCTTGGAAAAGGAAAGAATTGTGTTTATTTATAGACTAATTTAAAGTATTTTTTTCTTTTTCTTTTCAGGTACGTTTTTACAAAGAACATTGAAAAGATCGGAAATTTTTCAGGGTAAGAAGTAAAATTTAGCTTAAGAATTTGTTGTTAGTTTTCCATGCCGAACACATAGCATAACTTAAAATGCTGGATGGTAACCGATTCGGTGCGGGTATCGGTAACGCTATTTTCTTTTATTACGGTAGCGGTATTTTATTGGTATCGATATTTCAGTTATTTCGGTAACGGTTTTTTTAGTGTTAACGGTATTTCACTTATTTCGGTGACGGTGTTTTAGCGGTAACTGTATTTTAGTTATTTCAGTAACGTCATTTTAGGGATAACAGGTTTTTAGTTATTTCGGTAACGGTATTTTGAGGGCAACGTTATGTCAATGCACACCGTAAGTTTTAGCCCCATTATGCCCGAGTTCTAATGACTGGCGAATATATCTATTTACAGCGATTTTTGTTCTCAGATCTTGTCAGATTATTTCGGTAACGGTGTTTTAGGGATAACGCTATTTCAATTATTTCGATAACCATTTTTTAGAAATATCGGTATTTCGGTTATATCGGTAACTCTATTTTACGGATAACGGTATTTCAATAAATGATACTTTAGGGATTACGATAGTCAGCAAAAAGGGCTTTGAATCGATAACGCTATTATAGCGGTATTGCCTGACATCCATGCTTAAAATACAACAATATGTTGAACAACATTCACACTGAACCCAAAAATACGTCTTTGCGATTTTTTCAAGTTTTTGACTTTAAAATTTCATACAAATATTAAATCGAAAACTTGAAACAAAGAAAAAAAGTATTTTGGAGTTCAATATGAAAGTAGTCTTAAACGTATTTTCAATTTTAAAAATGAACAATATAAATATGTTGCTTCCCAAGCCAACTCTACAGGCAAAAATGTATCAAAGCAATGTTAAACTAATAATATTTGTTCTTCTATAAACGACAAAAAAAAAATGGAAAATTGGAATGGAAATTGGAATAGATTTTTCAAAAAAAAATTGTGAAATAGGCGTAGTAAAATATTGAAAAATTTTCAGCTCGTTTTAAGGATATTATTTATTATTTAACTAAATTTGGCAAACTATTAAAATTTGAGTATACCACTATATTTTGTTATGAAAATTAAAAAAAAAAAACTAAATAAAAAAAAATCAGAACTAGTTCCGAATTTTATGAGTAATACAAAACAAAAATGTTTAATTGTTTTTATTTATGTAAAAATATTATCAGTCCAGAAAGTTTTATTAGCATTACTTTTGGAGAAAATATTCGTTGAATATTGACTTTCAATATTTCTGAGTAATTATTGTATTATTAATTGCTCATACGTCTGTCTACGTACTATAAGTAGATTAAACACAGAAATATTGATATATGAATGAAGGACAATATTTAACGAATATAACTTCTAAAACTAATACAAAGTAGACGGTAAAACTTTCTGAATCAAAAAAAGCATCTAACATTTTCAATACATAAAAAGAAAAATTAAAAAGATTTTAGTCCATTTTGTATTTTGTATTATGCTAAAAATTCGGGACGTATTCAAAATTTTTTTTTTTTAATTTTTAATATAATAAACGTAATATAGATAATATACATAATATATATGATATACATAATATACGTTATATATATTATATACATTATGTACATAATATACATAATATACATAATATACATAATATACATAATATACATAATATACATAATATACATAATATACATAATATACATAATATACAATTTACACATTAGCCAATTATTTTAAGCCCAACTAACTATTTCAAACAAACAATCTCAATTATAAAAATAATAAAACACCAATAATGCCTGATAAAATTAATTCTACCAAAAGATCAAGAGTGGAAGCTAATATCTCAGGGGAAAACATTAATACAATGCAGACAAATTCTGCCAGAACCTCCAACGTTTATGTCTCTAATCGTATGAGCGTAATTCAACTTATAGATAATAGATTTGATGACATGAAGTTATTTATGGAAGAAACAAAAAGGATTACTTAATCGAATTAAAGGATCTTATTGAAGAGAGGGAAACTTTACTCCTAGATAAAATCAATAAAATAACTTATGATTTAAAACAAGAAATATCATCTCTAAATGAAAGAGTTGATAAGCTTGAAGCCGTTGCTGACGAATTTTTGGAATTGAAGTCGCAAGTTCAGGAACTTAAGTTACAATGTTTGAGGCAAGAAAATATGGTTGTTGCGTGTGATTTGCGGATAAACAATATTCCTCTACATAGTTCGGAAAATCTGTATAACATTTTTGATTCAATTTGCCATTTAGTTAATATTAAAACCCCGCATATTAAATCAATTTACCGTCTCATAAACAAGAACAATTTGAAAAAGAATAATTCTCCCGAAGCGCCAATTATAGTAAATTTAATGTCCCCTTACGACAAAAACTTTGTTCTTAAATCTATAGCAGCTTACAAAAAGAACATAAGCAACGATAATGCTCCGTTGTTACTGCAGCACATTGGCTTCGATTCCACACGTCCGTTTTATGTCCATGAAAGCCTCACCAACAAAAACCATAAAATTTACTTGGATGCATTACAACTAAAGAAGGATAAATGCTTATTTTCCGCTTACACTTACCGCGGATTAGTATATGTTAAGAGGACTAATAATGATACTCCCCAACGAATCGACTACTTTGAACAACTAAGTCAGTTTTTTCCTGAATCTGATAGAGGCGGTCAACAAAGTCTACAACAACAAAATCAAGCATCATTTGTCATCGAACCAGATGCAGAAGCAAATGATCATCAAATTAGTGCCTCATTATTATAATTTAGTTCATACTATCTTACCAAATTCAATCTTAGAACTCTTTTTTTACTTTAATTTTTATCATATCTGCACTTTCTCTGTAACCTTTACTTTTTACATTATTTGCATTACTGTTAGGCCCTTAACAATCTTTTCATACAATAATGAACGCTTCAGGTAGTACAAACTATTATTCCAAAGACTCCACTATGAATATGATCAGAATACTAGGTAAACAACGTTTGGGTATTAAAATTTGTCATATTAATGCTCAAAGTCTGAATAATAAAGTTGATGAGTTTAGATTTATTTTTGAGAACTCCGGGATTGATGTGATTTGCGTTTTGGAAACATGGCTGCATGAAGATACCCCTGATAGCCTTATTTGTCTGAACGGATACAAAACCTTTAGAGCTGATAGAAAAACTCATGCAGGTGGCGTTGCTATTTTCGTAAGGAATAAAATCAATTGTAAACTAGTTTGCACATCTGTCACAGAGCCAATCAATCCGATTAATGGAACTAAACCAAAAAAGGTCGTTGAATTTTTATTTATTGAGATTTTGTCACTGGGTAGAAAACTTATTTTAGGTTCCGTGTATAGGCCAAATCGTCGTATCAATATGGAAATATTCTTTCATAAACTGGGCTCCTTATCAATGACATGCGATGATTTAATAGTATGTGGAGATATAAACTCTAACTTGCTTATAGATGAAACTCTAATGGCTGATATGTTAGAAATCGGACTTAAACCTACCAACACCGAACAACCAACACACTTCACAGATACTAGCAGCACCCTTTTAGATGTTTTCTTCGTTGGCAGTATTTCACGTGTACAATTGTATGATCAAATACCTGCGCCTGCTTTCTCGAAACATGATTTAATATTTCTTACCTATGATTTTAATTTGAATGTTGAAGTGGAAACATATACATATAGAGATTTCAAAAACATCAATATGGAACTCTTAAACGATGAATTTTCACATATTAATTGGGATGCGGTTTATTCAATGACGTCGGCTGATTCTAAATTATCGTTTTTGGAATCCAGCATTACACACCTCTACAATCTAACAGTACCCGAAAAAACTAAATGCATAACGAATAAGACAAGACCATGGTACACGTCTGAAATTAAGGCTTTAACTGAGAGTAGAGATCGGGCTTTTATGAGTTAGAAACGCTTCAAAACCACCATATTACGTGAAGAATTTCGAAAGGCTAGACGTAAGGTAAATAACTTGATAACGAAAACAAAATCCGAATATTACACCAATAGATTCTCTAATGCGGTCAACTCTAAGCAAACATGGAGGACGATTAAAGAAATTGGTGTTGGGAAATCCGTAAAAAATGCCAATAATGCTATCAACGTAGATAAGATCAATGAAACTTTCACCAACTTACCTGTAGTACCACCTGATCCAAATTTTTACAAATTTAGTAGCAATAGCAATGTAAATAACTTCTCTCAGTTTGAATTCAAGTGTGTAAGCCAAATTGAGGTTTTTAACTGTTGTTTGAGCATAAAATCTAATGCTGTTGGACCAGATAATGTTCATCCTAAATTCTTAAAAATTCTTCTTCCTAAGCTCTTTCCTTATTTAACAGATCTCCTTAATACAGTTATTACTACCAGCTCATTTCCCCTTAGCTGGAAGCACTCCAAGATATTACCCGTACCCAAGGCAAACTCTGAGTTTAGACCTATAGCAATCTTGCCATATGTCTCTAAAGTTTTAGAAAGACTACTGCACCAACAGATGAACAATTACCTAAACAGATATAACCTACTGACAGGAAAGCAATCTGGATTTCGGCCAAAACACAGCTGTGTTTCTGCCCTGTTGAATGTTTCCGAGGACCTTAGACAAAATATTGATAACGATGAAATAACTTTCCTTGTTTTACTGGACCACTCTAAAGCCTTTGATACGGTAGATCACCATATTCTATGCGAAAAGATGAAATATATGTTTAATTTTTCTGAAACTTCAGTAAAATTATTAAGGTCATATCTTTCTGGCCGCACGCAATCCGTATATATTGAAAATTCTATTTCTAAAAAACTTTCTGTGACAAGAGGGGTACCCCAAGGATCTATTCTTGGCCCTCTTCTTTTCTCAATGTATGCAAATGATCTACCTATCCAATTAGACAACTGCAACGTGCATATGTATGCGGATGACGTCCAGCTCTACCTTGGCACCTCAATAGGTAAACTTGATGAGTCACTAAATAAACTAAACATGGATTTAAATCAGATCTACAGGTGGGCGACAGCCAATGGCCTTTGTCTAAACCCTAAGAAGTCTAAATGTCTATTAATTTACAAGAAAGCTTTGAATTTCACAAGAGACTTGGATATCACGTTGAATGGCCAAAAAATTGATATTGTCAAATCTGTCAAAAACCTAGGAATTATTTTTAATGAAACCCTTACCTGGTCAAATCACGTTAACAGCATCGTAGGCAAAACGCACTCAATGCTACGGAACCTTTGGGTAACTAGATCGTTTACTTCTTTTAATACCAGGAAACTCATTGCCAATTCATATCTTACGCCCAGCTTAATCTATGGATGTGAAATTTTTGCAAATTGTGACTCTATCAGTAAACGCAAATTGAATGTCGCTTATAATAATATCACTAGATACGTCTTTGGACTTAGCAAATATACTGAACTATCACCATACGCCTCGAAATTACACGGAACTACCTTTGACAACCTTATGAAAATCCGATGCATAACGTTTTTTCATAAAATTATATACGATCGTGAACCAAACTACCTATATCAACGTGTGAACTTTGCTAGATCGAATAGAGGTAGGCTAGTAAAATCTTTTAAATTTAAATACCTACTTTCAACATGGCAGTTTTTTGTTGCCGTGACACGTCTTTGGAATAGACTACCAATTAAACTTCAGGGTAACAGTAATGCAGTAATGTTTAAAAAAGACCTTAAAATATACTTTAACAGCAATGCTTAGTGACTTTATTATGCAAATTATTATGATTTTTTTTCTTTCTTTTTTTTTTTTTCTCTTTCTTTTTTTTTTCTTTTTCTTGATTTGATCCTATCTTTTTATTTTATTTTTTTTAATGTCATGGTTTTTAAACATTTTGAACTTAACATCTTTTATATGCTATTTGTTTTTATCTTATTTATTCTTCTAAATAAACATGTATAACGTAGTTTTGATTATTTTCTAACAATTATTTTTATATACATATATATTATTTTCTTTATTTGTAACTCATGATTATTTTTATATCTAAATTACTGTTTTTAATGTTTTAATTAAACAATGTATTGTACAAATTAATTATGAGCACAGATATTTCTATGCTTAAATTATAAGATTTCAATCTTGTTGCATAGAAAAGGAATAAATGAAATAAATAAATAAATAAATAAATAACTAAACATAATATACACGAATATACCTAATATAGCAATATACATAATATACATAATATACAATAAATACATAAATACATAATATAGGCATACTAAATACATAATAGACATAATATACATAATATACATAATATACATAATATACATGATGATACATAATATTATAATATACATAATATACATAATATACAATAATATACATAAGATACATAATAATAACATAAATTACATAATATACATAATATACATAATATACATAATATACATAATATACCATAATATACCTCACATATAACATAAGATACATAATATAACATAATATACCTATATCTAATAACATAATAATACATAATTAATAAAACTAAAAATATAAAATAATCAAACATAATATACATAATATACATATATACATAATATACATAATAGACATAATATACATAATATACATAATTAGCATACGATACATAATATACATATATACATAATATAACATAATATACATGTATATAAATAATAACAGAATATACATAATACTAACTATACATAATAGCATATATACTATATACATAATATACATAATATCATAATATAACAAAATAATAATATACATAATATACATCAATACATAATATAACCATAATATACTAATATACATAATATACATAATATACATAATATACATAAGATACATAATATACATAATATACATAATATACAAATATACATATATACATAATATACATAATATACATAATATACAGAATATACATAATATACATAATATACATAATAGACATAATATACATAATATACATAATATACATAATATACATATATACATAATATACATAATATACATAATATACATATATACATAATATACATAACATAATACATATATATACATAATATACATAATATACATAATATACATAAGATACATAATATACATATCATACATAATGTACATAATGTACATAACATACATAATATACAATGCCCACGCCCACTTCCCACATTTTTCGGAAAAACTTAAAAAGTATTTCGATAGGTTTTAGTTTGGCACTGTTACGATATCCTACATATCCAACATATGAGGAATTTAAAAATGTTGACCATTTTGAGGCAACATATTTATCATATTTAACCATTTGCGTATGTGTAAGGATGCTCAACTCAATCCGCCTTACTCACTTATCTTTAACGACGCAAAATTTATTTCGGATTCAACCCTCTAACGGGTAAGGCTGCCTCAGGGCAGTCTTCATAAAATTTACCATAAATGCGTCAAATTAGCGTTTTATACTTAGAAATTACCCAGTAAAAAACGCTGCTTACATGCAAGCAGCTTTGTAAGGGAGTAAGCCAAAAAGAATCTCTTACAAACCTGCTTACATATGCTATGATTTTTATATGGTGAATTCACACTTGGAAGCATTACTTTTGGGCAAAATAAGAGCGGATTTTAGCGCTTATAAAAACCTGTGATTTTATGGCTTTCAATAAAATCACATTTCATGTCTACATTATTACGATTAAAAGTAATAATATGAATATACATAATTTATTCTACATAAAATTCTACAGATATTATTTTTTTTTTGCCATATAATATAATTGAAGGGCTTATTGTGAAAACTTGAAAAGCCACATTTATTGTTTTATGGATTTACGCTGCTTTCTAGACATCCATCGATTAATATTTAATAGAAGTCTTGCTTAAACACTTATTGCAAGTACCTAGAGTATAAACGTCCTGCAAAAGTCAATATTTTTTGCATTTTTTTAACATTTTAAAAGCAAAAACAAACAAGAAATAAATAATGGCTTATCAAGTCTTTACAATAAGCCCTTTAAATATTTTATTTTTTTTACCGCTCCACGTGTTCGCTCTTCAGAAACAGTTAAATGACTAATTATTTGTTATTACATACTCGAAAATACCAAACACAATCGTAAAGCACTAGGTAAAATTGGAACAGATCGTTTATAATCCAAATATAAAACTTTCTGCATTACAACTTGCATTGTTATAGGAATAAGGGTAAGCTGCTTACAACCTGCATCCTTGTTAGGGAAAACAGTAAGCTTAAAATGTTTGTTTGTTTATTTTTATACGAAAATTATTCGTTTCCTTTGCTGCTTCTCAATATTATGTAGTATTAAGCAGTTACATAAGCGCATTTGTTTTATCCTGCTTCGAAAAATACGAAAATTTTTTACTGGCTAATATATTCCGATATAAAACTAAATTTGCTAAATATTTTGCAAAGAAATTTTTCGTGTGCTGTCCACTGTTTGGAAGCGAGAAAGCTTTAAAATCAAAAGTTCGTAAAATTTAAAAAAAATTATTTTTGAAAAAACATAGTTTTCAAAAATCTAAAAAGCCAATTTAAGTTGACTAAAAACTCTTTATAATAAACTATAAGTAAGATTGAAGCTTTATCTTTAGTAATAAGTCCTTACTTTGGTCCAAGGACTCACAGGATTTTATCAGGATTCCTCTAAATTAATGATGGTGTTATAAACTAATAGACGGATTATGCAATTTGGTAGAAGGAAGACATTAAGTATTAACAGTAAAGCGTTGACAATATAAATTGAAGTTTCGCTACTTTTTGGCCTAATTTCTCTTTTTCCAAAAAGCGAAAATCGTGATATCTTCTTAAATAGGAGCACAAAAAAAAAATAGTTTTGCTAGCGTGGTTATATTTTGGTAAGAGAAATAATTTTTGTTCAAAACTTCTCTTTTATATGTTTTAGTTTACAAAATGCATCCTAAAAGTATTTTGGCTCATATCGCCTAAATTAGGCAACCATAAACAATTTTGTTGAAGAACTTATTATTTGTTTTTCGAGTGGAGCACATGGTATGAATTTCGTGGCAAAACATCGTTTGCCAGTTAGAGGGTTAAGTTCAACACAAATTAAAATACTAAAATTAGATTTAATTAAAATAACATCAATTTATAATTGTCATTGTAAGTATAACATGCCAAGATATATATATTACAAGCCCAAAAAAAATATCAAAATACACTCAAAAAATATATTTAGTCATATACTAAAATTTCAAGAGAAAACCGCGATTATTTTGCAACACAAGTATTCTGTTGCCGTTTCAAGGATATTTATTTGAGTCTAAGGTAACTTATTTGAAATAAATCATATTAAATACTTTTAAATTCGCAAAATTATACATTTGATATCAGGATGCTTTTTGAGGCAACGAAAATTTCGTTTGGTCCCTAAAACTTAAAGTTTGTTATGCCTTTTCGATTTTAGTATAAAGCTAATTAAAAGCTTTTATATTCTGTACAATTTGGTGGAATTGATTTAGATTGATTTTCTAAGAAGGTGGTCAAATTCCATAAATTAATTAGAAGTTAATCCATTTTAGTCCGTTTCTTTTGTTGAATAGAAAG
The DNA here is from genome assembly GCA_021234595.1 of Delia radicum. Lineage (NCBI taxonomy): Eukaryota > Metazoa > Arthropoda > Insecta > Diptera > Anthomyiidae > Delia > Delia radicum. The sequence goes on from CM037852.1 coordinate 125,755,758, forward strand.
GACATTTGGCTTTCGTTTAACATATCGACCATAAAAATCAAGTAACATCAAGAATATTTTTAAAGGATTTAATTTTCATACCTCGTGCGTATGTTTAAGTTTAGCACAAAAGTGAAATGTTATGACAAGCTTGACCGTTAAATAAAGCTTTAATCGTTTTTTGGATAAAACACATAATATAATTTAGACAGATAAAAAAAACACAATTTTGGATAAAAAAATGTCTTTTTAATATTCGTTTTTTTTTTTTTTTTTTTTTAAGTTGTGTTTTTTAAAGCTAATTTCTTCTGTGTATCATGTTTAAATTACATAAATAGCAAATAAAACATCTAATGCAACAAAATTCACCAGATTTAAATCCATTTGAAAACAAAGAACATGTGAACACTTAAAATTTCAAAATTTATAAAAAAGGTATAATTTCACCTAAAACACAAAAAAAAAAAACGAATCATCCCGTTCGCAGTAAAATAGATAATACAGAGAATTGAATTTTTGGCTCTTGAGGTTGTTAAATATGCTCTTTCGTATGAGCTACATAGTTTATAAATCTGGACTAGTGGAAAAATTAACGTTTTCCGCCTACTCTAAATAATTACCACAGCACATCGTGAGGATTAACTCATGATACTTAAATATATTATAATATCTTTATAAAAAAATATTGAAAAAAAAATAATTAGTTTTCTCAAATTTTTAAAAAGTTCATAAAGTTATAGCGTATAGTGAACGAATATCGACAAATCGTTTTTTAAGGGACATCCTATCAAACATTTTCACATTTTGATAATTTTAAATTCTTTTACAAGTGTATGTACGTAGAATTTTACCCATATCCAAAAATTCTTTCGTTGTTTTGCATATTTTACTGTTAAAATGCACACAAGCATACGTGGTATATAAGTATGAGTATAAATGTGTGTAAGCATCAGTTAAATACGCGGTATAACATAACATAACTAATAACATACTTTACTTATTGTTATACGAGTTGTAGTAGTACTTCTAGTAGTAGTTGTTGTTAGGGTAGTATTAGTGCATAACTATGTGAGTTTTTATTTGAACATATTCACGTACATGCGATGATTGTTTTCTTGGTATTTTAATACATACAAACACACTCATACAAACACTGTGAAACCTAAAGGATAACTATGATGCGTTGGGAGAAATTGTATATTTTACATATGAATGACAGACAGACTGACAGTAAGGAAAACATTTCACACGCTTGTCAGCTTAATTTTTTTTTTTTTACACTAAAGCATATTAATAATATGCTTAAACAAACACATACACACTTACACTCACACTCACACAAACATACATTCTTTACATAAACTGTCATTCTAGGATGTTATAATATAATTTTATGTTGTTCCCTTGTTGGTATTCTTTTATTGGTGGCTTTGTTACTGTACGACTACAGCTTCAGTAGTCGTGTTGGGAAATGTAAAATAATGACATTTTAAAAACGTGACATGTTTTATTTTCATAAAAATGCAAAATTAAACTCAATTTAAAAATTCGTCCATTTAAAAAAGATTAAGGTTTTTTAACATCATTACCCGTTCAAAAGAAAGTCATATCTCATTTGACATAGACTGATATTTAATCTTTTCAAAGTTTATCTTAAAATTGGGGTAACCAGTAATATCCTCAAATATATTACTGGATTTAATTACATCAAAATTGAACTTAAAATTGGGGAATCCAATAATGTCTAATTTAATATCCTGATAGATCTCATGGGATTAATTAAGAACTAATTGGATCTATTTAGATCCAAAAAGATAAAAAATTTTTGGTGGATCGAATAAGATATTTTGAGATTAAATTGGATTTAATTATATCACATGACATGAATAGTTTTCAATAAAATTAAAAAAAAAATCATTTAAAAAAAAATAATTTAGTAATCTGGCATATATATAATAATGTACGGGGTTATATATAACAATACATAATTGTATCTTATACTCATATATATAGAATATATGAATACTTCTGGTCCATATATATCTCATATCTCAAACTAAATTGTTAATCTTATATCATATATGGAATCTTACATAATTATATCTTACATGTCATATATAAGTTTATCTTAAGTTGTATTATATATATGGCACCATATATTATATAAGCATGTCTTATATCACACTTAAACATAATATTAGTATATCTTAAAATATATAGCTTATATGTTACTACATATTATTATATATTATGTTATATATATATGTATTATTATATATGACCTTAGATCAATCATATATTTTTATATATTGCATATATGTTTAAAATCTAATTTTATAAAGGTCAATATAGAGAATTATATAGATATATATGTTACCATATAAAAAACCTATAATTATATATGGCTATACATGACACCATATACAAGCACATATTATAATATTTTTTAAGACGAAAAAACATAAGACCATATACAATTTTTTCCCTCGGGTATCATTTTTTTTTTTGTAGTTGCTGTTATTTTACTTCGTTATTTAAAATCTTTCATCAAATTAAAGTGAAATTATTTAAATTATAAAATTTTACAATGAGTTTTCTGACAAACAAGCTTTTTTTTATTATGATTTCATGAAGAGTTTAAAAAAATCTTTAAAATATTTTAAGCTATTTATTAATTTCTAAGAAATTTTTAAACCTGAACATGAAATTAAGAATAACAAGGAAACATGCTCTCTTCGATCTTAATAAAATTCGGATGCGTGATAGGGGATACGAAAACAATGCCCATGTATTCAAATTAGCTTTTCTTTAAATTTGTTTTATCTGATTCTTATAACTAGGAAATATAGACAGAATACGGAGTAGCCATTTGTTTATCTGGTGGTTGGATTACAATAAAAACACTAACAAACACTATTAATGTGAAGTAATTATTAATAATGTGAAAGTACACTGAGGGATTATCTTCACTTCAGTAATGAATTTCTTTATAGAATTAATGAAAATCCACACTGGAACTCGTCCATTGAAACTTTTCATAGAAAATATGAAACAGGTTTCAGTAGCATCAATGTTTATGAAATGTTTGACGAATTAATGAAAATATTGATAAAATTAATGAATCATTCCGGCAATGAAAAAAATTTTAGTTAAATTTTTAGTTGTTTGCATGAAAACTAAGCGACATCTATTCCTGAAAATTTGTATGATAAATGAAGAGTTTCTTGTAAAAACTTGATAAGCCACATTTATTTTATTGCAGGTTTTATCTGTTTTCGAGTCACCTATTGATGAGTATTTGATAAAAGCCTTGTTTGTACGCTTAATACAAGCACCTAGAGAATAAAAGTCCTACAAAAGTCATATTTTATGCATTAAATCAACACTTTGAAGGCAAAAACCAGTAAAAATTAGTATGTGGCTTATCAAGTTTTAACAATAGGCCCTTCAAATAATAAGACAAATAAATTACAGCTCTATGTATAAGGTAAATAAAATAAAGAGTTGTATGTGTCTTTTATTTATCTCTATTATTTCCTTTTTTCACACCTAGTTCAAAAGTGACTTAACTCAAAATTTTAATTTTTCGTGTTTATATGCTTAAACTATGCACAATACACTTGTTTATCTATAAAAAAAATATCAGTGTATTTTGTTGTTGTTAAGTGTTGCTAAAAACAGTTTTGTCTTTCTTTATGTTTCAATTGGTATAAAGTTGCAAATATTTTTTTTTTCGATTTCTGAAACTTAATGGATTTATGGCTGGGAGATCAACAACAACTAATTTATCGGTTTTTGTTAACTTTTGCATCTCTTGTTTTGAAAAGGGCGTTCAAATTGACACAATTTACACAGATTTCGTCAAGGCTTTTGACCGAGTCCCACATGAACTTTTATTATATAAGCTTTCCAAGATTGGCATCCATTCAAATATGCTTAGTTGGTTCCGTCATTATTTGATTGGCGGAATCGCAACAGTATCTGTTGATGGAATTTGTTCGGACTATTTTATACCAACGTCAGGTATTCCACAGGGCACCATCCTTGGTCCTTTATTATTTAATATTTTTATAAATGACATTAGCGATTGCTTTAAAAATTCAAAATTTTTAATGTATGCTGATGATCTCAAAATTTTCAAGCCAATTTTTTCTGTAAGGCACGTTTTTGACCTTCAGGAGGACTTGAATAATCTAGTTCATTGGTCAAATTGTAATGGTTTACCCTTTAATATTTCTAAATGTTATAGTATGTCTTTTCATAGACGTCGAAATATTATAATTTCTGATTACAGAATGTTTGGTAATGTATTGTCATCTGTTGATGAAATTTTGGACCTTGGTGTAGTTTTTGATATTAAATTATCATTCACCAGTCATTTAAATTTATTGTACCAAAAGCTTATTCGCTTTTAGCATTTATTCGACGTAATTTGGATAAATGTTTGATCACATAACGAAGAAAGTGGTTTATACTTCGTTTGTTAGATCTAGATTGGAATATTCTTCATTTATTTGGAGTCCTAATGCTGCTCTTCATATTGGTCGTATTGAGAGAATTCAAAGAAAGTTTGTCAAGTTTGCCCTACCATGTTTTAACTATCCGAATCATTTTAACATTCCTTCTTTTTCTATCCCTTCTTACGCAGATAAGTGTGAGTTTATTTCTTTAAAAACTCTGGAAACTCGTCTTATTATTGCTAGTTTAACTTTTTTACTTGGTATTATTTGTGGTGTTATTGATTCTCCTGAGCTATTAGAGTTAATTTCAATATATGTTCCACCAAGAAGTTTTAGAAATACATATAAGTAAATTTTTTCATATTGATATACACTTAACTGAATATGTATTAAACGAACCACTAAATAGATCTATGAGATTATTTAATATTTATTGTAATAAGTTAGACATAAGTGTTTCTCACTCCCAATTTAAAATTTTGTTAAATAATTTATTTTAAATATCTTAATTTGTATATGCTAGTCTGTAAGGATATTGTATCCATAGACTTAAATAAATAAATAAATAAAAGTGAAAAATTTTAAGTTGAGTAACTTTTGAACTAGGTGTGCGATATGTCAAAGACGCAAGCGTAATCTTAAAAAAATTAAAATCATAAAAAACAAGTAAAAATTTACTTAAAAAAATCACTGATATTTTCAAAGCTTTCAACGTCTATTCATAGTTAAAAGAACAATATTTTTAAAATTACTAACCAAATTAATATCGTATATAGTATAGTATAAAGATCGTATAGGGTGTTTTTTATAGTGTGACACAAGTTTAAATCATAATAAAACAAGGAAATATATTTTGAATATCAATAAAACGGGCTTTATTGTAAAGAAAATTTTATGAAATTAATGTTTAAATATGATTTCTGCCATGTGGCCGCCACGGCTGGCGCGTAGAAGGCGCAATCTGGAACACCAATTTTCAACAACTTTTTGCAGCATTTGCAGCCGTATTTCGCCGATAACTCTTCGAATGTTGTACAGTTGTTTGTGGTTTATCGACGTAGACAAGTGACTTAACATAACCCCAAAGAAAACATTCCAATGGGGTTTAATCACACGATCTTGGTGGAACATTTATTGGGCCATTACGTGAAATTATTTTTTCATCAAAAGTTTCTTTGAGTAAATCAATTGTAGCGCCCGCTGTGTGGCATGTGCCGCCGTAATGTTGGAGCCGCATATCAGCAAGATTAATGCCACGTAATTGTGGTACGAAAAAATTTCGAATCATCTTCCTATACCTTTCACCATTGACAGAAACATTCTGACCATCATCGTTTTTGAAGACATATGGGCCAATGACTCCGCCAGCCCATAAAGCGCACCAAACAGTAATTTTCTGTGGATGTAATGGTGTTTCGATAAAAGCTTGTGGATTTTCCTCACTCCAAATGCGACAATTCTGCTTATTTACGTATCCATTCAACCATAAAATGGTTCAGCCATAAAATGAAAGAAGTGCTCGATGAGTTTGACGAATAGAACAATTATTTTGTTTAAAAATTTCAACAATTTACACGCGTTGCTCTGGTGTAAGACGATTCATAATGAAATTTCAAAGCAAACTAAACAAAAAGCATCTATCAGCTGTTAAATGGGTGATCCAATAGAGCAGTGATGTCAACTCAAAGTTGTGACACTAAAAAAAACACGCTTTATTTTTATCACTTTGGTGTCAAAAAGATTTTACCAGCCCTGGAACGTTTTTGTTTTATAATTTATTTTGTATTTTTATTATTTTGTATCAAACATTTAACAAAATGGAAATAAATAATTGTTTTGATTGTTTATTAAAAAAATTTAATTTAAAATTTGTAAAAATAGCTTTCTAAAGAAATAATCATGGAATTTAAAAGAAACCGAACGAAATATATTTAAAATACGGTAACAATTGTAAAGATACACACAGAGAAAAATTTATCTATTTGTCAACTGAAATTCTCTTACTACGACTCAAATTTGGTTATTACAAATTTCAGTAGGTTGGTACACTTAAACATTATTTTTCACAACAAAGTTCGGTAAATTCTATTGAAAATATTTAGAAATCTAATGTAAATATCGATTTACTAACTGAGTATATAAGTTGTTACCATTAAACTACATTTTTCAATACGGTTTTCACTTATATCTCTGTATGTACGTACCTGCAAATAAGCACTACCCAGGAAGAAATTACACATTCCAAAAAGAAGGTGACTTGCTTACATATCTCATTGCCAAATTTAGTAACTGCAATACCAAACTCATTCCAACGATAGAGTCAAAAAAGCAAGTAGTATTGTAATCAATTCTTTAAATTTAAACCAGAAAGCATGAACTTAATGTCAAAGTAATTATTTACTTAAAAGAAAATAACAATGTTATTAACTTATATGTATTACTTTTTGTACTCAAGAATCAATCATATACTTTTTCTTAATAAAAGGGCGTTATTGGAAGTAGTTCCTAATTTTGAAAAAAAGAAGTTATACAGTTTGCAGGAAAATAATACTAAAAACAGAAATTGCATGTTGCCTAAATTTTGTTAAACTGCGGTTAGGTATAAATTAGGGAAGCGAACGTGAGCAGAAAATTGTGAGTGGAAGTTGAAATTACTGACGTTATCGTGAGTGAATGTAAAAAAAAAAATTCGAGGGTGATTGTGCGTGAGTCATATTTTTGTTTTTCAATTTCGAATTGTTCTTTTTTTTGAAAAATTTATATTTTCGTGGTTTATAGCTGCAAAATTATGACAAACCCATGTTATCATAAAAATTCGATGTTTCACTTTTTAGGATTTTATTTCCGTATGAGTTTTGATCGTTATATTTGAGTGACCTAGGAGAATCACGTGTGAGTAAAATTTGAATTTACTTATGGAACTACTTCTTTTTTTTTTTAAATGTAAGTACTTCTTATTTTTTCTAGGGAACTATTTATTTATTTTTTTGTGTAAGTACTTCGTAGTTTTACAATGGAACTATTTCTTTATTAAAAAATGTATGTAGTTCTTAAAAATATAAAGTAAATAGTTCTTCGGTAAAAAAAATAATCAATTCTAAAGAATCAATTATTTTAGTCTCACGCCCTGTTAAAAGAATCGAGTAGGTAATCTAGTAAGGAATGCGTTCTACCCAAAATGCTTGATTACAAACCCGCTTACCTTTTTGCAAATTTTTTGCTGGGTACGTACTTATACAACATAAACGATCGTATTATGAATCCCATATTGTTATTTTTTTAAAAGATTATAAATTATTTTATAAACACAAAAACGAATTATTATAGTCCTGCAATTTACAAAAAAATAGTTCACCTTTTTAAAAAAACTCTCGAATATTTAACTTAATTTTATGAAATAACTATCCCGGCAAAAATGATATCGTATATGAACGTATATGATTTAAGTTTTTAATTTTCCAATAAGGGACATGCACTTAAAGAAACTATTTTTTAAATTTAATATTAAAAAAAAAAAAAAATCGGACTGGGCTGGGTAAGAAATATTTAGAAATCGCAGATTTTTTTACATCAATCTCATATATGTTTTGTTATCTTTTCAAAAATTATAAATATTTGTATCGCCCATGTCCCTACTTTAGAAAGGTTTGCAATTAGAACGAATTTGTGAAATCACACGAAATTCAAGTTTGGTGTTCTCAAATCCTAAAAGCTTTCAAAAACTCGAATTTGTTTCGAAATTATTATCGAAGTGCCAAAAACATATGGTTTTCTTGTCAAAAAAATTGCTTATTAAAATACAAAAATTACAATAATTTAAAATGCCGTCTGCTTTTATATTAGGTTTTATAGGATTGAAAATAATAAATAATCCACAATGAAAATATAAGATAACATGGCTTAAGAGATGCTTCGGACCCTTTGTCCATCACTGACTCTGCGTAAGTGTTATTTTCTTTTTGTAAACAGTAATAAAAGTCACGATTTTTTTAAAGGTTCATAGGGTTTTATCGTGTCAACAAAACAGCCTTTGTCATGATTTTGGAAAAACTTTCTCTACAAATGGGAAATAGTTCAATACCGGAAGTAATACAATTGCTTCGCATTTCTATGTTTGCCCCTTCAAATGTAATATTAAACAATAATATACATATGTAACACATTGTTAAAAATATGTAACTTACATTTTTTTGTATATTTAAGCAACAATTCTTAAAATTGAAAAAATTTGTCTTTTCTTTATGAACGAGCTTTTATTAACATATGATTGAACACATGTTTTGATGTCATATGTTCCGAAAGAGAGATGCCATATGAACGTTTCCCAAATAAACAATGTTTTGTTAATATTTATTGTTACTAAAATCTTGTAAAACAGAATTACATTACTTTTAAACTTAAAAAAAAAAGATTTTAGTTATTCATTTACTTGGTTTAGCTTTTAATTATGAACCAATTAAGTTTGGTACACTCAAATAAAAAAGTTAGTAACGTCAGCAAAAAATGTTGCTGAGTCAGCAAAATTTTAGTCAGGAGGGTGCTTACAAACAAATTGCTAATGTCAGCAAAATCTTTTGCTGAAAATCAGCTAGCTGATTTTTAGCAACAAAATTAGTAAATTCAGCAAAAGTTTTGCTAACACTTAGTAGATTAGAAATTAAAAAACCCTTGCTAAAAATTAATAAAATTTTTGCTAAATATTAGTAGACTGAAAAAAACTCAAAAAATTTGTAGAAAAATTATACTTTAGTTAATTTATTTGCTGAAAATCATAAAACGTATATTTGTGATTCTTTTTAAAATAATTTACAAAATATAAAAATGTTCACACTCCCAAATTGACGATATGAATTAATGTAATATCTTAAAACAATACAAATAATTATATATAACATAAACGGAATTATCTTTGAACTACTTACATCAATTATTGTCTAAATGATGCTATCTTTTAAAGGAACGCAAATGCCGCGGAGAATTATAGAAATGAAACGAAAAAATAACAAAATATAACATATACAACCCTTTTTTGCAATAAGAAAAAGGAAACAGAAAAATCTACCTAAGATGTATGTCTTTGTCTTTCGCTTAAGTCTGTCTACCTATTGCATATTTGTTTGCAATTTGACCACACAAGATTATTAACATATATAAACATTTAGTTTATAAATACACATTTAATCTTTATTAAATTTAAATATTTTATTTTGTCTTTTATTTAATTAATAGACAATTACTTTCACAAGCCGGTGACGACGCAAAATTTAAGTTGTTTTAATTCACAATTTTGTTTTATGTTTGAAAAGCAGATACACAACTCTTTCATATTTAATTTTTTATATTACTTACTAGAGTTGTACTTTTTAGTATAATTTTCCTCATCACTACTACATCGTGACATGCAGCGACATCTAATTCATTCTGAGTATATCTTTCAGTCTGGTTGTCGTTCACACTATTGTTGTGCTAATCAACACAATTTTTTTTAGCAAAATAAATTAGTAAAACATTAGTAAAATATTAGTAAAACTTTAGTTCAAAACAGTTAAGTGCTGAATAAGTATAACTAAATTTTTGTTTAAAACATAATTTTAGCAAAAATTTGCTGAAAAATAGTATACCTGATTTACAATTTGTTTTACTAACTTTTCTACTAACTTATTTTTTTTTAAATGTATATTGAATTACGATGGTATCAATATTTTCATACACATTTATTTTTATTGGCAACGCTGCTTTTTCGAACATAAATAAAATAAGTTCTTATTTCGTAAAATTTTGTACTTTTTAAGGAATATATTTTTTAAAAAGCTAATTTTTCAATAATTATTGCTAAATTAGTCTAATTTAACCTTTTAACATATAAAATACTTTTCTTATTGAGCACTCCTAATGTTTTTTTTTTCGGCTGAAAATAAAATGCTTTTAAGAAACGCTTTTAACATTGTTGACAATTTGTTTGAGTGTTTTCTAGAATATCAAAACAAAACAATTATGTTTTTTTAAAACAGTTTTTTAGCGAATAAGCAATACAACCAAAAATACAATAAAATCAGAAATAAGCACAAAAAGTTCTAAATTTTTAATATTAAGCACCATTTTTTACCCTAAATTGTAATTTATTAGAAAAAAAGAGCCTTCGTTTTACTTTCGACCAGGCTTTTTTACACGAATTAAAACGAATAAAAAATAGGGAAACACGTTCTGATTTAATAGCAAGAACACCGAAAAATTCTAAAATTTTCACTTTCGCTCTGATTTAAAAGCCGTAACAGGGGTGTATGTTTTTAATTAAACTGAATGCCGGAGGGAATACTAACTAAAAAAAATTTAAATTTTTGCAATTTTTAACTTTTAACCAGTCTAGAACGATTTTTCCTTTAGTGTATATCTAAATTTGTTGTCTACGAGAAAAAAATTTTTTTAAAAAAATTGGCCCATATTGGGGTACAGAATTTTCAAACCCCTGACTAATGTAAGGCAACAATTCAAATAAATAAGTCTCAAAAACTAATTAAAATTCTTTAATTTAATATAAACTTAAATATTTTAATAGAGTTAAATTATTCTGTAACCACAAAATAATTGCTAGTTTGTTTCCTTTTTTATTTTTTGTTACTTATACAACTTGTCAACATTACTTAGTACTTTTAAAATGTCCCCTCTCATTTTTAACATCTTTTACTATTGCTCGACATTAATTATCCTTGAAAAATGTTCATTACATCTTAGCTGGCTTCCGCTTAAAACTTTTTTTTTACGTTCCTTTTGCCAAGTTTGTAACAAGAATTGAATGCAACGACAAAAACTCATACAACTGCATAACTTAAAATTCAAAACGAAACATACATTTATTTAAAAGCCAACAGCTTCCGTGCTTTATTTTTGTTGTTTTCAGATGACGTCTAATTTCCGTTTTAGAAAAACATAATGAGCCTGCATAAGCCTGAATGGGTGCAAAAGTAATTGTTGAACAAAATTTCGTGTTTTTTTTTTTTGCAAATTTTTTATGCAATAGAGCAATAAACAGTTAAACAATGTATGAAAAGTACACCATTTACAGGAAGTTTAAAAATTTTAAAAATTGTATCAAAAAAAATAAATTTCGAAGAAACAATAGAGTAGTTAATAATTGCATGACGACAAAGCAAATTACAATATTTTTTTTGTATTAAATATTTGATATTTCAAATGTTAAGAAACTCGCCTAGACGAGAACAAAACATTCTCGTTGAGTTTGCAAATTTAAAAAAACAAATTCCTCTAGAAATTGTGAAATCGTTGTCCCATAACTAACCCTTTGTTTGATTCGCTTAGGGAAAACTTATTTTTCACAATTTGTTTAACACTTGCTAGAATTTTGAAACTTTTCATTACTTTACTAAATTGTATTTAGGGGCGACTGCATATTTTTTCGATTTCTGTACTCATTTGTTACTCATGCGTAATAACGACGAGTTTTGATGAGTTCCTCTGCAATATAACATTCTTTAACATTTTAAAATTAAATCTTTATTCCAATTCCAATTGGAAATGCTGTTTATTATTATTATTATTATTTTGAAAACAATTGCTTAGCGTATATAATATATTCTAGAGTTGGGGACCTGTTCTAAATTACGAGCAATTGTGGCGTGAACAACAGAAAAGTTAGTTTCTGGCTTTCTAGTTGTTCTTAACATTCTTTGTGTCATCATGCAGTCGTAACAATTTATATATATTTTTTGGCACACATTTGTTGTTTAAATGGTTGGCCGTAATCACGCTAATAACTAGTGATTTTGGGTAATTTGTTTCATTCATTTCTACATTCATTGCAACAACTACCAAAAAAAAAAAAAAAACTTATAATTAGCCACGTTTTCAAGTTGGCTAATATATACGAGTATGTAAATTTGTTGTTTTTAGTTGGAAACATATGTGCTTAAATTTTTTGGAAAAGTTTTATAGTGTTTTTTATTTTAGTTTTAAAGCTAAACAAAAGTTTATGTTTTGGTAATCAGTAAACATATATTCTAACATATATTTTGCCTTTAATCTCTTTGTGGTCCATTTTTTTTTTTTTTTTTTGTATATCACAGTTTAATTTATTGTTCAATTTATTTATTAAAATGTATACTTCGCTCTCTCTCCCTCTATCTCTCTCGTGGTTGCCTACATCTTTCTGTCTCCTATATATTTTTTGTGTTAATTTTAACTAGAGCGGAAGAGTACACAGGATATGTTGTGGTAAATTAAGTTATTTTTTTTTTTGTGTCGGTTACAATGAATGGGTTTATTTTATTTGCTTTTCTGTTGACTGTCTTACGGTACATGGTTTGATTATTTTTGTTTGTCCATTTTTGGCCATTTGCCTTTTAAAATAAGGACGATAGCATATATTTGTTTATCGTTTCTTAAATATTTTATCGTATCTTAAATATTTTATCGTATTTTGCAATTGTGCTAGAAAATTTTATATAAAAATCTAAATACAGCAGAATCTCACAAATTATAACTCTCACAAATTAGAACCGTCCAGAAATTAGAACCGGCCATTCCAATGTATTGTACGCTCTGAAATTAGAACCTGTGGTTCTAATTTCTTGAAGTTTTTTTTTTATTTTGTTTTGTATTTTCACAACAAATTATTTTTTTGCAATGTATTGTACGCTGCAATGTATTGTACGCTCTGAAATTAGAACGTGTGGTTCTAGTATTTTTGCTCATTGAAGTAAAAATAAAACGGGGAATCCCCGAGGTTTTCGTAGTGAGTACACTTCGGTCATATGCATGTGAAATTTGATATGCTTGTACAAAATTAATACCTAATAATAAAAAAAAATGTTAAAGTTTTTCTATGAATTTAATATGTTTTAAATATAATATTATGAAATAAAATTAAATATTATTAAATAAAAATTGTTTTGTGTTAAAATAAAGCATACATAACTAGTTTTATATAATGTCCAGAAATTAGAACTTTTCAGAAATTAGAACTGCCCGATGTACAAAGTGGTTCTAATTTCTGAGATTCTACTGTAATTGAATTTCAATATGAATTTGTATTGAATATGGTGGCTACTGAGCGTATAAGTAATATTTATTTAATGTAATGGTTCACCTAAGCGTATGAGTGATATTTTTATGATTGGTTTTATTTTTCATTTTTACATTTCATATTAAGGTTCACCTTAGCGTATGAGTGATATTTATTTTAATAACACTTCTCCGCACAGTGGAGTATTTGTAAAAATATTGGTATTAAATATAGAACTTCGATTGTTACGAATCAAATTGGATATTGTAAAAGAGGTGATAATGTTTTGCAATATTGTGTTTGAGTTACCCTGTTTTAGTACAGTGTGTACTTACAGGTTGCCAAAGTTAACTAGCTCGTGTATAAAAAATTTTTTGAATGTGTAACATTTTGTGGACCGATTTATAAAACTTTTAGCCTGGAGTAATGTACGTTGTAAGATAAAGAAAAAAACATATTTATAGTCCACTTTAACTCTTTGACAACTCTTGTGCACTATAGTGTACAAATTTTTAAAAAAATATATATAAAAAATTTAATAATGAAACAAAAGTTTATATATTTTTTTAAGTTTGTTCATAAGGATATTGGTCGTGAAGAAAAAATCATTATATGCACAAACTGTTCATCAGCGCAATATAGTCCCCATTTTGTTAACAATCTCTTGTTTTTTTAATCATCCTTTATCTCCGATAGTGTTTCTTCTAAACTGCACTCTGCTGTAAATATTTGCTTGAGTTGTGATGCAGTAATCTTTATTTTAAAGTGAAAATTTGTTTGGGAAATTTAATGTTTGACTACATATGTAGTTCTTTTTAAAAAAACAAACCACTTCAAATTACTGTATTATGATTTTACATTAATTTTAAACAGTAGATTTCTTTCTTAAAAAATAAAACAATTACATGTTTGTTTATTTTTCACTGCATATGTGGTTAATTTTTACTACAATTGTGGTACATTTTTTGAAAAGTAAAAAACTACTTACAATGTTAGAGAAATTTATTTTCTTTAAGTGAAATTGCATCTGTTTTGAACTGCATTAGTAGTGGTCTCTAGCTATATAGTATTCTAAGTGTAGCAAAGTTAGAATCTTCAAATTTGGCACGTAGATTCATTTAATGACCAGAATAAAATAAAAAACTTTTATTTATTCGAATGTTTTTGTGATAGAGATGGGCTAAGAAGTTTCATAAATTCGATTTTCGATGCTATTTTTTGCTGGGAAGTAGGGGGAGGGGACGTGTATGTAAACGGTTTTCTTTCTAACTTCAGGTCCAGTAAAAAGAATCCGAAGTAAAGATAGAAATATATCCACAAAAAATAAGTCGGTAGTGCAAATCGATCAAAATGAAAAATTTTGGTTTATTTACAATGTGTTTTTTTTTATCTACCAAACAAACTTAATTATTTATTGATTTATAAACAAAAAATTCCCAATGTTAATAATACTTCACGATGAAAGAGATAGCAAACTTTTTTATATTAGTTATAACAGTTAAGTAGTGAAAAATCCTTAAAGTTCAAAATTTAAAAAATGTTTGAAAATTGTAATTTTTGACCATAGAACTTTAAGTTGGTAACACTTTTTTAAGTGGCAGAAATTTTGTCAGCTATCAAGTAATTTATGTTTAAATTGGTTTGGCATTTCAGCATGAATAGACTAAACAACGCTTCTAAAATGTCCAAATTTATTTTGAAAACCATGCTTCTGTGCGAAATACGCATCGCACACGAATTTAGCGAATTTTGCGACCGCTACAGAGCCATTATTAGTGACTTTTTCGTTCATCAATTGAACAACCATAATGTGCAGGAGCTGTGGTTTCACACAGCTCGTGCCACAATTGATTTATTGAAGGAAACATTTGGTAACCGCATAGTTTCACGTTTCGGGCCCGCGGATTGACCTTCAAGATCGTGCGATTTAACGCCGCTGGACTATTTTCTGTGGGGATATGTGAAGTCGCTAGTCTACGCCGATAAGCCCGAAACTATTGACCTCTTGGAGGAAAACATTCGCCGAGTTATTGCCAATATAGCCACAAATGTTGGAAAGAGTCATCGGAAATTGGACCTCCAGATTAGACTACGTCCGAGTCAGAAGTCATATTTAAATTATAATGCCAGAAGATTATCTTTCGAATAAAGTAAATTTCATGTCAATTTAAAAAAATCATTTTGGTTTTATTCCATTTTAAAGTTCTATACCTCTATAAAAACACCCTTTAATTCATTACTATTTGCTTGGAACTTTGCAAAAAAAAAACCAATACAAATTTTAATATTTTATGAAAGATTAGGCTTTCTTAAATTTTTGTAAATTTTGATATACTAAGTTAAGTGAATTTATAAACTCAAAGAAATACACCTGTAAAAATAGCAGAAAAAGAAACTAAAAATTAGTTAAAAATTACCTTGCAGAAAAAACTGCTACATATAGCAGATTGTTTTGTTAAATATTAATAAAATAATAACGGCAAAAATAAATATGTTAGCTTTACAAAATTTTAGTTACATTCAATGTTAATTTTAGTAATTTGTAAATATCATTTTACTCTGTAATATTAGCAAAATCTTCTACTAAATATTTGTTAACTCAAAACAGCAAACAAAAACTGTTATATTAACAAAATTTTTGCTGCATTTGCCTCAAATTTAGTAAAATGCAAATAACAGTTAACTATGCAAAAATTAACAGAAATTTTTACTAAAAAATTATAGATTGTTGATTTTATAAGGGCAGACTTTTATTTGCATTAAACAAAATAATAAAAAAAACTTTACAAATATCACATTTTTTAATGATTTGTTTGTCTACTAATATTTAGTAAATGTTTTTACAGATTTTAACAGATTATTTTGTTACTTTTAATTAACTAAAATTTAGCTCAAATATAACTAAATATTTGTCAATTTAACAGATTTGCTATTCTTATATTACTAATATTTAGAAAAAAAATCCGATAATTTTAGCAGTTTTTTCTGCAAGCTCATTTTTAAATTTTTAGTAGCTTTTTTTCTATTTTTACAGCCCGGGTAAAAATTTTAATATAAAGTCTAATATAATTGTATCTCATTTGATAAGTTCTCATTTGATAAGTAACTATATCAAATGAGCTATAATTTGATACATTTTTATCGCAGATTTGCCCATATTAAGTTACATCTAATTGTACATAATTTTAGCCGATAGTAGATATGCTTTTTGTGACTTGAAGTTATGCTTATTTAATTTCAAAATTCAAATTTCTGGAAATCAACAATTTTAAAGAACCAATTTTTTTTTTAATAAAGCATAACGTAATGTTTAAAAATTAACAAGAAAAAATTTAGTGTTTCAAAATTATATAATTAAGTGCTTTTGTTTTATAAATGTACCAATTTTTTGTTTGAAATTATTCAAGAGAAAATGAATATGGTAATATGTGAAGACATATGTAAAAAAGGTTTAACTTGCAGATAAATCAATTTGATAGTGAACCAAAATATATATGGTATTATATATAAAGCAATATAAAATTATAAAGAAAATTGTGTTAGTATGAAGTTTAATAAGACTTGGCATGGTACCATATATAATCATAAGTAGTTATATATGGAGTAAGATTTGGAGTCATATAGTTATATCAAGAACCATATAAACAAATTTCTCAAAAAATTATCAGATGTATTTGTATATAATGATATAAGCTGTAATGTGACTCCATTCAAAATCAGATTTGACTTAATCGTATTATATATGACTAAATTGAACTATTTTTACCCGGGAGGTTTATTTTTATGAGTGTAGTTAAGAAACACTAATTGGTTTTGTTATTCCTTTTTAAATAGTAAAATAAAAAATAAATTAATTGGTTTTTTTGTTAAATATTTAAATGTTCATTGGTTTTACGTTTATGCCGGTTAAACGCTTCTACTTTATTTTTAACTTACGAAATGTAGTGAAATTTATGTATAATTATAATTTTGCAACGCAGTGTGAGAAATTAAAGGAACATGTCGGCCATTCCAAGATGGATCGGCCAAAATATGAACTTGGTTCTTCCGATTTAAATTATATTTTGCACGCAGAAACTCTTCGGAGGCATGGGTTTTATGGAATAAATGGATTTTTAGGAATAAAAAATATGCAAAAAATGTTTAATTTTCACCATATTTTTGCAAATATGAATCTTTTTCAAATCGAGAGTGGCCAAATTTTTGTAAAGTGCATTTAAAAAATATATTGCATAAAAAATGCATTTCCTTTTGACGCTGAAAAAAAACAAATCATTTTGCAATAAAAAAGCATTGCAATTTAAATGGTGACGATCTGATGAATATTAAAGAAATGAGAACACTATTTGCATCTTTCACATTTTTCTTTACAACTACATCACGCATAAAACCGTGAACTTTTCGACATTTAAAAAGTTAAAAAAGCAATCTTTACGTGGCGTCATAGAGTTTCTGAATGCAAAGTTTTTTTGAAATAGGAAATCCCAAGGTCAAAAAATTTCCTTTTTTTGCCGGCCTTCGGTGGAATGTCTGATATATTTTCTAAAACCTTAGTTACAGGACGAAGAAGAAAACATTTTTATTGAAAATAAGAACAGACACAAGGGTGATATCTAACATGACCAATTATCCCACTTTTGGCGGGATTATCCAGATTTTTAAAGGCTAATTCCGCCTTAAATATTTTTCAGCATTTTAAACCCAAATGCGACTTTTTATATAGATTTTTGACAGGCAGTAATAAAATGTTTCAAAAACGTTTAATATTTTTGAAATTTTGGGTTTTTAAATTAAAATAAAGTTATCAGAACCAGAGATGTAGGAATTAAAAAATGTTTGATTAGTAACGAGTCAGAGCATAAAATGTGTCATATTTTTTTAACCTGCAAAGAAAATATCACTTTTGTTCTTAATTTTTCGAGTGTATAGTGTTCTAGAGAAGTTTATTTAGAGCTTTATATGATAAAACAAAAATTAAAATTAGGAAAAACTAGTGAAAAAAAATACAGACAATTTGTTTGTTTGGTGTAATGGTTAGCGCGTTGGACTGTTACACAGATGGTCCCAGGTTCGATTCCCGGTGACGACAACATTAATTTAGAAAAATAATATGTATGAGTTTTCTATCACTTATATGTATCACAGCGCTCACCGGTGTTCCCATATTACTTAACCCCCACCGAAGTAAAAATAATATATCAGGGCTACGAAAAGCTTGAATAAATTCGCCAACTCTCCATCAGGTGGCGAACAACAACTGTTCTAAGACTTATTATCTCGCGCAATTACAGTGTTGCGATGGTTGAAGCCCTTCTTCTTTCACCACCTTTCATCTCTCTGTTCCTTTCCAAAGAAAGCAACACATTAATTAATAGGAAGAATATCCGGAGTGTAGCTTCTCTTTAAAAAAAAAAATAATATATAGCAATGTAACCATATAAAATACTTTGTTCAATTGACACATAAAATAACCACTTTTCCATAAAAATGTTTTATTCTTCTTCATCCTGTAAAATTAACTATGCGCTGACATCAACATGGTATACTACCAACTGTATAAAATTACAACGTTTTTTAAATACTGTTCTCAAAACTCAATTCCATTAAACGGCGCAACAACACTATGGAATAAACGGCGAAAGTTGAAAAATCAGGAAATTTTTGTTTCACTTGTAAGTCACCAAGCACCGATATGGGCATTCATTTTTTAAATTATATAACTTCCAAGTCTAGTGAATTTCATCTGTATTGGTTTGGATCTGAAAGTTAAAAACTATGAGCAAAAAAATAAAATAACTCTTGTAAGTTCCAAGTAATTTTTTTAATATTTCTACTTTGAAATGGCTATACATTCTTATGGTAAAGGTGTTCATACGTGAAACATTGCATGTCATAGCTTTTCAGTATAGCCAATATAACCCTGTCCATCGTATCCCGTAGTTCATAAAACCTTGAAAAAAGGGTAATTCGTATGAATTTGTATTGAATACAGGCACTACTTAGCGTATGAGTAATATTTGTTTGATGTAATGGTCCACTTATGCGTATGAGTTATATTGTTATGATTGATTTATTTTATATTAAGCTTCAATCTAACGTATGAGTGATATTTATTTTAATAAATAACACAACTTACCAATTTTTAACTTTTTGTAGAAACTGTCTTTAAAGCACATATTTTTTAATTGACTAAAGTATTTATGCTGAATCCAAATTTCTCAAAATTTGTTTTCTCATTTGCAGTTTATTTTTACATAAACATCGCAATTTTTCTTATATTTTGATTAATTTTTTCGAAATTTTACCGCAAAATCATGACTTTTTTTAAGAATATAAATCTGCACAACATTATCTTTCACTTCAGTATAATTGATTTGTTTCAGGATATCTTAACGCTATTGCCATTTTCCGTAGATTTATATTCCCAAAAAAATTTCTTGATTTTGCTGTTAAATTTCGAAAAATTAAGCAAAATATGCAACAAACAAAAATTAAGTGAATGATGTAATTATAAATTATAAGATATTTAAAAAACATAAAAGATTTGGATTCAGCGTACTTAGATCTATTAAAAAATATGTATCTCAAAGATATGTATTTGGGGTTTAATTATAAATATAATATTTGTGAATTAAAAAAAAAAGTTTTTTTTAAAAAGTTAACTATAAAAACTAACTGCAGTATTTCCATCAAAAGTTTAAATTTCATTTATCCAACACATTTTTTTTAAAAAGTCCCTCAAATTAAACTTTTCAAAATTTAAATTGCATTCCATTTTCTTGAAATTGTACAAAAGGGTCACAAGTATATAATAAACCCCCACAATATACAGTTTTTGTTTCTATCTTTAAGCATTACAATACAAGAACAACAGACTTCAGTTAACAAACCCCTTTTCAAAAATTCTTAGCTTTTTTCTTCTTAAATATCCTTTTTGTTAAATGTAGTAAAAGTCAAACAATGTGAATAAGAAAAATTGCCAACAGCTGTTGATGGTTATATAAATGTTGCTGGCTGCCATTTAAATGGAAACTTAAGAAGAAAAAAAACTAAGAAGATGTTGCTGCTGTTGAAAGAAAAGAGTAAGTCAATGAATGAAATTCATACATGATTTTAATAAAATACTGGTAGTAAAAAAATACAATATGAATATAAAAATGTTGCTTAAAAGACAGGCAAACCGCCAAAAAAAAAGGCATAGTAAAACAAAAAAAAAAAAAAGAAACAGTAAATTCAAGACAAGACAATCTAACTAGAATTCGATTTGAATTTAAATTTTAATAAGTAAAATTTGTTATATTCGGAATTGCAAAATAGTATGAAAATATAAATTACAATTAAATAACTTTTTTAAAACAATTCAAAAATGTGTTTCAAAGTCAGAAAATGTATCTGTGTAATTACAGTGTTAAATAAATGTTACACGAAGGCTAAAATTTTTCGACAAAAATTTCTTAAATTTAATACTTTTTTAGCAAGTAATTACTAACAATTTAAAAATGTTTTGTAATAAAAATGCAGTCTAAAATTTTTTATTTTTTGCTTTAAGGAAATGATTTTAAATCCGCCAATGTTCCTTAAACAAATTGTAGAGAATTCCGAGGTTGCAGATCGAAAAATAAAAAATTAAAAATAAATATTATGATCGTGACACATCACATCTAATATATTTTTGGGTGTAAAGTACGAATATGAAATCCAAATTTAAATTGGACAGAAGAAAGTGTTCAAATTTTGACAAGAGGTTTTCTTATACAGTGTGGGCTAAGTTTGACCGACTGATTTGAAATGCTTATAACTTTTTTATTTTTGCAGTTTCTTATTTTATTTTATTTTTTTCAAATAAAAGTCTGATTTTTTTAGCTAACAGGGGTGGCCCGAAATCGCAGATTTTAATCAACTTTGGATATGTTGTAAAGGAGCGAAAAAAGAGACTAGTATTTTTTTTTTAGCTGTCCAATCTTACGTTTAAGGGTTAAAAATGCAATTGTTTTTGTATAAAAACTTCTCTCAATTTATGAAAAGTAGATTTATTTGTATGTAGGTTTAAAGTGCCTGCGTGTGCCACAGGATCGGTCCCTTTGTGCCAGAAACCGGTCCTCTGTTAAACCCTACCCTATGTAAACAACTGGCAACTTTAACATGGGCTTGTCATAGGAGGGGGTCATTTGTCCTGCTTTAAAGCACATAGTGGCATGCCGCAGGACTAACCAAAGATGGGCATACCACAAGACTGTCGCAAAAGCGAAACATAAATATCGACAAAAAAGAAACAAAATTAATAATTTTTAGTTTAAAAAATAAACGAAAACTAAACAGCTTCCAAAGGGTAAAATTCTGGTCAACTGGCTTTTTCTTGTTAATAAGCATTCTGGTTAAGTGGTATGTCCTCCCTTTACCAGTTACAGGATTGGTAATTTTAGGACAATTGACACTGCTTAACCCACTTCACTTATACCAGTCCTGTGATAAGTCCTTCTTTAACCAGTCACTTTTAGGTCAATTGACTCCTCATTCCCCATAGGGTATTGACTATATAGTGTAGCCGGAGATGCCACATTTTTGAATTATTTGAAATATAGATGAAAAAGTCTCTTCAAGAAAAGCGGAAAAAGCTCAGAATAAAAGTCTCCAACATGGTACGATATACCGCTCCGGAAAGTGTTTCTGGATCCCAAGCTTCATTTTTGATAAATCCACACCAAACCGTGCGTCGTAGAGGGTGAAGTTGTTGCACTGCTCAAAGATTTCGGGTACCCCAAATTCGGCAGATCTGTTGACTCCATTTAAATGAAAATGTGCTTAAATGAAACTGTTGACGGTATTTGCTTTTGACTTTTTGGCCAAACGACTAAAGCGAGAAACTTGAAATTTAGTATGTGAGTAACTTATCACGAGTATATATCTGTATTGACGAGATCTTTGGAAATTACCGCGGGAATGAGCAAAATGGGGACAAATCTTCTCCTTGGCAGCCTGGCCAAACCTGTTAAGCTAGGAACTTGAAATTTGGTATGTTCGTTCCTAATTAGAACTAGCCATCTGTATAGAGCGCATTTTGGAAAGTGCTACGGGGAGGGGTAGTAAGGGGAAGTGTCCCCTTTGTCGGAGTGAACAAACCACTAAAGCGTGGAACTTGAAATGTTCTATGTGGGTACCGTATCACAAGTAGATGTGTGTATTGGCGGGATTTTTGAAAATTCTAAGGGGGGGCGCAAAAAAGGCCCTTTGGCGGCCTGGCCAAACCGCAGATGCTAGGAACTTGAAAAATTCCCACGGGGAGTGACTAAAAGGGAACAAATATCCCCCTTGGCGGCCTGACCAAACCCCTTGGGAAAGAAAGCTGAAATTTGTAATATGTGTTCTTTCGAATACTGCCCCAACTCCCTGGTATGGTACTTTTTGGAATTTTTCCCAGAATAATATTGGAAAAAGTCGCCTCATTGGGCCCTGGCCAAACCGATGAAACTAGAAAATTGAAATTTGGTAAGTCAGTTCCTAAACAGGAGTAGACAACTGTATATAGCGGATTTTTGAAAATTTCTACGGGGAGGGGCTAAAAGGTGAAGAGTTTTACCATTGGTGGCCTGGTCAAACTGCCGAAGCTAGGAACTAAAAAAATATTATGTGGTTTCCTTATCAGGAGTATACATCTGTGTAGAACGGGCATATGTATTGACTGGAGTTTTGAAAATTCCCACGAGGAGGGGCAAAAAAGGAGAATGTCTCAACTTTTTCCTTAGTCAGAAGTGTTCATCTGTGTAGAGCGGCTTTTTGGAAATTCAAAGGAGGTCAAAAAATGTATAAAGTCTGCCACTTGACGGCCTGACAAATCCGCTTAAGCGACGTACCTGAAATTTGTTGTGTGTGTCTTTAATGGCTAAAAGTTTTAAATTAAAATCATATGTTCCTTGGAATATGTCCTTAATTATTGTTAAGGTTCTTTCAGAATTTTCACAAAGAAAAAAAAAAGTCGTACTATGTAAAAAATCTTTTATTTACTATTGATTTATAATAAAACATTTTAGTAGATATTAAAAATTTTCAGTCAAACAAATTAGGTTTAAAACGTTGACCTGTTGTGTGCTGGTGCTAACGTAAACAAAAAATTTCCGAAATTCAGCAAAATGTTTCGTGATTTTTTATGGTGATATGTTGCTGTCTTTACGGACTTTTTTTTGGTGTAATATGAAAAAAGATTTTATGTTTCAAAATTTTTAGGCAAATTTAATTTTTGAAAGGGCATATCCCAGAAATGAAATTTTGAAGTTAATAAATACACATTTTCATTCACATCGGACGCTGTTGAGCATTGAAGAATTAATTTTCTTTGAATTAAAATCGACATAGTTTTTGCACCGTTATAGACAAATGATTCACGCGGATTGATTTAGCATGCTTTAGCATTAGCTAAAACATAGGGAAGAAGACTAAATTTAAAATATTTGCCT
This sequence comes from Delia radicum, assembly GCA_021234595.1. Lineage (NCBI taxonomy): Eukaryota > Metazoa > Arthropoda > Insecta > Diptera > Anthomyiidae > Delia > Delia radicum. Next base: position 125,779,667 of record CM037852.1, read on the forward strand.
CGAAATATACAATTTTTTTTTAAATTCCAGCAAAGTTCGATTGAAATATGTCTAGCAGATTTATGACTTAACTATAATAAGTTAAATATTAAATTAAATAAATTTTTTTAATATTTAATTTAAAAACTAATTTAATCAAATAAGCTTCTAATTAAAATCACCTTTAATTTGAAATAAATCTTAAATTAAAAATGTTTGACAATAATGTTTTCTGTAAACAACTTACACTATCGGACAAAATAAAGTGCAAATCCCAAAATCATACGAATCTTAGCCAAACTAAAAAATACCTTGTGAATGCTGTGATTGACAAAACTCCACTTAGCCACACTCATCACTGTGTCGACCGTGGCTCAACTCGCTCAGAGGTATTTCTACTACTCATAGCCTGATGTATGGCTGTGGGTTTGAAACTCGCCATGACATAAAGTAAATAGCTTTTGATATAGAACAATTTAACAACATAAAATACTTTGTTTAATTGACACACAACTGCGGCAGTCTGGCATATCCATTGAGTCAGTTACATTTTTTTCTTCTATCTGTAAAAATCTAACAAAAAAGGTTTAACTTTTGCTAAATGGATTTTTTATATACAAATGTGGCACCACCCAGCAAAACTATGGTAATGGGTGCGATAAAGTAATGCATTACCTTGTAGTGTATACTCCTTACCTGTATCATTATTTTCCAACAAAAACTAATGAGTTATCGATAATGGGTTACATAATACATTACTTTGTAATGTACACTCCTTACCTTCAACATTATTTCGAAATATAAAGTAATGAGATCAATAAATATGTACTTATGGATTACCTTGTAATGATACATTATTACCTTTTACATTATTTCCAAACATAAAATAATGACTTAGCGATCATCAATTACATAATATATGAAATCTAAACGTTAAGTAATATTTAAAATATTTTTTTGAAAATCTATGGTGAGACACATAACTTTGTGCTTTTTTGTAAACATAAGGGTAAGCAATATTTTTAACATCACAAATGGTAACTCGAAACACAACAATTCATTCACACTTTAAGCAACTTATTATTTGTGACGATATAGGTCTCGCCGAACAACCAATAGAACCCAAGTTCGAATCCCAGCGAGACCACGTTATTTATTTAGTTTAAAAAAATCTTTATAATATTTTGTTTTTTAATTATTTTTTTTAAGAAAATCTATTTATAGACCCATTACTTTTTCGAACCCGGTAACCATATGAGTAACCAGTTACTTAGCTCCCTATTAGGTAATGAGTCCACTCATTACTTTTAGGCTCTCAGTGAAGTAAAGTGTATTGCAATGAGTAAAGCCCTATGGCGATACATTACTTTACCCATTATTTGGTAATGTCTGATTTTGCTGGGCATTTATTAATCGTAGAAGTCTATAAATTTTAAATAATGAACATTCGTAAGTGTTTATAGATTTGCACTTTATTTTGTCCTATACTGTATATCTATTTTCCTGCCAAAGTACATCGTATTGGTGGATTATTTTTGAGTTAATTTCTAGAACCGCTTTTTACAAGCATTTTTATGATAAAAATAAATAGTAATAAATTGAAATAGCGATGTTAAAATAAATATAATTTTTGTGAAAACAAAAAAAAAATTATGCAAATTCTTTCATGTTGTTTTCCTACAAAATTAGTTTTTAAGTAAAAACAAATATAAGCCAACAAAAAAAAGGTTAGCTGGTTGTTTTAACAAGAGACTTTTTAAGCCTTAGTAAAAGTTTTTAAATTTTTTACTTTCGTTTGTGTTTGTAATTGTGTATAATGTTTTATATAAAACAAAAAAATATTTAAAAGCATCAAACTTATGTAAACAGTTCACTGTGGAGTTAGAAAAAAATAAAAGCGAAAAATTTAAATATTTTAGGATATTTTCCTTTAAGAATTCCTAAATTCAACATTTTATTTAAAAATCCTTTTTAATAATTTCTTACATTTTTCGTAACTGTTGAAGATGAAAGAAGACATGAAGAAAGCAGTGTCATTATAAAATATAATCATTTTTAAAAAGCATGTTTACTTTCAGAGAATTATCTACATGATATTTATGCACTTTTGCATAAAAGCAATAAAGTTGTTCTGGAAGTCCTCCATTTAAACTTTTTATTAAGTTGGTGCAATTTTCATAAAATTATTCAAAAATATAAATTTATTTATTAAACGTTTCATACACTCCATAAAGTAGTTACATTAAAAAACTGCTTTCATAAAAACAATGAAGCTTTTCATTAATTTCAAAATTTTTTCGTTTATTTTCTCAATAAAAGTTTCTTTCATTCACTGGAAAATTTCACTATTTTACGTCCAACAATATTATGTCTGTGTAGAAAAATTATAGATTTGAAAAGCAATTTTTTAACAATGTTGGCGTATAATTTATAATTATTAGTATATATATGGCAATGTTTGCTATCGTTTATTTTTGTGCTGTTGCATGCAAATGTCAAAACTGTCAGCTGTCATCGAGTTTAATTTCGGCTATCACTAAAAGAGTTTCTACTTGAATACAGATTTTTTTATTGGTTTCATTTCTTCATTTCATAAAACCCAATATATGGTATTATATTTCGAAAAGAGAAAAACTGAATAACAAACAAGTTTTAGAGAATTTGCCATGTTGGATTTTTGTGAACGGTAAGAATTTTATTGAAAATTTTAATAAAACTAATTGATTCCATAAACAAATATAATAAATGAAACAAAAATATGAAAAAATAAATTTGTATAATGTTCCCTTAAGTGGACATTTAATATATTTTCTTATATTTTTTATTTTTGTTTTGAAGTTTTAGTCTTTCTGATATTTTGTAAAGAATATAAATTAAAGTTACCCTTGTTTTGTCTTTAGCTGCCCAATCTTATGTTTAGGTGTTACTAAGTGGTGTAAACAATTACCCCATTTTAAAAGTAACTTTAAGCAAATTTTGTATCAATTGAAAATTATGCCCAAATATTTTCAAGTATTTTTGTTATTCAAAAAAATGTTTGTTGAGAAACTTTAGTTAAATCTGCCTTTTTATGAATGCATTTTAGTTGTATTAAACTAACAATAATGCATAACAATGGCTATTTAATTTTAACAAGTGGGTGTCTGAGCTTTTTCCGATATTCGAAACCGTTCGGTTTTTATACTACTTTTCCCGAAGATCCTTTTTTCCCTATATTTCAAATAATTCAAAAATGTGGCAGCTCTGGGCCTTAGGCAATATGGGTGTTGTTCTTTTTCCAAAATCCGTTATTTGAGTATGTATTACAGTACGGTCAAACCTTAAACATGATTTTTACCGTTTGACGAAACTATTTAAAACATTCAAGAATATTGAAAATACATTTTTAAAATCTTTGGTTCTGAAATATTACAAAAAATACAATTATTTTGTGAAATAGCAGAGATTGTTATTTTGGGGGAGGAACTATCCCATTTTCCCTCCCCCTGGATCCGCGGCTGCCTATACAAAGGCTTGTATTTTTATGTATTTTTACAATGGCATGTATTTTTATTGTATTTTTAATTATTTCCTTTCGATATTTCAGTTAAATACTCTAACCATCTTCTGGGACCTAAGAAGAGATTAAAAATGTTTTTAATTAAATTTTTAGAACATTTTCAACCAAACGTGTTCAATTTTCCACTCCACAGTACTATGTTTTTATTGTTGTTTTTTTTTTTTTTTTTAATACTTTAAAACTTTGTTGTTATTGTTGGTCGGATTTTATGAATGCAAAAGTACATTAAACAATTTATTTGTTTTGTTTTACTTTTCATTTTAATTTTTGTACACAAAGGAGTCATTTTGTTTTAAATACACAAAATCTTTTGCGTAAGAGATTTATTGTTGTTAATTAAAATATATTGATGTTGAAAAAATACTACAATTCTCTGGAAAATTGTTTTACAAACAAAACAAAAAAAAAGGGATCAATTATGTTGTTCTTGTTAAGTAACAGTTGTTATTGTTTGTAAGTTATCGTAACAATAAATACTTTTCAAAATCGAAATAAATTTTGTGTTTTGCTACTACGAGTACCTCAGAGTGGCAATGTTTTCAAAACCCAAATATTTATAAACATTAACCCTTTACTGCATAAAACACCAGATCTTAAAAATAAGTCAACACCTACTTCAGCGTTTTGTAATATTTTCACTTTTTACGATTTCATTAGCAAAAAACCAATAAGAGTTAAAACATCAGATCACCCAATAATCAAAAATATAACGAATAAATAAAAAGTAATATACGAGGGCCGCTCAATAAGTCCGTGACTTTTTGAATGGAACACAGTTTTTTTTTGGAAAAAAAAATTATTTTTCAATATAATCTCCTCTTAGCTCAATGCACTTAGTCCAACGTTTTTCCAATTTTTGTATTCCTTCCAAAAAAATTGAATTTTTCGAGGTCCATAAAATAGACATTTGTTTGATCAATAATTTAATCCACCGAGCCATTTCTTTAGGTTTGCAATCTAAATCCGGAGAATATGGCCGATGAGGTACCAATTCCTAACCCAATTCATGGAATTTGGCCATTGAGCCTGCACACGTGTGCACCCGTGCATTATCTTGATGAAAAGGAACTTTTTTCTTGGCCTATTGGGTCGTTTTTTTTTTAAATCCTTATTTAATCGGTCCAATATTCGGCATAATATTCGCCGTTTATTGTTTTTAACTTTTGAAGGTAACCGATGTGTTTTATCCCGCGTGCATCCCAAAAAACTGTTGCCATCACCTTATTGGCCGAAAAACTTACCTTGGCCTTCTTCGGAGCCCATTGTTTAGACTGCTGATTGGTCTGCGAAGTGTTGTAATGGATCCATATTTCATCCACAGTTACAAAACGCCGCAAAAACTCATTCGAATTGCGGTTAAACAACTCCAAACAATCCTTTGAAGTTGTCAAACGATTACGTTTATGGTCAATTGAGAGCAAACGCGGCACCCATCTTGCAGACAGCTTTCTTAAACCCAACTGATCATTTAAAATCGAAACCACACTGCAATATGAAATGCCTATGACATCAACAATCTCACGCACTTTTACTATTCTTTACTCTTATCCGATCGCCAACACCATTTCGTGGATTTTTTCTACATTTTCGTGTGTATTGACCTCAATTGGCCGTCCAGACCGTTCAGCGTCATTTGTACTTGTGCAACCACAACGAAAGTCAGTAAACCACTTTTTTGCCATTGAAATCGATGGTGCAGAGTCCCTATAGTATTTATCCAGCTTTTCCTTGGTTTGATTGACGGTTTTTTTCGAAAAACCGCAAAGTAAATTACGGAACTTGCTCAAAATTTGACAGTAGTCTGTTAACAGGTGGTACTTGATGGGAGCAATGTTGCATTTCATATAACTACGAGGGAAGTTCGAAAAGTCAAGGGCTTATTGATCCGCCCTCGTGTGTGTGTTTTTAGTCATTTTGACTTCATATCTAATAATTTTGTTCAATAACTTTTTAATTATTATTACCCATTAATTGTAATTATTGTAAAATTGTAGAGAAAATCTTTCTATGGAGTTAACATTTTTTTAAAAGAAATTGTATTTGCGCACCACAAAAAACGGTATATCTCATAATAATGGCTTTATCGAATTTAATAATAAAAAAAATGTGTCTGTGTAACTTATTCAGGCGTTGCATTCAGTCAAATTATTCGTTACACATATGTAATGAGCATGCAGTAAAGGGTTGATTGAATTCATAGTTCATACTAGAAAAATTAGCATTTGTAGTCATTTGACAATTTTAATAGTTAAACTTAAAAAATCACTTTTACAGTGAATTCACCATTTTACAATGAATTGAAAAATACTTTAGAGACAAAGTGCTACAAATAAACTGTAGACAATTTAAAGACAAATTACAAGACGTGTAATTGTTTCTTGAACCAAGGATTTGAAAAACTAATCTTATTCAAATGTATTAAATTTTATTAAAAACAGCTTTGATTAAATAGTGGGTTATTCGGTTTTATAAACTGTAAGATATTGCTTCTAAAATGAAACATAACAATATATATGATCATATCTGAATGTATTTGCAAATATTCAAATGCATAAAAAATATCAATCAGATAAAACAAAAATCCCGATGAAATTGTATAAGAGTTTATTTAAAATAAATACAAACTTATACAATTGGACTTAGCTTGATTACATATTACTAATCCATTTTTCGAACTAAACTAAATAGACTTTTTTCACGGGTAGCATATTTTTAATTTTTCCAATAAAAAAAAAAGAAATTCGTAATCAAAACCTTGGTTTATTCGAATTTCGAGAAAAATCCAAAATCCCAAGCTCAGATTTTGAACAATATATAATGGAACGGCAGATATGAATGTAGTTTTAATTTAATCGAGGGAGTGTTTGAGCTTATTTCGATATTCATAACTCTTTGACCTCTATGCTACTTTTTCTGAAGAAATTTTTTCACCGATAATTTAAATGTTTCAAAGAAATCACATGCCTAAGTTACTAATACATAGGCAATATGTTCAAGTACTTTAACGCTGATTTGAAATAAATCTTAATTTTGCTAATTTTAGATGTGTTTCCATACAAAAAATTAATAATTTTTTACCCCACCTTTAAATCCTTAACCCTCTAACTGGCAAACGATGTTTTGCAACGAAATTCATACCATGTGCTCCACTCGAAAAACAAATAATAAGTTCTTCAACAAAATTGTTTATCGTTACCAAATTTAGGCGATATAAGCCAAAATATTTTAGGGTGCATTTTGAAAACTAAATCATATAAAAGTGAAGTTTTGAACAAAAATTATTTCTTCTACCAAGACATAAACACGCTCGAAAAACTATTTTTTTCTCTGCTCCTATTTAAGAAGATATCGGTATTTTCGCTTTTTGGAAAAACGAAATTAGGCGAAAAAGTATCTAAACTTCAATTTATATTGTTCAAACTTCAACGATTTGCTATTAAGACTTAATGTTTTCTTTCTTCAAAATTTCATAAAAATCCGTCTATTAGTTTATAAGTTAAGCCGTTGTCCTTTAGAGGAATCCTGATAAAATTCTGTGAGTCCTTAGACTAAAGTTAGGACTTATTATTAAAGATAAAGCTTCAATCTTACTTATATTTTATTATAAAGAGTTTTTAGTCAAGTTAAATTGTTTTTTTTTGTAGATTTTTGAAAACTAAATTTTTTTAGAAATAATTAGTTTTTGAAATTTTGATTTTAAAGCCTTCTTGCTTTCAAACCGTGGACGGCACACGAAAAATTTCTTCGCAAAATATTTAGCAAATTTAGTTTTCTATCGGAATATATTAATTTCTAAGTATAAAAAGCTCATTTGAGGCATTTGTGGTAAATTTTCTGAAGGCTATCCTGATTCAGCCTTACCTGTTAGAGGGTTAAATGTGAGATTGAGCCGCTAAACTCTAATTGTCACAATATTCGGTTGAAGATTAATTTGTTTTCTATAATTTTTTTCTAATCGTTGGATTAATTTTTCCTTTATTATTTTATTAATTTTATTATTTTACTTTTTATATCACTAATCCCCTTCCCTCCCCCCTATTTCACACTTCAACCCAAAATGCATATTTTGGAAAAATTCAACAAACCAGGTTAGTTGACTAGTAAAATAGCAAAATAGTTAGTCGCTTAAATACGCTGTAATATGTGTCTATTATACAATTAAAAATCGTTCATTTGTTATTTTAAAGAGCTAAAAATAATGTATTACGATTTCACCCCAAACACCCTATTTTTTTTTAAGTACACTCAAAGTATTGCATTACATTTAAATGTCTACCGTACAAAATCAACACTAATCGCTAGGTAATCCATCACTAAATATAGATAAAAAAAATTAATCATCAAAAATGATTCTAAATAAGTTTTTCAAATAATAAAATTTATTTTTTTTTTTTGGGAAAAAAAGGTGCTTAATAAACTGAAACCCTTTAAAATTGCATAGAGAATATTTACACAAGAACTATTTATAGAGATTTTTTGTAACCACATCTTTAACAGTGCGATTGTATTTTAAAGAGATACAGAAAACTGAAAAGCTACTGAAAAGTGAATAGTAACCAACACTAAGCAACCTCAATACTTTGTATAACAATTGCTACAATTTCCACTACCCCTACTTTGAAGTTTGCTGCATATAGCAAAAAAAAAAAAAAAAGTATTGTATATAAATCTAAATCCTCCTAGGTATACGTGTAGAAAATGTTTAGAATTGTGGAATCGATAAAAAAAAAACTTTGAATCTTTATTTAAACATCATTGGTATGAAGCACAGCAGAAATTGATAGTGTTTTGGTATCATCATTCCAAGTAGCAAAACAGAAAGTTTTAACTTAAACGCATATATATATATTTTTTTTTTTTGTATTACCAATATAACGTTTGAATAGTTAACAACAAAATATTTTGTTTATGAAAGGATGCTTTTTCACTTATTCATAGAAAATCTATTATATTATATAAAAAATATAGTTTTTTATGTTTTATGGCAGAACTAAGTAGTCGTAGAGGGAAGTTGAAGTCCATGGCATAACTATATTTTTTATTTTGATTTGCTTGCAGATTTTATTTTTTCAATCTCATATTTTTCGTAACATGGCAACAATATATGTTATAAATCCTTTTTAGATGAAAGGGATGTGTGAATAGTTTTCCTTGTTTTTGAAACGTATTCTATCTGTCGAATGGTTCCAGTATTCATCTGTCTATTTGTATATATCTGTTTGTTGTATGTTTGCCAAAATATATATATATGGGTTGAAGCATCTTAATTCAACTGAAAATATAGCTGCTTTTGACATCACTGTTTCCAAATTTTGTTACATTTCATTGGTATAAAGTATATAACAAAACTGAGACAAATACAAAGTTTAAGGGATCTGAAACATTTGTATGAGGCCTTGAAAATCGGAAAAAATTAAATAAAAATGTACAAAAAGGTACTTACTTAATTGTCATTTTCTTGAAAAGCGCTATAGGTACCCAAGTGATCAAGTTCGGATTTGAAAAGTTATTAAATTACCTTTGATTTGATATACAATGTGATTCTTTATTTGGAAAGGTTAAAGGTCACGTTTCTTGACCTATAAGTCGGGCTATATCTTTGAAAGCGACTTTTTTTTTAAATTTACAAAAAAAATTGAAAAATGAGTTCTTTTTCTATAGTTGTGACTAATTTCAAAGTGAAGTTATTTTTGGAAATTAAAACTATGTAGCAAAGAGAGCCCTTTCATAGATTCCCGCCGATAGCTATGAAATTTGGATATGCTATAAAGAATCACATTTATGATTTGAAAAGTGGTGTCAAAAAGTACCCAATTTTTTTTCGCTTTTTTTCATATTTATTCCAAAGAAACTATAAATAAATTTGGTATCTAATGAAATTCATTTGAAATGCGAACACCGTTAAAAAGTAGAATGTCAAACTTTTCGTTGTCTTCGAAAAACACATAAATTTTGAAGGTTTTGTACTAGGAGCTATAGTTGGTTCAGGTGCAAACTCACATATATTATTCTCTATTACGTTTTAGTGGGGAAAATGGGGTATTAATAAAAAATACATCTTGTTTTAAAAAAAAAAAAACAAGAGTAAAAATAAAGAGGAGAATAAAAACAAAAAGCGTGTATTGCTCTACCAAAGGTAGAGCGTACAAATAATCAACAAGTTTTCAATTTATTTTTGATCACTGATGATAATCGCTAACTTCGAGCTCATATATTAGTTCTCATTTAGTGGAATAACCAGGTTATATGAATGTTTGATGCATGGGATTGTCACTTTTTTTTAAACGTGTTCTGATGATGGGAACCAAGAAAATTCCCGAAATAGATCTATCAACACATACCTGAAAGTGGTAAATTAATAAATTTAAAAACAAAAGCTATATAGATTATTTGTTAGGACAATATCTTAGTAAAAAAATATAGAGTATGGCCTCGAACTTGAATAATTATCATTTTCATAAAAAAACTATTTATTTTTAATTCTTAAGGAATTTCGTAGTTGTGGGTTTTTAACAAAACAATTAAGATTTGTTTTGAGATTTTTGACGTGCAAGTCAAAGACCTTTTTTATGCTTTTTTAACTTTTTATTATCGTACGCACTTTAAAGAAAGGAAAAATTGGTTTTTATTTGTCTATAAAACCAATTTTTCCTTTTTTAAAAAGAGATAAAAATGATCAAAATCGGTTAAACTTTTATAAAATAACGAGCATTTTATATTTAAAGATATCATTTGATTTAGAGTTTTTTCATTATTGGCATGAAGTGCTTTTAAAATTCTTTTTTGTGTATTCCTAATATAATTTTAATTTACTGTTTATAGTATTATATATCGTTCGAAAGGTTTTTGAAATTCACATAATAAAATAAGATTTAAAGTATATGCCCAGGCAGAAAACTACAAAATGCGTGGGCAGAACGTGGGCTTAACAATATTGAGAGAATTGTCCTGTTACCCGATTGATAACAACGGTCAACCAAAAGTTATGCTACCTTTGACATAACTTTGAAAATTTAAAAAATTGTTTGCTCTCCAAATACGGTAAATTCAATTTATGTTGTGAAATGTTTATAAAACAAGCACTTTTAAAACTGGCAATCCGGTTCGGTCTTAGTCTTTAAATAAATAATTGCTGATTGATCGAGTAGAATATAATAAATTATTAAATAGTTGTAATATTGGTTGAAATAATAGGGACAAAGAATTTTGAGGGTGATACTGGCAAAACACTTACTTTGCAAACAAAATTAAGTTTTCTTAGTATAATATTAGTTGTAACTTTAATGACTTCTAACAGCGTGGATTTTCCAAAAACAACAGTGGTTCGCCAGTACTGTTTTTTTTTTTGTACGGCTGGCAATTTTTACCTGGGTAGTTACATATAAACAACAAAACAAATCTGTAAAAACACAATAATTTCACAAAATTTTGTATGGGAGCATGCCTCAAAACTGAGGTATTCGAAATTATTATTATATTTATCAGTAATTTTTTTTCATAAATATGAAGTTTGATACCCATTTTGCCTATATTTTGCCCATAGAGTTGTTATCCTCTGGTACAATATATTGTTTTGGGGAACTTCGTCAAAAATACAAACGTTTGCGAAAATCGCAAAAAATGCGTATCCAATAAAACTTAATAGAGATTAAAATATGTGAATTTGAACCTGAACCGAATATACGTCCTAGCGCATTTGAAATACTTTGCAGAAAATGGGGTAATTTTGTAACCCACTTTTTAGACCCTAAATGAAAGATTAGGAAGCCAAGAAAAAAATGGGTCTGTTAAGTTTTTATAATTTACAACATATCAAAAATCCATAGCAATCGACGGAAACCCATGGACGGTCTCTCCTTGTTACACAAAGAAAACAGATTCACCGTGACTACCGAATTTCTTGCCAACTTAATAGTTTGGTTGCAGCAACCAAATTATTTGGTTGGCAAAATCAAATATGTTCTGACTGAATTGAAATATATTGTTTCAACCGAAATTTTGTTGTATAAATCGAATTTATGTTACCGCAAACAAAATATCGGTGGCTCCGATCAAACCATTCAATTAGCAAAAATTTCGGTTTTCACAACAAATCTGTTATCTCTGTGTAAATAGTTTAACCTTCCTTGTAAAATATCTACCATAACAATATGAATTATACACGGAAAAAACTAAAAACGGGTTTCAATTAAAAAATTTATTGGATCAATTAATATTTTAATTGATTTTCTACCTATCACGGCAATGATACTATCAATTAAACCTTTTATTAAAATTAAGAAGGAAAAAAAAGTTATAAATAACTTCTACAAAAAAAAAAAATATGATACTCACAAAAAAAGTGTGTGATCTATACGTTGGTATGTGTGTTTTCTGCAATGCTGAGTCTGTTTGTGTGTGTGCTTGTTTTGTTTGTTAACTTCAAATGTATTTGGTATTTTATACTGAAAATTTTCTATTTATGCATACAGTGTATGAAAAAATAATATGATAATTGCGTCTAAAATAAAATATGTATTTATATATTTAAAAGTCAATAAAAATATTTATTGATTCAATTAAATATTTGTTTAGAAACAAATTAAATTCAAATCAAATCTTTAATTAGATATTTTAGGTTGATAATTTTTTCTGTGTATTTATGGATTTAATAATACCTCCACTTTGAATTTAGTCACAACTGTAGAAAAGGAAACCATATTTAACATATTTTTTTTTTTTGAAATTTTTCAAAGATATAGCTTCCCGACTTATAGGTCAAGAAAAGTGGTCTTTGACCTTTCCAAGAAAAAAATCATATTGGATATCAAATTAAAGATAATTGTATATCCTTTCAAATGCGACCTTTATCAGTTGCGTATCAATAACACTATTCAAGAAAATGAAAATTAAGTAAGTACAACTTTGTACATTTTTATAGTTTTTATAGTTTTTTTCCCCCATTTTCAAGACCCCATATTTCCAGAGCCAGATGTGTTAGTGCCCCTAGACTTTGTATTTGTTTTAGTGCTGTGGTATACCATATTCATACGAGAAATTATTAAATTCGGATGAGGTAGGGTACACCCTTTGGTTGGTTTTGACTTGGATTTACCCTTATGTATATTTTTGGCAATATAGTACATTTTATATAATAAGTTTTTATACTTTGCACTTATACAACTTTATTTTATTTCTACAAATGAAAAATATATACTATATGCATGGGCTGTTGAGTATTTTTGTAAAGATATTTTTCGTTTTGTCATGTAACCATAGAGACTTTTATCTGTGGTTTATTTTGTCAATGCCAAAAAAAGCTCTGTGTATGCAGAAAAACTATTGAAATATTCCCTTGTTAGTATATATGTATGAATATTTTTCAATATAATGAACTTCTTTTTGATGTATAAATATCAGCAAAAAAAAAATATATATATATACTAATAATTTCACAATGCAGTTGTGTAAATAAAGTATGAAAGAAAGAGAAAATAAAAGCTTCATTTAAAACTCAAAATAGATGTAACTTTAAATTAAATAATGGACGTATTTATGAATACACCCATAAAATAAAGCCCGTACAAAGAATTGAAAATTCAGTTACAATAACAGAAAAATTTTTTTTTAATGTGCGTCAGAAAAATTTTCAATGAAGTTGAGCATCCTATTCTGATAAATTTAGGGGAAATAAATTTAAGCGAAAAACGGTACTTAAAAATTTGAACCAACTAAACTGTTAAGTACATTGACGATACTAGGTAAAGAGTTTCCCTAAATCAATAGAATTTTTAAGTAAAATTTATGCTATAATTTCACTTTAAATTCGAAATTTGAATTCAACGGATCTGATCTGAGGCAGGTTCATATTTATTACCGCGACATTATTACCGGGATGGGCGTCAGTAAATGGTCTTTGTCTCAATGCGAGGAAATCGAAGGCAATGATAATAAGCAACAAAAAATATGTACCGTCTAGCTTGCCACCAATACTAATTGGACACTCCACTATTGAAATCGTGGAAAGCGCTAAAAACCTTGGAGTTATTTTTAACAACGATCTTACCTGGACAAATCATGTAAACGCCATATGTGGGAAAACTTACGCTATGTTGAGAAATCTTTGGATGACACAGTATAATAATATTCTTACATAAACTTATATTTACTAGGCAACCTACTTATCTCTACGAAAGGATACAATTTTCAAGATCCAATCGAGGAAATAAAATAAACTCCATAAGATACCGTAAGCAAATCATAGCTGTTAAGTAATGATTACTAATCGTAATAATTAGTAATTAGATTATTTTTTTTTGAAAGGTGAAGTAATGATTATATTACGATTATTTTCAGATTCGCACGATTACTAATTGATTACGATTACAGATAATCCAAAAATAATCAAGATTAATAAAAATTACGAGAAAATAATCAAAAATAATAAAAAGTAATCAAAAAATAATTCGACTACTTTCAAAGATTACTTTTGATTGTTTTTAATTATTTTTTTTATTTTGCGATATTATTGCAATACTGTCACAAATACATTTTTCTACATGATATTATACCAGTATTTAATGTTAGTTGTTTTTTTAATTTTTTGCATTCTTCATAATTATGCATTCTTCTTTGTGTCTGAATATGTTTCCGAAACCATTTGTTCCGCAGACGACAGCATCGAAGATCCGGACGTTAATCCTACTACAAGTAAACGAAAAAGCTCATTAAGTGATTAATCAGAACCGGCCATAAAAAAAGTATGTGTGAATCCACGAAAAATAAGAATTTTACACAGAAGTAGAAAAAGTTAGTTTTAAAGTTTTTAAATTGAAGCATACTATGTATTTATAATTTTTATTGTTAGATTTCCGATAAGACAACTTGTGCTAATTGTGTTGCATGTCATCGAGTGATAAGAGGATTTGTTTGGTCTGGAAATCACAGAAGCTTACTTTGATATATGTGTCATTGGCTTACAGACATTTTCGAACGCAAATCGAAGCCTTGGCATGTAGAAGAATTTGTGGAGCACACACCGCGAAAAAATATTGCGCAGATGATTATTGAAATCAACACTGCCTTTGGTCTAAACAGATCAAACATTGTTTTGCCCATTACGGACAACGGTTTTGAAAAAGCGTTCAGAGACTACGGTGTGGGAAATGACTTTTTCGAAGATAAAATTGATGAGGAAATGCCAGTCTTTGATAACACTGTACAACAAACAAAATTACAAGGTCCAACTTATAAATTTTGATAGAAGAGACAAAAAAAAGACAAGTGTATCGGCGTTTTGAAATTTACATCTGGGTTTTATTTTAGGGGGAGGTAAAGTTTCCTCCAAATGCAAAGTTTTTGTATTGTTAATCGGCATAGAAAATCGAGTAAAGCTTATGTTTAAAGTACATGGTGTGTTCAGCAAATTTATGTAAAATGTCACGGATAACATTTTTGTAAAATATGTTAACCCTCTAACTGGTCAAGGTAAGTGTCTTTTTGTCCTTCTTTTAAAAAAGAGCAAAAAACCACCATTAAAACAGGTATTTAAGTGGCTAACATGTTCCGCAAAAATATTCGCCGTAAAATTTTACTATAAGTCCCTGAATACACCAAAATCTGAATACACTCAAACCACAAAACAAATTATGTACACAATATATGCACCGCAAATTGACACGTTTTCAGTACAATAAGAAATATAGCCCTTGATTATTGTTTTGATTTTTTTGGTTTTTGTTGTAATGTAACATATCTAATAAGCCAAAGAACAGCTGGCAATCTATCAAAATTTATAGGTCGGACCTTGTAATTTGTTTTTGTGTTGTATAGTGTAACGAAGTGGAATTGCGTAGAGCTAAAAAAATGTAATAAATGAATACTTCCTATCCAAATTTGCTATCGAAGGGAAAATAATAGAGATATTACTGATTTTAGTTAAATTTGAACTATTTTATTTTCATGCTAAATTTTTGGCATACTTTAAAATAAAATTCTTAGTAAATGCGAAATTAACTCTAAGCTCTCTTTTGTTGTGTCTTATTTCTGACTTTCTGGACGATTTTAAAAAAATCGTCAAAATTTATAAAAATCGCCAAAATTATTAAAAAACGTCAAAATTAAAAAAAAACGTCAGAACTTAAAAATCATCAAAATTAAAAAAAAAAAAAATCGTCGAAATTTGAAAAAATCGTCAACATTATTAAAAATCGTTAAAATTATTGAAGTGAATATACCTATATTTGTATACAAAAACTATCTAATTTTGTTTTATTTGTTCAGAATTTTTTTACGTTATAAATGCAATTTTTTTTAAACAAAATGTATGTATAAAATGATAAACATTCAAAATTTTTAAAAAATAATCTAAAATAATCAAAAATAATCCTTGAAAGTAGTCAATTATTTTTTTGATTACTTGTGATTATTTTCTCGTAATCCTAATTAATCTTTATTATTTTTGGATTATTTGTAATCATAATTAAATAACAATCAGGAATTGTTCAAAAGAGAATTGTGTAATCAATACCATTCTTTTTAAAATGTAATCTAATTGATTACTAATCGTAATCCAAATTTAACAGCTCTGAAGCAAATATCTGAAAGACATTTTTATGTTAATGCCATTCGTCTCTGGAACGAACTTCCACCTAATATACAGATAATTAGCAATGCAAAGCACTTTAGATGCGAAATATTTACCCACTTGGGTTAACAAAAAATCACATGCATAACAAAAATTTATTTTATTTTTATTTTTTTTATTTTTATTATTATTATAATTATTTTTTTTTTTTATATAAATTTTTATATCATAATTTATATGCTACTACTTAAATTGTTTTTATAGATTTTAGATTTAAGATAAACCATTATAAATGTAAAAATCTAATGTGCCTTTATGTACCCAGTACTATTAAATAAGATCAAGTCTTGTTGTACTGTTTATTTTTCAAATAAATAAATAAATAAATAAAAATTCAAAATGGCGGATCCAATATGGCTGGCAAAAAAAAGTAATAAAGACTACTTAATAAATACATAGTGACGATTTTTGGTACAATTTGCTCTGTCTGGCTTAGTTTCCGAGATATAGCCTATTTTATGTTTATATAATAAAGCGATGAGAAAGTATCGTCATATACAAGTGAAACTGATAGCGAAAACACAAAAACATAATTTTTCGAAAACAATTGTGGTTTTAATTAACTGGCTAAATATAAGTTTTCAAATGTAGTTCAAATACGGATGAAATTTGTGGTTGAGTTGAAACGGGATAACTTATAACTTTAGTTAAATAACTGAATTAAACGATAACAACAGAAAAAACTAGCTCAACTGTATTAGAACCCGCTTAACAGAATTTTGTACTAACTTTTTTTATGAGTGTACTTTATCAAAATATACTAATTTTATTTAAAGTTGTATCACACTTGAAGTGGTTAATTGTGATAGCCTTTAGCTCACCCTCATAACATTTAATCCTTCATTAATAGCCTCAATATATGTCTACAATTGATGAGGGGAAGCGAATAAGGGTATACAGACCATAAAGTAAATTGTCCAGGAGACAAGAAAAACTTAGGAAATGGTCAAAACTTTATATTTTTAAATATTTTTTTTTGCATACACTGAGAGAATTATTTGCGTTAAATCAATGAATTTTGATTTGGTACGGTATTTATCATTCGATTTCGTCGATAACACAGGCCTACAATGATTTTGGTGCCGCTAAAAATAAAACAGATTTCAAGTACGTTCGGTACCCTGATAAAAAATTGATACTTACTTTTTTAATGCTACGTGTAGTTTTTGAGATTTTGCAAGGATAAATAAATTAAATAACATTTAATAAATTTATTAAAAAAACAAAAGAACATTTAATTTTTTTTACTACATATTCACCACAAATATAACAAAATGTATTTGGATTATTTACACAACACCTTCTCGACGACGGCATACCGATATTATCATTTAATCAAAGAAATTAATTGACTATAATGACATTAAGTATAATAAAATACATTTTTTAGGTTATGACCGATCGATACAAACCTGAACGTAGCTTCGCGATTTTGACAGCTAACCATGACGTCTTGCGGACTAATTAACCAAATTATAACATAAAATTAGCGGCACCAAACAAAAAAATTTTTTTTGTAGGCCTGTGTAATTGGAACTTATTACCACAACAACATCATTTATAAGCTAGAAAAGTTTCAAGGACATCAAGGAAATTTTTTTAAGAAATGGAAGGATAAAATATAAATTTATCAGTATTTAGTAGATTTTATTAGTCAGTAATCTAAATGGAATGCAATGAAATAGCACTTTACTCATAATCCTCTTTTAACTCTTTGACGATATCAGTCAAGTATACTATCCAGAAGATTTTATAACATATTTTTAAAGTTGTTTTTATTTTGGATATACAGTAAAACTCGCTTAAGGCGAACTCGGTTAAGAAGATCACTCGGTTAATACGAACTAATTTAAAAGTCCCGACATTTTGGCAACAATTTTCATATAAAATACACCCTCGGTTATTACGAATTGTTTTAAGCAGTCCCAAAAACTCGTTTTCATACAAATTACCATGTTTAGTACACTATCCGTTTAATGGGATAGACCTAATATGAATTTCATATCCGTGGATGACTTTCTAGATATAGATGCTAATGTTTTGACGTCACATACTTTATCAGGTGAAGAAATATTGGAAATTGTTAATCCTGCCGATGTTGAAAATTTGTCAAGTGATATATTCGAACAAAATCGTGTGCCGAAGAAGCTGACAATCATATTTTGGTAATAGAAAAACTTATAACGAATGAAATCGTTAATTCAGTCATTCAGAAAAAAATAACAGAGTTTTTTTTTTTTAAATGAAGAATTTTAATTGAATGCATGAAATGCTAATTTTATTTTTTATTTATGTAAAAATCTTGTTTTTGTTTTAATAAATACATATTTTTTATCGTTAAAAAAAAACCCGCTTAATACGAACCTCGTTTAAGACGAACTAATATTTTTGGTCCCTCGGAGTTCGTCTTAACCGGGTTTTACTGTATACCCTTTTTGATGTTCGTAGCACTTATAATAACGTTAGTTTTTTGCAAATTTGAAAAGTAAAAATGCAGCTTCGGAATGTTATCTTTGGACTTTATCAATCCAAACTTTGTTTGACTATTGTATTTTCAACGTTGTGGTAAAAAAGAAAAAGATCTTTGCAATTAATTTTGAAAAAATATTGAAAGAAAATAAAAAGACTGTAGTTTAACTATTAAAGTATTTTTTTAGATAAAAACGCAGAAAAATAGCAACATTTTTAGCCAACTTTTATTTTATTATGTATAAAAACGATAATCCCAAACTATTGTCTCCACACCCTTATTTGCATCTACTCTAAAATTGTTGTTAATAAATGTTTTTTTTTTTCAAATACTCAATCAAATTGTTGAAAGTTTTAACTGCTTCGCACAGTGATTACATCATCTTTATTTTGTAATACTAGCCCAGGCAGAAAAATACATTCGGCACAGCGTTGACAAAGCGTCGGCGACAATCGTTATGCGTTGGCAGAACGTAGGATTAATAATCTTTACAGCATTGTCCTGTTCCCTGCTTGATAAGAGTGGATAAGCGAACTGGCAGCCGTTACACAGTGCGGTGTATCACAAATATTTTGAAAATAATTCTGAAATTTCTTACTGGCTGATCGGATTGCCATAAAACGTCACGCAGCCATAATCAACGTAATTTCAAGCTTAAGATATAAAGAAGGGCCCTTTATATATATCAAGCGCTAATAAATTAGACTCCAAATTAGGACATCTCGGGTATTCAAAACTTGTTTGAGCTTGACAAATTTATATATAGATCAACAACATTTCAAAAATTAAACATTTTTGTAATCTGCAATTTCCAATATTAAATACGCTTAGTCATCTAGGTTATTTCGTGAAGTGCAAAAGTTATCCGCATTTAAAAATTAATATTTTGAATTTTTGCAAATAACCTGGTCCGGCTTTTTGGCAATGGCAAACGCAACTTAAGTCCAATTGGTTTGAAAGCTGTTTATGATATTAAGTTATTTAATTAAAAAAAAATAAAATTAAATGTAATATCTTGTTCACGCTTAAAATAAAATACCTCTTAAATTGTAAATTATGAAAAAGATTGATTTTAGTAACTTTTCGGTCAAAAAGGTTGCTAGACAAACGAGTTTTCTGAACTACTACTAAATATAGTTGCGTTTTATAGTAATTATATTCCCCAGTTGCTTATTGTCAAATCCACTGTTGTCATGCTTTAAATAAAATCAGCGAAAACATTATTTTTTAAGGTAAAATGCATTTTTTTTTTCAAATCCGCGGTTTGATCGGCTGTATTTCAAAAAACCGTTTTTTTTTTTTTTTAATTTTCAAAAAATATATGTTAATTATAATTTATTCCACTATGCGGTTGCCAAACAAATTTGTGGAGCTCTTACGGGATTCAAAGTTTTGGATAAAAATCTAAAAAGGTATTTAATATAATAGAATAAAGATTTACATAAAAAAGATAATTTATTGGAAAACATAAAAACAAAAGTTTTGCAAAAGTAGTTGCACATAAGCTACAAGTAGTTGCGTTATAATCTACAAGCGTTATTGATACCTCATTTTAAAGCTAGTTAAATCGAGGCTTTCCTGGTTCAAAAAATAATTCACTACTCGACGGTAAAATGCATTTTTTTCAATATCCGTGTACAATTTCCAAAAACTGGGTTTCTAAAATTTTTAAAAAATTTAAATTTAATTATAAATTATTCTTCTACACCGTCACCAAATCCCAATATGGTATTCTTACACGTTTCTGAGTTCTGAGATTTTTAGGTAAATTTTTTCACATTTTTATTCATACCTCAGGATACCGTATGAGATTCACATAGGGATTTGAACATGGCATAGGGTAGTAATTTATATTTAATTTATATATCTTAAAAAAAAAATTTTAAAAACAGTTTTTTAAAATACAGCCTTTTGAACCGCGGATTTTGAAACCAATACATTTTACTTTGGAGAAATAAATAATTTGTGTACCCTAGTAAAACCACAATTAAAGTAGCTTTAAAATAAGGTATCAATGATATTTTTCTTTTAATAATTCTTCGAGTAGAAACGATTGTCGAATTCGAATTTCATATAAATACAGCTATTTTTTTGTTGCTCTATAGGAAAATTTATTCTAAATCAATGTTTTTGGCCACCGCGAGCTTTTGGAAGGAGTTGAAATTTAAAAAAAAAATAATGACGCCATTTTCTTATTTCTGCAAAAACATTTTAAAAGATGATGATATATAAAAAAAAGAAATTGTATACTTTTTTGACGAACTGTAATAAATAATATTGAACTTTGAAAAAAAAGTTTGAAGAGCCAGCAAATTGGGTAAAAACCACGTGTATACCTTTTAAATCTTAAGAAATTGTCTTTTAAATGCTTTTTAAATTTTGAAAATATTTTTACTACTTCAGAAGTAATGAAATGAAAAATGTCAAAAAGGCCACTCTGATATATTACGTATACATATTTTTGTTTTCGGTGGGAGGTAGGTACAATTTTATTGTTGTTGAATGTAAACGTGCAAGATCGCGCAGTCAATTTTAATTGAATGGCTAACCATCTTTAGGTAACAATTAATGTAACAAAATTATAGTGTATTAAACACTTTTTAACACTTATTTTACTTTGTTTATTTTAAAATAAATATATTTTTCAACGGACTCTAAAACAATTACTATCGGTTGTACAGTACAGACCTACTATTCAATTGTTTAGAGGATAAATTTTTTTTTTTGCTTTAATTTGGAACTACTCCCGCAGATTTAAAAATTACCAACTTTGAGCGACCCTACTGTTCAAAATTTTTATCCGATTTCAAAAATTTTCTGTGTTCTGTATCTCTCTCTGACGAGCTCATTCATTTTATCAAAACCTTTCGTCAAACTTTTATTTTTGCCACGCTTTTCAGCCTAAGGCATCAAAGTGCGGTTCAAACCCCTTTTGGAAAAAACTTTATGTTAATAGATTTCAACGTGAAACTTTGCATTCCATAGCTTCTACAAATAGTTCATCGTTTATCTCAATTCAAAAAGCCTTGGGAATCAAGATTCATCTGAAGTCAGTTTGAACAAGTCTCGAAAATGTTTTAAATAGTTCATATGTTTATTTTAAGTTACACTGTGTAGTAAGTCATTTTGTATATTAAATTTCCCATGCATTGATAAATAAACCTTTAAAAATATTAATGTTGCCATGTTTAACATTTTCTGTGTAATTAAGCAAAGTTATTGAGTGTGAAATAAATGTGTAGAGGAAGTTCGGGCAAAAGGGAATACACAATTGGTTTTGTTGTTTGTCTCCAAAGTAATAATGCAAGATGTCCGTATTCAACATTTAGGACAAAAATATTTAAACCCACAGGGAGAGTTTGTTTGTGGGTTCCTTTAGGTATTGATGAAATTCATATTCATGATACACTTAGAATATTACCAGTGCAAATATAGTTAAAAATAAATGAAATTTCACTTAAAAAAATGACGACTGGCATAAATTTTGTTTTATCTGATACAATTTTTCCGTCGAATAAAATTTTTCATTGTCGTGAGAAATCGCAGTTGTATGAGTGGTCAAACATCCCGATGAAAATAGTTCCGATATAATCATATACGATTATATATTGTACCACATACAACTAAACATAACATCTGATCTGATCTGACAAATGGCATACGTAAGCTGATCTCATGGAATATAATCTTATGTAGTTTGATTAGAAAAATGGTTTTTGATAGACCCATTTTTCGGATAAAAAATTATAATTTATCAAATTATATATAATTTGATAAAATTTTATCTAACAAGTTCTGATATTATAAAATTAAAAAAAAAAAATTAAATGTTTAGAGATTAGTACTTTTTGGTTTAATCCAATTAAGTGTTCATTCATTCATTTATAAAATATATAAATATTAATTTTTAAAAATAATGTATAATCTAATGTATGCTTTTTAAGAATCTGAAGTAAACAACATTTACGGAGGAAGACAATCGAATTTTGTTCGCAAAATTAGATAGAATTTGTTTCATTAAGTATTACTATATATATTCATATATAATGTTTTGTCATATATAATTATATATAAAAGTGATCGAATACCTTTTGATTAATTGTACTATATACACTTACAAATGATCATATATTGTTGAATATATGGTCATATAGATCTATATATATTTCATATAAATAGATATGAAAGATATGCTAATATATAACATATGATAAAATGATATATGATGATTTATTGCGCCATATTAAAAAGTTTATAAACTAAACAAATATCGTAATATAATGCGTCACATATAATCATATATAATGATATCAAGTTGTATATGTGTATATTTAAAAATTGTTATATCTAATTTAATAAAGTTATATATAATTTGATAAAATTTAATATAACTTCATAAAATTCCAAATAATAATGAAAATTGAAATATAAATCAATGGATTGAAAACTTAGTCGTGCTCGATTAAAAAAAAATTCATATGCTGCAGCAAAGAAATGTATCTAATTTGATATAGCCTTATATTTTAATGAAATACAATTTTATCCGAAAAATGGTGGATCATATTGTATATAAATGGATTATATTACATTAAGTTTAATATAATTTGATTCGTTTTGTTTACTCTATTTGAATTTTCCGATTTTGAGCATTAAAAAAGTTTTTTCTTAAGATTTATTGGCTTTTCATTGTTTTTTTTTTAAGATTTTCTGCCTTAAAGATCTTTATGTACTAATGAAATATTATTTCACAGACTATACAGACAAGCTATAAATGGCATATTCAAAAAAAAGTAATCTTGAACAGAATGGCTTTGTTTATATTATAGTGATTTGCAGAGTGAGATAGAAATAAAAAACCACATACAAATTGGGTATAACATATTTTGCATATATCTATCTCTTTCTGTATATCAGTATAATTTTGACATTTCATTTTCTTAGCACCATTTTTGATTCATCAGCTAATTCCTGTCTGTGTAGTTTGTATATTATTTATTATATTAAATTTTAGCTTTTGTTTTTAACCTTTTTACTCTTTTGACAATAGCCGGATTCATGTAATTTTGTATATAGGATTCATGTAATTTTGTATATATCTTATTTTTATCACATTAGTGTCAAAAATGTTTTACCAATCCTGCAAAATTTATTCTACAATTTGTGTTGTGGTTTTATTTCTATGTTTCAAACATTTCAAAAAAATTTAAATTTATTAAATTTTTTTAATTATTATAAACTTTAATTATATTTTTTATATGAATTAATAATTTTGTAAAAAAATAATAGTCATATTAAAGCAAAAAAAGAGCGAATTATATTCAAGGTACGTACCGGCAAATAAGCATTGTGAAATTTTACACCATATACATGCCGTATTATATGGGGACTCATATTTGTTTATTTTTGCTTTAAATACATTGAATTTAGCTTTTTTTATCTTTTCTGATGATTATATATATAAAATGAATAGATTTTTTTTATCATATATATTTGTACATGGAAGTATACAGTGGTGTTCAAAACATTTGCAACTGAAATCATGGTCTAGGTAATTATAATTCTTTTGATCAAATAGATTTGTGGTATAAGTTTTTGTTTTTTTTTTTATTAAATTCAGTTATAGCATATTATTTTACAAATACAAAAAAATTATTCATAACTTCTCAAAAATAAAAAAAAGTAATTTTAACAAAATAAGTCGATAGAGCAGTGTTCAAAACATTTGCAACTCTTAAAGTAATTAACAGGATATACAAACAATGGTTTTAACGCTCAGTATTTTGTAGCGTAGCCATTATTTTTTATAACTTCTGAACACCACCTAGGCATTGAGGCAATGAGCTTTTTAATATAATCGTCAGAAATTTCATTCCACTGCTTCTCCAACTCGACGAAAAGTTCATCACCATTTCGGAAAAGTTCATCCACATGCTCTCAATCGGGTTGAGATCGGGAGATTGAGCCGGCCACCACATGATATTAATTTAATTTTCCTGCAGCCAAACTTTTACAACCCCCGCCGTGTGTTTTGGGTCGTTGTCGTGCTGGAAGGTCCATGAGAGTGGTATTCCCATTCAGCATACGGAAGCATAACTGAACTCAAAAGATCTATATAGATTGTGGCCGCCATTGTGCTAGTAATGCGGTGAATTGGGCCAATCCCATTTCCTGAAAAACACCCCCACACCATAATGTTTCCACCTCCGTGCATTACTGTGGCGGTTGTTTATCTGGGATTAAACTTTTCGCCTCGTGGTCTTCGAACATTGGCTCTTCCATCTGATCAACGGAGGTTGAATTTAGACTCATCTGACCACAATACATTTTTCCATTGATGTTGAGTCCAGTTCAAATGGGTGCGTGCAAAGTCAAGAAGAGCTTTTCGGATTTTTTCCGATACATCTATATCTTCTAAGACCATATTCTCGGGCTCTTCTTTTAATGGTGGGAAAACTGGCATCAGTTTTAGCTTCTCTGGGAACTGCTTTGGGATATTTCGTAAAAAAATTCTTGATTGTCCGATCTTCTCTTACAGTTGTAATACGCGGTCTTCCACCTTTATGAGTTGTGTGGATGTTACAATGCGGCAAATCGTGGATTTTGGAACGGAGTACTTTATAGAAATTTCTTTTTGGGAAAGGCCATTTTGAAAATCATTTAAAACTTTTGATTTAAAATCAGAATTGTATTTATTTCCTGCCATTTTTTACAAAACTTATTCTTACGATGTTTATGCTTCCAACATCTTATTACAACTATTAAAGAACAATAATTATAATAAATTTGTTTAAAAAATGTAACGGCCTGAATCTCATATTAAAAAGGAATGCGACTACCGTTATATCCTAGCATTTGTTAGTATAAATTGTTTCTTTAAGAGCAAGAATAATGAGAGTTGCAAATGTTTTGAACACCTTCATTTTGAATACATCTATTATTATTAATTTTTTTGTAGTTTTAATTTAACGGAATTCATTTTTTTTTATTTGATTAACATAAAACAATGTATGAAGAATATGTAAAAAATAAATTTTAGTAACTAAGTGTGATTCGAAGAAAATAAATCAATGAAAACAACAAAAGTGATCTCAGTTCCAAATGTTTTGACCACTACTGTATATGATTTTTATCAAGTATATATGATAAGATTAAAAGGATCAACTTATATATAACATGAGATACAACGATATATGACGATATATAGTATATATAGTATAATTTCGCCATAAGTAATAATTTGCTGATGAAAAATTGCGGGGGTACCAACTTCAATCTTTTTTTCAAAAACAAAAAGAACAGCTCTCTAAATTGTCTATACCAAAATATGTTCTTGTGATTAGAGTAATTAAAACAAATTATGACCAAGTTTGACACAAATTGGTTTAAAAATTATTTCTACAGTCGATAGCACTTGAAAAACTATTTTAGAAAAATAGAATTCAAAATTAGGCTACCTGTTCTCAATTAAATGGATATACCACATTACCAACCAGTGACACATTATCCGCACTTAATCTATAACAAATAAAAAGTATTTCTTTTACACAATTATGAGTAAAGTAGCATTTTTGCGGTTCTTATTTAATGATAATATATTTTTGCAATAATGTTGTTAATACTTGGTAAAAATCACTGAAATGCTTGTAATTATAATGAAAAATGAAAAAATTCTATTTATTTATACGCCTGGCGTATGAGTAATATTAATTACAAATGTCAAATAAAGTTTATTATTTAATAATTGACATTAAAAGTAATTTTAAAAGTCATATAAATATTATATCATTAAAAAGAAAAACAACTCCAACATAATATTATTATTTTATAAAGGGTCCGCCAAATAACCTTTTTTTTTGAACTCCTGAACCAATTGGACTTTGTATGGCGTCATACCAAGGTCTTTATGCAAAATTCGTCTCAATGATGTCTCCGAAATGTTCAATTGTTGAGAACGACGGTGAATTGGTGTTGATGGCGCTTCACGCACACTTTCTGCCACAGCAGCAATATTCTCGGGTGTACGCACTGTTTTTGGCTTTTCATGCTTTGGTTTATCGATGAGGATGCCAGTTTCTTGCACCTTTTTCACAAGATAACGAACATACGGACCATATTCGTTCAGTGGAAGGATAAAACTAATTATCTGTCAAATCAGACATGAGCTAAGTGTTACCATTCACGAAATAATCACTAGTTGAAAAAAAACGTTAGATGGCGGACCCTTTATAATATATTTAAATTATCATTTTGGGAAAAGGAAAATTAATTAAAATAAAGGTCACTGCTTAAATTTTAATATAATGAATTTTTATTAAATATTTTTAAAATACCAAATTGTTTTCATTACTGAGGCATATGATCAATATTAATTATCTTTATAACTAAACAGTTTGAAAAATATTAGTTAGAAATACCTTTAAATGAATCTTTGAAAATGTTTTAAATTTTACGTGGAATTTTAAATTATTGTTTTATATATTACATTTAAATTATCATTTTTAGATAGAAATATTGAGTTACAAAATTTCGAACAAACCTGTCAGGACGGGTTTTTGAATTTTTTGTTTTCAATATTTTTAAATTTTTGTAAATGTCAAAAAAAAACATTTTTTTTTAGAAATGTTGAGGTTAAGAAGAAGAATGAGCATTTTTTCCCGAAAAACAATTACATTTTCGGGGGATTTAAGTGATATGCTCCTTGAATTAAAGGTATATTTTTGTTTTTTAATATGCTACCAAATATTAAAAACTAAAAAATTTTAAACAAAAAATTGATCATAACAACAATAAAATAAAATTAATATAAAATAGTTATGAAGATCGCTGTAGGATTAAATTACACTTAATTTAAGTTATTTAAAATTATAAATCCTTTTGTTTGTCTGTCTGGATATTTGTAGCATCATCAGGCCCAACCAGCAGAACCGATTTTCTTGAAAGATGAACCGAACATATATCGCCTACTCGGGAAGGAGCCATACACTGATAGAATTTTAATTCATAGTATTAATGAAACAATTTTATTAAAATCGATTCATTGGTTTAATGAAAAATTTCATTAACTAAATGAAAATTCATTTATATTGGTATTTTTTTCATTAACATTTTTTATAATTTTTGCATAATGTGTGAGATTTTATTTGTTCGGTTTTAGATCATGACAAATTTTTCTCTAAATTAACAGAAAAATTATAATTTTTATATGATAATTTACTTTGACTACACTGATAGAAATTTGTGCGTAGTATTAATGAATTCCTTCATTAATCCAATGATTTTTTTCATAAAAAAGTCCCCAAAGAAACGTTTCACTGAGTCAACGAAATGTGTTTCATTAAATCAATTTTAATGAATGGTTTCATTGACCCGATGAAATTTTCATAAATTTTTTCATTAATCCTAGCCTAATCGTTGCTAAAGCTCATAATTTTTGACGAATTCGAAAAATATAAAATTTTAAAAGTAGCTGATTAGATTTCAGATCGAAAATTACAAATTTTGAAACTAAAAGTTTTTTATCCATAAAAAAGAAATATTTTAATTAATTATTGTACTTTTTTTAAATTATGTATATTAAGAACTTTAATGATTGAAAAAATCGTTTAAATGTAATTAACAGGCATTAAAATATTAAAAACCGACCTAAAAAAAACCAATTTTAATTTATTTCTGTTTTTATTGTTTTATTTTTACAAATTTGTTCAATCTTTCTTTACATTTTTTATAATTTGTGTTTAAAGATGACATATTTTCTTATATGTCGGTACAAAATATGTAATTTTTTTATCGATCTTGCTTAGAATTCTGTAGAACGATCGACGATTATAGTCCACTTTTTGTAGTTAAATTGCGACCATATCAGATAAAAATGTTAATATTGTTAACAATGTTGTTAAAAAACAAAAATTTATTATCGTTTAGCATAACGTTTTTGTGTAACATCCTTAAAACGATAACAATTTAGATCTCGTTTTGAACAAAACTATATCTTTTTCTTAGAGAATCTGTCACCTGGAATTTAGTGACCAACTATTCAAATTCGCCAGAAACTGTTAGCTCTAGGCAAATTTAATTAAAAAAAAATTATTTCTATCAAAGTTTTGGTTAATTCTGTTTAAATGAAATGTTTCAGTTTTTTTTTATTTCAAAATGATAGTACAAAAAAAAAAAATTTTTTTCTTATAAAAGTCAAAATTTTTATTGAAAAAAATTTTAAAATTTTTCATTGATTAATGAATTTTTTTTATGAAATTATGAAAAAATCATAAAAAATTTTAATGAAAAAAATACCAATATTAATGAATTTTCATTAAGTTAATGAAATTTTTCATTAAACCAATGAATCGATTTTAATGAAATTGTTTCATTAATAATATGAAGGAAAATTCTATCAGTGTATTAGAAAAAAACACAGAAAAAGTTATTAGACACTAGCGTGAATGGAATGCATTTTCTGACCCACTACGGTCTTCATCAACATTCTTCGTGGCATTTAGTGTTATTCGTAAATATCATCTATTTAACTCACATGTTAAAGAAATTGGGTAACGTTAAATCCCACATTACTCTGTGTGTTGAGTTAGAATAAAATTTACCACGAACGATTTCTATTTATAGTGAGTTTGTTTTTTCTCTAGTCATTATCATAGTTGCCAGTTTAACTTTCAGTTAAAACTTTAAATGGCAGTTCTTTTCTCTAATGTCATCATATACTATCCTTCTACATTAGCAAAGCATATCAACAAACATTAAAGATTTTTATTAATACATATGTCGAGCATATACATTAAACGATTTGTACACTGTACCTGGTGAGTGGTTTAATTGTGAATTTTTATCGTTGATCTATAAATTTATGTGTGAGATTTTATTTGTTCTTTTTTTTTTTTTTATAATTTCATAAAAAAAAATCATTAAATTAATGAAAAATTTTCAATTTTTTTTTAATAAAAATTTTGACTTGTTATAAGAAGTTTGCCTAGAGCTAACAGTTTTTGACGAATTTGAATAGTTGGTCACTAAATTCCAGGGAACAGATTCTCTAAGAAAAACGATATAGTTTTGTTCAAAACGAGACCTAAATTGTTATCGTTTTGAAGATGTTACACACAAACGAAATGGATCCATCAACAAATTCTTGAAAGTAGTTAATTAATAAATTGAAAACAAAAAACTCTATAGATTATTTGTTAAGACAATATCCTAATAAAGAAATATAGAGTATGGCCTTGAACTTGAATAAATTTTCATTTTCATAACAGAATTATAGGTCGAAAAAACATAATTTTTATTTATTTTTAAATAATAATTATAACAAACTATTGCTAACGATATTTAACATTTTTATCTAATATGGTCATAATTTTTATCGTCGATCGCTCTACAGAATTCCAAGCCAAATCGACAAAAAATTACATATTTTGTACCAACATATATGAAAATGTGTCATCTTTTAACACAAATTATAAAAAATGTAAAGAAAGATTGAATGTAAAGAAAAACAACGCATTACAGAGAAAATTCGTTTTTTAGTCGAACGATTCGTATGTGGAACAAACTTCCCGCAGAAGTCTTCCCTGTTACTTACAATTTAGAAAAATTTAAATCAAATATCCACAAACACTACTCCCTCTTTCCTCCTTCCCATACCTTATTTTCCTGATCAATACAATGCACTGCATGAGTAGGGGGCATCCCCTGAGTATTGGTTAAATTATAAAAAAAAAAAAAAAAAAATTTTAAAAAGGTACAAGAATTAAAATATTTCTTTTTTCTGGATAAAAGAATTTTATTTTCAAAATTTGTAATTTTCGATCTGAAATCTGATCAGCTACTTTTCAAATTTTATCTTTTTCGAATTCGTGAAAAATTATGAGCTTTAGCAAATTTGTTGAAAAACAATAGAATTTTCCACACTGTGCTACATTGGTGGGTGGCCCCGGGAAAACCTTTCTTGTTAGATTTCTTGTTTTACATGTCATCCTATTCCAAGTAACGAAAATTTGCTGAATCAGGCTGAGTTTAATAAAAATCTGCCATCGCTTTTGCAGAACAGCCTGTGATGTTTACTTTCGAACATTTCGAACTTTTTTTTATAAAAATATTTTATAGATCATATAAACCCAGACCTAATGAATAATATCAATGAATGATAATTTCTCAATAACCACAAAATTAATGCTATGCTAAAATAATCATAAAAAGTGCAAATTATTAAATATCAACGAAAATATTTCATACAAGCTATGAATTTTATTCGTTAAACACATGAAACTTTCATAACGATTAGGCTAGGATTAATGAAAAATATTTAATGAAACACCTTTCATTGACTCAATGAAACGTTTCTTTGGGGACTTTTTTATGAAACAATTCATTGGATTAATGAAGGAATTCATTAATACTACTCACAAATTTCTATCAGTGAAGGCCATACTGGATCATGATTGGACAAAGGGGCGTAGCACTTCCCATACAATCTAAAGTTTTAAATTGCTTTACATTGACTTCTCTGGAACATATTTGAACAAAACCACGCACGATCTTCTCTAACAAAGTTTTTAAGTAAGTGGGCGGAATATGTACCTCTAATACCATGCTATCTCTAATACAGCCCCAAAATATGTCTACACCCCGGCTTCTGTTTAACCAATAATTCGCAAAACTTGGCGAGGGGTTTTATAAACAAAGAGTTAGTTCTTCTCCAAAAGTGGGATGCATAGGAAGAAGAGACGTGGCATATTCCATATAAACCGACATTAGGCACGGCGTTTTATAATAACATTTTAAAGTAATGTTCCAGAAGTGGGCATGATAGAATAAGTGGGTGTGCACAAAAAAAAGATATAAACTACTTCACTAGAAAAAAGGACGACTTAAGTTTCAGTAAATTCAACTAACATTGTCATTTGTTCAAAAAATGAACCACTATTGTAGTAAAAATAAAACATATATGTAGTAAAAAAACAAACAGTTATTTGTTTTATAAAAACGACTGTTTAAAATGAATGTAAAGTCATAATACAGTAATTTGATGTGGTTTGTTTTTTTAATGAACTACAAATGTAGTCAAAAATGAATTTTCTTCTACAAATGACTGTTTTGTTTACTCAAAAATAAAGATACTGTTATACAACTCAAACAATTATAAATATTTACAGCATAAGTTCCCAGAGTGTATTAAAAAGTAAATTTTTGAAAAGTAAATTGATCATAAGAGACAAAAATAAATAGAGAACAAAAATATTGTTGAAACAGCCAATAGAAGATAAAAATATCTTTAATTCAAGATGCGTATCATTTAAATCACCCGAAGTTTTAATTGCTTTTCGGGGGAAAAACATTTACAATAATTTTAAAATAATTTAAACTAAAAATTCAAAAATCAAGCCAGACAGCTTTGTGAGAAGTTTTGTAACTTAAAATAAACAAAAAGAATTTTTAAAATCGGATAAGAAATGTGCTCTGAAATTATATTTGCTCAACGAGAGTTCTTTTGGAAACACTGTGTTTCCTACACTCAAAGAAATAAGTTCGTACAAAAGTTAGTGAAACGTCTTGTAAACCAGGTATACTATTTTTCAGTAAATTTGTTGCTAAAATTATGTTTTCATCTAAGATTTTAGTTATACTTATTCAGCACTTAACTGTTTCGAACTAATTTTCTACTAATATTTTACTAATGTTTTACTAATTTATTTTGCTAAAAAAAAATATGCTGACTAGCACATTAATAGTGTGTCGCGTCATGTCAAAATGTAGTAGTAACGAGGAATATGATACTAAAAGGAACAACTCTAATATGACATAAAAAAATCAACTATGGAAGATTTTTGTATCTGTTTTTCATACATAAATCACACTTGTGGATTGAAACAACTTAAATTTTGCCTTTTGACTGGCTTGTGAAAGTAATTGTCTATTAATTAAATAAAAGACAAAATAAATATTTAAATTTAATAAAGATTAAATGTGTATTTTTTTTTTTTTTTTTTTTTTTTTTTTTAAAGAGAGGCAACACTCAGGAAATACTTCCTATATTTTTAGTGTGTTGCTTTCTTTGGAAAGGGATAGTATAGAGATGAAAGGTGGGGAAAGATGAAGGGCTTCAGACATGGCAACACTGTAATTGCGCGAGATGATAAATCTTAGAACAGTTGTTGCTCGCCACCTGATGTAGAGTTGGCGAACTTATTGAAGCTTTTTGGTTCATAGCCCTGATTCATTATTTTACTTCGGTGGGGTTAATTGCTATGGGAACACCGAAGGTGGACGTTGCGATACGTATGAGGGATAGAAAAAACTCATACATATTAATTTGATGTTGCCGGCACCGGGGATCGAACCCGGGACCTTCTGTGTAAAAGTCCAACGCGCTAACCATTACACCACAACGCCCACTAAATGTTTATAGAGATTAATAATCTGATTTTCAGCAAAAGATTTTGCTGACATTAGAAATTTTTTTGCAAGCACTATCCTGAATAACTTTTTTTTTCTTGTGTATGAATGATATTAATTTTGATTATTTTAGTAGTTAAGTTAAAAGTAATAGAGTTAATATTAAAATTTAAAGAAATATTAATTATTAAGACTTTTGCATGCATATTTAAACAATTTTTTAGATGTATCTTTAATTGTTCATAACTTAAAGCAGAATTTGTTGCGCCATAGAATTAAAAACCTCTAAAATATGTCACTGAAAAGTTCTCTTTTCATATGTTAATTATACAAGCATTAATTATTTAAATATCCAAACAATTTAAAAGAATACTTTTTTAAAATTCAAAAGTTTTGTTTTTAAGTTAAATATGTGAATACATAGTATATAATTAACCTGACCAACCATCCCGCTTTTTAAGGGCTGATACCGCTTAAATTGTATTCCCCCTTTTTAAACCAAAATCCCTCATGTTTTTTAAAGAACTTCTTAACAAAATTTTTATAAACAATAATAAATTGTTTTTAAAACGTTCAATGTGTTAGAAATTTGGATTTTTTTTATTAAAATAATTTTATTAGGCCAGTCAAAGGATTTTGATATATTTGATTGTGCCACAAGGGTATTTGTTGTGACAAAACTAATTTTTTAAAAGTGAAAAGAAAATAAAAATTTAAAAAAATATGCATCTGAAAATGGGCAAAGCAAAGTGTTTTTGCTAGAGAAGTTTATTGAGAATTATTTTATGAAAAAAATATTAAAAACACATTAAAATTTATTATAAAAATTTGTTTACCGTCCACCGGTATACGTTACAAATGAAACAAACAAAATAATAATAAAAAAAACATTACAGAGGTGAAAAAAAATTGCTTGTGAGGGTAAAAACTGTATTTGGGGTGAAAAAAAAAAATGTTGTGGTGAATTTGAAATTTAATTTATTTATTTTGAAGCCATATTATCGTTATTGGAGCGACGGGAATATATATATATATCTTAGCGGCCTGTAGAAAAATATGATGTATACTTTATACATCTTATGCTACTAGGAAATTGTACTAGTATACTAGTTTATTATACACCAATTTGTACGGAAAATTTAGATATACCTTCACTCATTTTCAACAACAAACTTTTCAGAAGGATGTACAGCGACCAAGGTAAATATAAGCAGTCACTTTTGTATTTTCGAGCCGTGATAGCAATTTCAACAGACAGACGGACAGACATACATCGCTAAATCGGCTTATAATTCAAAAGGGATAAAGAAAAATTAAGTTTGATGTAATTTTTATTATTTTTTCGACCCCTAATTGTGCAATAGAAATGAAAATTATTCTATAGATTATTTGTTAGGACAATATCCCAATAAAGAAATATAGAGTATGGCCTCGAACTTGAATAATCTTCATTTTCATTAAAAAAATTACCTGAAACTTACAAGAGTTTTTTTTATTCGTTTTATTTTTTACGCATACACTCACAGTATTTTGTCCATAAAGACTACTGAATATACACATTAAATCAACTGAAAATCAGTTAAAAACAGGACTACTTACAATATATTTCTTTGTTAATTTAACTGTATATTCCATTGAAACAACTTTACCGATTAAACTTTTAAATAACTGTTGATTTTTGATAGAAAAGTTCTTGTGAGTGTAGTTTTTAACTTTCAGATCCAAACCAATACCAAATTTTCTCACTAGACTTGCGAGATACTTTCACTGAAAAAGTAATTTCTATGTCGCTGCTAGGCGAAAAGTTAAACCTAAGGCTTACAAGTGAAACCAAAATTTACCGATTTTCCAACTTTCGCAGTTTTTTTCGTAGGTTTTTTGCGCCGTTTAATGGAATTAAGTTTTGAGAACAGTATTTGAAAAATGGTGCATTTTTATATAGTTTGGCACTTTGATCTCAGCTCGCCAATAACGGAATACGAAAATTAGAAAATAATAAGAAGAATTGGCGTAAATTTTTTAGAAAGTTATGATTTTGCGTATGACGTTCACAATTATATTAGCAATTGGCTAGCGTATTGCATGAACTAAGATACTTTCTAAACTGCACCGCCGAGTTAAAAAGGCATTTTAAAAATTTTAAACGCATAAATTTGATGAAATTTTTAAAAATTTTGCTAAATTTAATTATTTTGCTTTGTATTTTTTTTTAACATGGCTTGAGAACATAGGAGAACCTGGAGAATTAGAACTTCTGAGTTTGTAGATTGTAGATTATGAGATTTTATTGCTCAAATTGAAATATCCCAATGGAATCAAATATGGAAAGAAAGAAAACAAAATAAATTAGGAATTGGAATATTGATTTATTTGACAATTGTGCGAAATAGATCTTACCAGTACGACAGCTAATTTGACAAGGAAGGGTCATACACTTATTTTAAACGGAAATAAGTATCTATGACTGCAAGATATGTTTGACATTTAATGTTGATTCGAAATAAAAAGTTATGTCGATAACTTTTACCTTTCACAACATTGAGCCTTTATAGATAATGACTTTAGGAATTCAGGGGATAATTTTCAGGAGTTAAGGACAAAAGTTGGCAAGAACTTTTGGCATTAACATTGATAAAGTGCAAAAAAGTTTAATTTTTTCATTCACAGCGTCTACAGCGGCAGTTTTTCCCAAACGCATTTCGCTTTGTGACAACTAAATCGCATCTAACAATTTTAAGGACTTTAAATTTTATGAAGCAAACACAATTTTAATTCTTACACTCACAATATTTATTCCGTAAAGACTACATTACACTAATTAAAAATCAGTTTTAAAAATATGATTACTAACTTTTCGCTTAAAACAATTATATTTTTTAATTTACAGTTGAAAAATTAATTGACCAAATCTGTTAAATAATCTGTTTGTTTTCGTTTTTTCCAATACTCAATATAATAAAACAACTTTATTTTTTAAATAGAAAATTTTAACTGAATATTTTAACTATTACCGAAAGTCCATTTTTTTTTTGTTTATTTTGTTTATTGAATAACAGACAGAAAGTTAAAAAATATATTTCTTTGATAATTTAACTGTATATTCCATTAACACAACTTTACCGATAAACTTTTTTAATAACTGTTAAAATTTTATAGAAAAGTTCTTCTGTGAGTGTATGTAAAATGTATAATTTTTGTGAATTTAAAAGTAATCAATATGATTTCCTGCAAATAAAACTTAACCCAAATAAATGTCATCAAACCTGCATATTTTTCCAAAATAATCGCGATTTTCTTTTTAAGTTCTAATATATGACAAATAAAATTTTTTTGAGTGTATTTTTATATTTTTTGGTGGGGTAGTATATGTTTTAAAATGTAATAAATGCAATGAGATCTGTAAATTAAAGTAGATTTCATTTAATTTAAGGAAAAACTCTAATTTTGTATTTTTAGTTTGATTAAAACTTAAAACCGACGTTAAAGATAAATGATGAACTCAAATGGATTTAGCATCCCTAAAGATCGGGTAACATCACAAATGGTTATTCATGTCATACAAATAAATTTTTCAAAATATTTTACCTCAAAGTGTCGTAAAGTTTTTAAGTTCCCCATATACCGTCATCACAAATGCATTTATTTACAAAAAAATAGTAAAAAAAATATATAGAAACTGTTGGTAAACTCCAAAATTCTATACAGACCTTTTTTAAGAATTATTTTTGAAGAAAACTTTTCGAAAAAATTTTAAAAAATTGATAGCAAATATTTTTTTATCAAAATACTGAAATACTCAAACTTAACTTAGAAATTTATTATCAAAAAAAAGTTTCCAGGAAAAAATTTTAAAATAACAACAAATCCACACAGTTTTCGAAGTAATATTAAAGTGATTTTAACTAAAAAAAAATGCCAATTTGATCAAATTTTTACAAGAAAAAAAATTAGTACCCATCTTTTTCCACCAAATTCTGCTTTTTTGTCATCCGAGTCCCGCTTTTGATAAAACAAAAAACAGTTGGTCACATTAACTATAATATAACGTATACGCAATGTGTTACACATTTAAAGTGTGGTTTTATATAACAAATTCTAAACATTTTCAAACAAAATAAAGCTATAGAAATTGAAAAGTTTTCTATATTTTTTTATAGTTGCTTGTTTTATTTTTTTTTATGGTTTTTTATATTGATTATATTTTTTTTTCCTCTATGCGGTTAAGTTATAATATTGTTTTTTCGTATTTAAATTTCTATTTTTTAGTGTTTCCTCTTTTAACAAAAAACAAAAAAAAAAACTCGAAAAAGTTTAAAAATATTGCACAATAGTAAATGTTAACAAATGTTTAAACATTTTCTATACATATTGTGTTTGTGTGCTGAGGTTTGTGGTGGTCAACTTAAAAATAACAGCAAACCAACTGAGGTTAGATTTAACAATTTAGTTTATGTTTATTACAGACATTTAATTGAAATTTTTTAAGGGAATTGTGTAAATGAAAATACAATTTAAAAAAAAAAAAAACTCAACTATTAAATAAATTTTTAAACAAACTTTAATAATTAAATTTTTCTTTTTTTTCTTTTCAGGTATGTTGTGTTAATTTTTAACAAGTTTTGCTTTCCTTTCCCTCTTTTGGGTAAGTTTTAATTATAATATTTTATAAATATAAAATATTTTAATGCCCATTAAAGTCCTTTTTGCTGAAATTATTCTATGGTTTTACTATAACATTTTAGCTGGGTTCTTGGTGTTTTTTTAGAACTGGTTTATCAACCATCAATAAATTTTTACCATGAAACATTAACCTAAATTTAAAACCTTAGAATTTGCCACAGAAAGTGGCCAAAAACTATAACATTATTTATTAAAGAAAAACCAACAAAAAATAAAAAAAATGTGTAAATTATACAAAACTATAGAAAAGAGATGTAATAAAATTATATGAAATGTACAAGTAAATACCCGTGTAAAAAAGAACTGATCTGACCAGATGTGTTTCGATCTGTTTAACCAGATCTAAATGGATTTCAAAATTAATGAAAATTGTTTAAGATTCCCTAAACTTATCAAAGTTTTCAAAATAAACAAAATAATAAACACAATAAAAATTAAAAAGAAACATTAAACTTTATTCTATATGTCATAAAAACAAAATATGTAAATTTTTATTTTGATGCTTTTGAAAGGGATTATGAAATCATTTTAGATATAAACAGATCTGGGATCAGATATGATTCAATATGACTAAATCTACTTATATATGGGTGCGAAAATTATTCAATATCCCAGATCCCTTCAGATATGTACAGATCTGGTACTAGATCAGATCTGGGCATAAAGTGTATCAAAAATGCCACATATTATCATATATGATCAAATCTGGCTCCAGCTCTGATTATATTCATTCACATCTTAAAAGATTCAATCATATCTAGTTAGATCTAAGCTTTTTTGAACCTAAGGTTCAATAATTTTTAAAATTTTCTAGATAAATGATTAAAAAACTTTTTACAGTTATATTAGTTTTTTGTTTTTATATACATCGAGATTATTTTTATGTTATTTTCAATTTATAACGAGCTTTTAACCTCCGTATATTTACATAAATAAAGCAAATCAAACATATTAGCTAGGTTGATACTAGTATTTCGATCTGGCTAAAGATCTCATCAAAACGTGCTTGATTACTAAGAAGACAAGAATGGAGCAAAATTGATTATTAATAGATTTTTTGTTAAAGTTCTGCCTATTATGGAGGCTCTAACTTTTCTAAAACTTCGGGTTCTGATGAGATCTTTAGCCAGATCGAAATACTAGTATCAACCTAGCTAATATGTTTGATTTGCTTTATTTTTGGAAATATACGGAGGTTGAAAGTTCGTTATAAATTGA
The DNA here is from genome assembly GCA_021234595.1 of Delia radicum. NCBI lineage: Eukaryota > Metazoa > Arthropoda > Insecta > Diptera > Anthomyiidae > Delia > Delia radicum. The sequence continues at coordinate 125,818,598 of CM037852.1, forward strand.
AAATAAAAAACTTTTAGTTTAATACTTTCTTAACCAGACAAAGTGAAACAAACCAACATTTTTGTGGAATTCCGCTATGGTTGCCAAGTTCATTTGTTAAAGTATTTATTAATCCTAATTAAGCCGCCAAGCAATCGCCGTCTTCGTCTGTTTCAGATACGGATATTAGGCTGCTGCTTTTTTTTTTGAAAACGTCGAATTTTTGATTAGCAACCCTGGGTTAGTTTGAGATTCATAAAAAAATTACATTATTTTATTAATTTAAAAGAAAAAAAATTAGGGTTAGCTTCCGGACTTCGAAAATTTTCCCGATTTCCAAAAATTACATATTTGAATAAAAATAGTTTTTTTTTTTTTAATTTCAAAACATAGCAATAATAATTTTGATTGTGTTACATACAAGCTTAAATACCCACAAAAAACCCTTACTAGTGGTGGTATGGGTACTGAAGTTGGTATGTAACACAAAAAAAAGTCTAAAAGTTTGTATTATTTTCAAAGCTCTAATTATAAATAAAAAATAAAACAATATTAAAAAATTACCAGAATAATAATAATTTGGGCGCTATTTGTTACAAACATAATACGAATTAAAAAAAAATAATACTAAAGGGATCCCTCAGTCCACCTAGCGTGTGGACCGATTTAATTTTGGTGGATTTCAAGAAAAGTCAGTATTTTTGATAAAAAAAAAAGAATTTTAAAGTATATTTTTGGTATAAGAGACTAATTTAACAGTGTTAATTATTGTATTTGATAACAGTTACTTAGTTCCAAAATATTAAATATTTGGAACATTGTTAACCCATGTATTCAGGTAGTATAAAAATGTTACATAAAATAAATTTGGGTTTATAACTGATTATTTTCAAATAAAAAAATAAATAAAAAAAAAGTTAATAATTTTGTAGACATATGAAGCAACCACTAGAAGCAAATCAGTAGAAGCAACCCTTTATTTTGTGATAATACAAGAGAATTGCAACCATTTATCAATTTTTTTTTAAATTGCCGAAAATCTAAAGTGGTTACTGCAAATACGGTATTTGCAATCAAATATGCCAATAAATTAGGGGTTCAGTAGTGCCAACCGAATTGTGGATTGCATTGTCTATAGAAGCGACTTATTATTGAAATTAGTAAAAGAATTTGCTACAATGATTGTTTACCTAACAAAATATTTAAATTCAAATTTAACACTCAACATTTATAAGTGATTGTGGTGTATTGGGTAGAGAGGTTGCCTTGTACTCAGAACTTCCGAGTTCAAATCTCGGGAAGGAAAACCACAAAAAAGTTTTTTTAATTAAAATAAAATATCCAAATGTTTAAATAGCAAATAAGGCAAGGACAATTAAATGTGATTGTGGTGTAATCAGTAAAACAGAGGAATATTAATCTGAAGGCCACGGTTCAATAGCAGAAAAATTAAAAAAGTTTTTTTTAATTTCAATAAAATTTTGTGGAACTTAATAATATTTATTTGGAATGTAACATTGGGTTAGACAATTAAATATTAGCTTTCGCGAATAAATATATAATTTACGATAGTTGTCGTAACCGTCATAATTCGTTTGACAACAAATTCGGTGGCCACAACTGTTTTCTGGGTGTATATTGACAAATCAACTAATAAAATGAGATCAAATCGATTAGAGTGCCTTTAGAAATAAAGAAAATAAGACAATACAAATCTCATCATGGCTATGCATGAAGACCTTAAAATTTTATGGTTTTTGAAGAGCACATCCGCAGTTTGAGAAATAATTAGTTGCAGTCCTGCGTGATCGATAAATATCAGTACTACTATTATTATGTGTAAGTGCTGAATAAATCATAGTATTATTTTGGTAGCCATTTAAGGTTAAATTTTATAGCTTTTCATAGATTTTTGGAGTTTAAAGTGATGTAGAAACAAAAGGGATGATTCGATCCTTTTAACACTTACAGAGAAAAAAAGTCATGTGATCTCTAACATATAAGCTAGATTTCAAACTAAAACTGTGGATGTAGCAATCAATTTAAAGATGTATTTTTAGCATACTGCGGAGCTAAAAGTGCTACAAAACCAAAAAAATAAAATCCGATCTATTAAGCACTTTAACATAATGATTGTTCTGATAACTTGTATAATTCAAGATATATTTGTTACCTTAATTCTTTAAACTACGGGCGTGCTACTCAATTTTGTGCAGCATTTTTTTTTTTAACTTTTTATCTATTTTGATGATATAGAGATAAAAAATATTATGTGATCGATTTAATATTTACATATAATAATATCTACACTCAGGGCACTTTTGCAGTAAATATTTGAAGTTGTTTGAGTTGTAATGTTTGTAGAAGAAATTTAATTTTTTACTTCAATTGCAGTTCATTTAAAAAAAAAACTACATCAAATTACTGTATTATGATTTTACATTCATTTTATGCAGTAGTTTTTTTTTATCAAACTAAACAATTATTGTTCTTTATTTGTCAAAAATTATAGGAAAAATCGTTAAAACTTTCGGAGACTTCATTTGGTAGTTCTTTACAAAAAAGTACAAAACAGATTGAAAATCTGTTTATCTGTTAAGACTGCACAGTGACACCCGATTTTCAATATGTTGTTTTGAGAAAAGGCATTTAAAGCCAATTTCGCACAGGAAGTTTGTTTAACAAGATGTAACTTTTTATTTCTACGAATTTTTCGTCAATATTTTCACCATATGAACTTTCCTTGTAGTTACATGAAATACAACACTGCTACCGTCAAGTACCATATGTTTATAGACTACTGCCTATTGAGCAAGTTCCATTATTAACTTTGCGTTTAATAGGTATTCTAAGCATACAACCTCGTGGGTTTTTGTAAAAATGGAAGGAAGTGAATTTTGAGCTCCCATTAAGCATTATTTTTTGCGAAAAAAATCTAAAGTTGGTAAACTTCTTCAATTAATTTCAATATAGAACTAAAATTAATCAGACGTCAGCAGGCACTAAAAAATTGTAAAATAGAAAAAAAAATGTTTAAAAATATTTACCAGGGCAGCTACTTTCAAGCAAATTCATGTTTTAAATAGTTTTTTGTTAATTTTTCTGCTATTTTTAAAGTCTTATTTGTATTTTTAAGGTTGGGCACCTAAACAATGCATGTAAAATGTTTTTTCCAACAACATATCCAAGTTCCATTAAAATCTGCGGATTCGACACTGTATAATAATAAAATGTGGCTAAAACTAAAAAAAAATTTTTTTGATTTTTTTTTAGAAACGCAAATTCATATTCAAAAAAAAAAAAAAACAGCCAACTTTGTCATTGGAAGTGGGTTATTTTAATTTTTATGATACAACAAAATTGTAACTTTAATTATATCGATTTAATAATTAAAAGATTTAATTTTCAAACTATGACAACAAAATAGGATATGTCAATCCTTTTGAATTTAATATTTTACAAAATTATTTCTATATCAAAATTAGTTGCGTTTGTAGTCATTGCATGGCGATTTTAAGTATTTCGACTACGAATTCCCATGATTTGTTTAATCCTATAAATTGTCTTGTTAGAAAAAATAATGAAAGATAAAACTTCTAAATTAAAATAAGTTCCAGAAAATTCTTGGGACTTCTTGAGTTTTGAGCCTTTACATTATATGATAATATGTACCTAATATCATTAGCTGCCTTTTTGCCATTTATTTAGCTGGAAGCATTTTTGAAACTTTATTTATTGCAAATGCATTATTTTTAAATGCAGCACAAAAGTACCAAAAATACTATATAAACTCCAAATTTTGGGAAAAAGATTTCTCGCATCAGCAGATATTTAAAATAAAATATCATCAAAATCTGTCTATATACTAAGACAATTAGTATTTATGCAAATTTATTTGGTTTTAATACATTTTCTGAAAATCATTTATTTTCTTTAAGACTATCGTTTTAAATTGTGCGCCCCGGTAGGCTAGTTGGTAGCGTGCTAGCTTATTAGTGCGGGGGTCGTGGCTTCGATTCCCACCAGAGGCACTGGTCTGTTTTCGCTACAACGCGCCGAAGGCCATAGTAGCTAGTGCTCGGTTAGGGTAATAGTATATAATTTGTAATTATATGATTATTAATTAATAAAAAATATCGTTTTAAATTATAAAAATAATTTGTAGGGTTAATGCGATCAATTAACACTACAAAAATGTTAGTTTATTTTTCGGATTCAGCGCGTTAATTTCACCCTAAATCAATTTATTATTTTTATTACCAACAATTTTTACCAAACGAGGTCCAAATAATAAAGGTTTTAAAGTAAATGTATGAAAATCTTAAAAAATATCATACTTATGAGTTGAATATCTTTTAACTCGGTGGACCGACTTTGATAATTTTTAATATGCCTGATATCAAAAATTATCAAATTAAATAGTTTGCCCAAATATCTGACAAATTGTAAAACATTTAAATGCATATTCAATGCATTTTATATATCCATACTAACTTGGCTAACCCCTGTATGTATTGCACCCAAATTAAGGTGACCGACCAATGTCCTTGAGATATAAATAAAATTTGTTAAATGTCAAATTTTAAGTTAGTACTTTTTGGATTTTTTGTGCATATCTTTGTATTTTCAGTTCATAATTTTGTTTTTTTGTGCATGTTTTAATTTAAATGCATATTTAAAGCGCATATTTTTTATTTTCGAACTAGCAAAAATCTTCATCGTATAATTTTATTTTAAAATCTTGTTTTTTAAAGGCATGTAATAAAAAACTGTTTAAAATTAGATCATTTTTTTTACCAACATGTCTTTAAAGACATGTCTCTTTTTATAACAACGCAGTAAAACTCATATAGAAGTATGCAGTCTTGGCGAAAAACTTAGATTACAAAATTGGCAGATCTTGTTATTTTAAGGTTGCCTTTTTTTATGTATATTTTTAACCAAAGCCAGCTTCAACCATGTAAATATAATTAAAATTCATTTTCACTTAATTTAGTCATATCAAAATATTTGTTTCTTGTTCACCCTCCATCAAAAAGACCTTGAAACAAAAATCACATATTTATACATCCTTTAGCGCACATCGTATTGGTTCATGAAAGCTTTATTAAAATTTCAAATAAACATTTAGAAAGGTTTTTTTGTGGATAATTTACACTTTGTATACATGCAATTTAACAAACGTGTAAATGACCTTGTTCTTACAATTTTCCTCCTAAAGACACTTACAGAAAAGAAACAAAATTTTATATTACACAAAATATGACAAATTGCTTGTTAAAAATAAGAAAAAATTATAAAGTTTGAGAAAGAAAAAGATTTTTATGAAAAAGTTTTCTTCACTTACTGTTATATATTATGCTTACACTGCTTTTTAGATATTGCCCTTAACTTAAAGTGAACAAAAAAAAAAAAAACTTTTAACAAAAATTGTGGTGAAACTGAATTTTTGTGCTTGATAATGGTATAGCTTTTGCTTAAAAAAAAAATATCTCCGCCAAACTGAAAGGGAAAATGACACAGTTTTTCTTTACAATATATTTATTTTTTTTTTTTTTTTTTTTGTAAGAAAAAGATGCTCTTTATATTTTTAAAACATTATGAAAATGGAACGAAAAAAAGGGCAAGCAGTATATGAGCAAAGTTAAGTGCAATCTTTTAACTTAAGTAAAATTTACAAACACACACACCTTGAAAAATATTTAAAAAAAAATAAAAATAAAGGTCACTAAAATGTGTTTGAAAACATGACGTATGAGTGATATTAATTTAAAACAAAAAAATTTGTAGCATATTGTAAGGGGCATTTTGAAAAATTATGAGAATTTTGAAATAAAGAAAGCATACACATAGAAAAATAAATAGTCAACCGAATTAAAAAATTTAATTTCAGTTAATAACGCCATATTTAAATGTGATTTCTAAATACGAGGGCGGATCTATAAGTCCGTTACGTTTTGAATGAAACACAGTTTTTTATTTCTCAACATAATCTCCTTTTAGCTCAATACACTTAGTCCAACGTTTCTCCAATTTTTGTATCCCTTCTAAAAATAGGATTTTTCGAGGTCTATAAAATAGGCATTTGTTTGATCAATAATTTCATCGTTGGAGCTAAATTTCTTTCCACCGAGCCATTTCTTTAGGTTTGGAAATAGGAAATAGTCACTGGGGGCTGAATCCTGATAATATGGCGGATGAGGTCCCAATTCTTAGCCCAATTCATTGAATTTTGCCATTGAGACTGCACACGTGTGCACCCGTGCATTATCTTGATGAAAAAGGACTTTTTTCTTGGCCATATGTGGTCGTTTTTTTTTAATCCTCGTTAAATTGGTCAAATAAGTTGGCATAATATTCGCTGTTTATTGTTTTTCCCTTTTGAAGGTAATCGATGTGGATTTTCCCGCGTGCATCCCAAAAATCTGTTGCCATCACCTTATTTATTATCTGGTTCACCCGGAGAAACCCATTGGTTACACTGCTGCTTAGTCTCCGGAGTGTTGTAATGGATCCATGTTTCATCCATAGTTACAAAACGCCGCAAAAAACTCATTCGAATTGCGGTTAAAAAACTCCAAATAATACTTTGAAGTTGTCACACGATTACGTTTATGGTCAATTGAGAGCAAACGCGGTACCCATCATGCAGACAGCTTTCTTAAACCCAACTGATAATTTAAAATCGAAACCACACTGCCATATGAAATGACTATGGCATCTACAATCTCACGTACTTTTACTCTTCGATCGGCCAACACCATATCGTGGATTTTTTCGACATTTTCGGGTCTATTAACCTCAATTGGCCGTCCAGAACATTCAGCATCATTTGTACTTGTGCGACCACAACGAAAGACAGTAAACCACTTTTTACCATTGAAATCGATGGTGCAGAGTCCCCATAGTATTTATCAAGCTTTTCCTTGCTTTGATTGACGGTTTTTTTCGCAATTCACTTTTTTCCATTTTTAAAAAAATCCACGAGGTTGTATGTTTTGAACAGCTATTAAACGCAAAGTAAATGACCTAACTTGCTCAAAATTTGACAGTAGTCTATTAACGGGTGGTACTTGATGGGAGCAGTGTTGCATTTCATATAACTACGAGGGAAGTTGGAAAAGTCACGGACTTATTGATCCGCCCTTGTATGTTGGGAGTTGCACCTAAAATGAAATTGTATTAACTGAATTTTGTTATGAAACCCAACATTAAGTTGTAACAACCAATTTTAGTTGAAGGAACCGAATTTTAGTTGGCAAATGGCAACATTTTTCTCGGTGTGTAAGAAAACATTTTAAGATTATAATGGAAAGACGAAATATAAAGACTACCCAACTTTAAAAACAAAATGTGATGGTAAAATTTTATTAAAATTAATTAAAAGCACTTTAAGAACTTTTTATCTGTTATTTTTTTTTTTAATATTTACTCAAGTTTTTGGTAATATTAATCAGTATGAAATAATCATATTAAAAATGTGTCTTCTGTGTTCCTGGCTTTTATGGATTTTTTTCTCAAAAACATATAATAAAAATTTATTAAACCGTATTTTTAAAATTTAAAGAAAATATAAAAATACGATCTCAAATCAATACTTAAACTTTTCTATTTAAAATTTATTTCCTTCTTGTGATAAATATAAATTTGGACATTGATTTACAAGTATATATTACAAAAATGAAGTCTTCCTTGCAATCACGAAAAAAAAAAGCTTTAGATATATCAATAGAAGAATATGAAACCCAATACAATATTGAAAAAATCTGCAGTATAGTTAGTAAAGAGTATATAAAACAATGGAAGATAGATATTGTATCCCCAACCAATGACACATAAAATCGTCATCATCTAAGGCGATACTCCAAATGTTTAAAATGTTTTATATATGTATGTTTGGCAATGCAAGAATAAAACCATAAATAACATGGCTAACACCATCAAACACACACACACACACACATACATATATAAATCTAACCAACCACTAGAATGGTTTTGCGTTGCAACTACTACCACTTATGCAGCTACTTTATATTAATTGTACTACTGATGATGATGACGCTACTTTTGTGGTTTGGTAACAATAGCTGCATATTAAGGAGATACTGTATATATTTTATATAAAATTTTTCTATTTACATCATATTTTCGAGTTAATAGATAAAATACAAGGACATAGACGGCTTAAATATTTAAAACACAAATTTTAAAAGTTTTTTTAATTGCGTGCCCAAGATATAAAGGTCAAAAGTGACAGAAAATTTAAAATTGGATAAATAATTCCTTCTGACTTGTATTATTAAAGAAAAATACATAAATTTTGTTAAATTAAAAAGTCAAAAACATATCTTAGTTGCCATGATGATAAAATGGACTGCAAAGTTGCAATATTGATTTTGGTAAATTTTTAGTAACATTTTCTCTTAAATATTTAATTAATTAAGAGTGATGTGGGCATGTATACTTGAATCTTAAAATATTTGTTACACCAACAATTAACTCCAAAAAAATACAAACGGAGTAAATAGGTATCAGTAAATGGTAAATTTAAAATTGCTTTCATGGAAAATTTATTTCACCGCAAAGCAACATTTATTCTCATTACTTCAGCGTGTGTTTAAAACTTTTAATTTAAATCATCTTGTGAATAATTTAATAATATAGAATCTTTTCCATCACCTGATCTACTACTTTTTAATTCCGGACTGTGTGTTCAAAAGTTATGGTAAATTTTATAAAATTTGTTTTTGCATATTTTGAAATTAATAAACCAGATAAGAGGTTAAACTTTAAGCATCAATATTAAATAGTGTTGGTCATGTGCGCGCCGGTAGGCTAGTTGGTAGCGTGCTGGCTTATCAGTGCGGGGGTCGTGAGTTCGATTCCCACCTGAGGCACTGGTCTGTTTTTGCTACAATGTGCCGAAGGCCATAGTAGCTAGTGCTCGGTTAGGGTAATAGTATATAATTTGTAATTATACGATTATTAATTAATAAAAAAAAAAATTTTTGGTCATATGCATAAATATTTTGTTGCTTCTTATAACAGTTTTATAAGTAAAATTTGCTGTTGTTGTTTCACATGCAAATTTGATTTATAAGACTGTTATAAAAATCTACAAAATGTGTTTTCTGTCAATGGTTCTTATAAGGGGAGTCTCCCTATGGGTTCTCTCCAATCTTAATGAAATTTGCATATGTGATCAAGAAAAAAAAATAAGGGACTCGTGTTTTTCTTAGCGGCCCAATCTCATGTTAAAAATTCGAGTAAAAAATTACCGCATTTTTCGTTTTTATTTTTATTTTGAATTGTTTCAGAGAAATTTTAGACAAATGAGGCACCAAATGAAAGAGGTTTTTGAGACGCATTAACTGGTACACGAAACTAGTCCCATAACTTTCAAATCTGTTTGTTTCCTAATGAATACCAACCAAGTTTCAGTTAATTGAAGCGCGTTTATTTAAAAAGTAATGGTTTTAAATGATGTATGTTCAAAAATGTTACATACAAAATTAATTTAAAATAAAATGCAAAAAATGTTAAACTTCAAATTGAATTTTCGGAAAATTTTGGTATGCCTGCGATGTTTCTTTCACTGAAATTAGTAAGTGGAATATAAGTTAATATCATGTGCAAAAATTTCGTAAATTCGTTTAAGAGACTTTATAATATTCACAAAAAAAGAAAAATAAGTAAAGTTTTCAATTTGATTGCAAAGATATCCTACATCCTTCATCCAATCGCAATTATTTGATATGGTTTTAATGCTTAAAGTACATATTTTAAAACCATATTAAAAGTTATTCGTAGTTTATTCATTCATGTATATGAACTAATACGAAATTTTATAGAAAAAACTAAATTTTTGGAAAATATTGCAAAAAGTGTAGCTAATATTAAAATTTGGTGTTCACATTCGTGATCTATGTCCAAAAATACATCATAATTGATGAGTCGCTTCACCTAAATATGTTTAGTGTTTAACAATACAAAATTCACATGTTTAAATGTTTCGCTGGTATAACTACTTCGTTTCTATAAAAAAATTAATATAATAAATAATTCCAGAGCCGTTTTACTAATGGGTAATAGTTGAAAGAAAAGAAGAATACGTATATGAATGCCAATTTAATCAGAGAGTTTTTCCTACATTCGTAATTGTGCGGCTTTTATGTCACTTTTTCCCAAGATCTTTTTAACCTATTGGGTATACAAGTTAATAATGTCGATTTTTTTGTTTGAAAACTGGATTTATTATTACAACAAAATGAATTGATACATTATTCAAAGTATTGTCCAGTATTGTTAGCCACTACTTTTTCCCATCTTTCTGGTAGCATATGAATTCCGCGCCAAAAGAACTGATCCGGTTTGAGGTAAAGAATGAATCAAGCTAATTTCTGAAACCCTGTTTTGAAGTGAAGCGTATTCCAATAAGGGCGTTCTGCATTGATCGAAACAAATGGTAGTCAGAAGGGGTAAGGTCTGGGCTATAAGGCGGGTGAGCCAAAACTTCGCATCCACTGTTTTCCAAATAGTTTTTGACCGGTCTTGCAACATGTGGTCGAGCGTTGTCATGATGGAAGATTATGGCCTCGAGTCTGGTCGTTTTTCGTTGATTTCGCTCTTCCAATGAATCAATTGTGTTCCGTACAGGTCCCCTGTGATCGTCTGACCCGATTGCAACAGCTCATAATACAAAACAGCCTTTTGATCCCACCAAATACAGAACATTACCTTGGCGCCATGGCTGGTTGGACGGGCTTTACATATGACTTTTTGCGCTTGGAGTTATTGTAATGTATAAATTTTTCATCACCAGAAACAATACGATGTTAAAATTACTTCTTTTTGTAGCGTTCAAGCAGCTTTTCCGACATGCAAAATTTCAACGTCTCTCGGCTTCAATTCATATGGGACCCAATTTCCTTGATTTTGAATGAATCCCAATGCTTTCAAACGTAGGGAAATGGCTTGCTGTGTGACCAATGATAATACAAGTTCCTCTTGCTTTTGACAACAATCTTCGTAAAGTAATGCTTAAAATTCCTCATCTTCAAACTTTTTCGGCTGACCAGGCCTCTCCTTGTCTTCTGTGTCGAAATCACCACTTTTGAATCGCGCAAACCATCGTTAACAAGTTTTCTGAGTTGGTGAATGTTGCTTCTACCAACAATCGATAACTATCAGTAGCTGTTTTCTACAAAGGAAAAAAGGTTACCAGACATTATTATGGCGATTGAAAAAAATGTTTGTTTACACTTTGGCGTCTATCGAATACTGAGCTATAATGGCAGATGTTCACCCTTCAGAATACCATATTTGTTACTATTGACACAAACCACATCGCACACCTAGTACAAAAGTGACTCAACTCAAAATTTTTCATTTTTCAGAAATAGAAAAAAAATATTTGCAACTTTATACAAATTGAAACATAAAGAAAGACATAACTGTTTTTTAGCAACAGTTAACAACAACAAAATACACTGATATTTTTTTTATAGATCAACAAGTATATTGTGCATAGTTTAAGCATCTAAAACCGAAAAATTGAAACTTTGAGTTGAGTTACTTTTGAACTGGGTGTGCGATATGTGATAGTTATGACATATGTTGTCCAAATTGACATTATTAATTTGTATACCAAATATATTTAAATAGTTTAAATAAATGGCAACCCTAGCACACTATATAGACAATATTGGTATCAAAATTTTTGTTTTCAAAATTTCGTAAATTTACTTTTCCAACGAAAAATCAAAATTTCTTATTAAAAAATACTTATTTGGAGCATTTGTGGGTCAATTTTTGGAGGCGGGATTGCCGGTTACAGGGTTAAGAATTGTTTTCTAAAACTTTCAACTTATTCATATAGATATATTTTTTCTAATAAGTACCATCCTATTATTTATAAATATATGTTGTTTGCAAGCTGGATAACTATATAATAAATGATCTCAAGTAAGTCTAGACTTGAGAACTTTGACAATATATTTTCACTTACAAACTATATCTGAATGATGTAAATAAAATAGAAAGAAAATGAAAGAAAATGTTACTAGAAAAAAACTGTTACCTCCATATAAACAAACAAAAGTTAAGGCATGGTTTAACATATTGCATGTGGAAGTAACAAATATTTTTTATACAATTTTTTCATTTCTTTTTGTTATTTAAGGGTGTTTTCCTGCAGTTTTTTTTATTATTATTTTTTTTTTCGCTTTTAATTTATTTTTAACAATTTTCCGTTTTTTTTTTTCTTATTATTACTATTTTTTGTGCAGTCACCTTCTTCCTGTGAAAAAAAAGTTGGTATTCCCTTTATGCATATATTTTTATATATTTGAATTTATGTTGTTTTTTTCGCAATGAAACTTTGTACTACTACGTTTTCATACTATTCTGGGATCATTTGATTTTCTGTTGGTGTTGTTGTTCTGTGTGGGTGGAAGTTTTCTATATAGATTTTGTTTTATTGTGTTGCATGTTATAACATGATATATCGTACTTGTACAACAAAGAGGTCATAACTCAAAATTTTTCAAAATCCATATTTTTGCAAGAAAACTACATACAGTGGTCACCTTTAGCCGCTGTAAAAATCTTAGATCGGTCTATGTACTCTTTAGCAACAAAAACAAAACAAGATCCAAAAATTATACAGTGGGTAGAGATAACCACTGTATGTCGTTTTGTGCAAAAAATTAATTTTGAGTTATGACCCTTTTGGTAAACAAGTGCGATATGTTGCATATTGTATGCACATGACTTTTGTTGGTGATTCGGTTTGTTGAACTTATTACGACAA